>BMAO01022408.1:0-527249 GCA_019973975.1 Trichonephila clavata | reverse complement strand
TTTTTCGTAACAAAATTGAAATTTAATTGCTATTTCTAGGAAATCTAATAAAACGAAATGATTTTTGAGCTGGAAGACACCATTGCAATACTTCGGTTGGATGGAGTTCCAGTACAATTCACCGGGTATTTGTGGTGGTGTTTTCCTCCTTTTCTGCTTCTCAAAGTGTCCAGTTTCGCTACATGAAAAGTAAGACTGAAAGATAGTAAATTTTTGTAATTTGACATGTAATTGCTATTTCTAGGAAATCTAAGAAAACGAAATGATTTTTGAAATGGAAGACACCATTGCAATACTTAGGTTGGATGGATTGCTAGCATAACTCACCGGGTCATTGTGGTGGTGTTTTTCTCCTTCTCTTCTTCCAAATTGTCAAATTTTGCCATATGAAAAGGAAGTCTGTGAAAGATAGTGAATGATTGTATTTTTAGAAGCGAAATGGAAATGTAATTGGTATTTCTAGGGAAATCTAAGAAAGCGAAATGATTTTTGAACTGGAAGACACCATTGCAATACTTCGGTTGGATCGATTGCTAGCACAATTCACCGGGTCATTGTGGTGGTGTTTTTCTCCTTCTCTTCTTCCAAATTGTCCAGTTTCGCCACACGAAAATGAAGTCTGTGAAAGATACAGTTTTTTATTTTTAGTAACAAAATTGAAATGTAATTTCTATTTCTAGGGAAATCTAAGAAAACGAAATGATTTTTGAAGTGGAAGACACCATTGCAATACTTCGGTTGGATGGATTGCAGCACAATTCACCGGGTCATTGTGGTGGTGTTTTTCTCCTTCTCTTGCTTCCCAAATTGCCCAGGTTCGCCACACGAAAATGAAGTCTGTGAAAGATAGACAGTTTTTTATTTTTTGTAACAAAATGAAATGTAATTGCTGTTTCTGGAGAAATCTAAGAAAACGAAATGATTTTGAACTGGAAGACACCATCGCAATACTTCGGTTGGATGGATTACCAGCACAACTTACCGGATCATTGTGGTGGTGTTTTCCTCCTCTCCTTTACCAAAGTGTCCAGTTTCGCCACATGAAAAGGTAGCCTGTGAAAGATAATAGTGAAATTTTTTATTTTTCGTAACAAAATTAAAATGTAATTTCTATTTCTAGGGAAATCTAATAAAACGAAATGATTTTTGAAGTGGAAGACCCATTGCACTACTTCGGTTGGATGGATTGCCAGCACAATTCACCGGGTCATTGTGGTGGTGTTTTTTTCCTTCTCTGCTTCCAAACAGTCCAGTTTTGCTACCTGAAAAGTAAGACTGAAAGATAGAAATTTTTGTAATTTGAAATGTAATTGCTATTTCTAGGGAAATCTAAGAAAACGAAATGATTTTTGAAGTGGAAGACACCATTGCAATACTTCGGTTGGATGGATTGCTAGCATAAATCACCGGGTCATTGTGGTGGTATTTTTCTCCTTCTCTTCTTCCAAATGTCAATTTTGCCATATGAAAAGGAAGTCTGTGAAATATAGTGAATGATTGTAGTTTTAGAAGCGAAATGGAAATATAATTGGTATTTCTAGGGAAATCTAAGAAAGCGAAATGATTTTTGAACTGGAAGACACCACTTCAATACTTCGGTTGGATGGATTTCCAGCACAATTCACTGGGTATTTGTGGTGGTGTTTTCTTCCTTCTCTGCTTCCCAAAGAGTCCAGTTTCGCTACATGAAAATGAAGATTGTGAAAGATAGTGAAATTATATAATTTCAAATGTTATTGATAATTTCTAGGGAACTCTATGATAACGAAATGATTTTTGAACTGGAAGACACCATTGCAATACTTCGGTTGGATCGATTGCTAACACAATTCACCGGGTCATTGTGGTGGTGTTTTCCTCCTTCACTGCTTCCCAAAGTGTCCAGTTTCGCCACACGAAAATGAAGTCTGTGAAAGATAATTTTTTTTATTTTTCGTAACAAAATTGAAATGTAATTTCTATTTCTAGGGAAATCTATAAAAACGAAATGATTTTTGAAGTGGAAGACACCATTGCAATACTTCGGTTGGATGGATTGCCAGCACAATTCACCGGGTCATTGTGGTGGTGTTTTCCTCCTTCTCTGCTTCCCAAAGAGTCCAGTTTCGCTACATGAAAAGTAAGACTGTGAAAGATAGTAAATTTTTGTAATTTGAAATGTAATTGCTATTTCTAGGAAATCTAAGAAACGAAATGATTTTTGAACTGGAAGACACCATTGCAATACTTCGGTTGGATGGATTGCTAGCACAATTCACCGGGTCATTGTGGTGGTGTTTTCCTCCTTCTCTGCTTACCAAAGTGTCCAGTTTCGCCACATGAAAAGGAAGTCTGTGAAAGATAATAGTGAGTTTTTTTATTTTTCGTAACAAAATTGAAATTAATTGCTATTTCTAGGGAAATCTATAAAAACGAAATGATTTTTGAACTGGAAGACACCATTGCAATACTTCGGTTGGATGGATTCCAGTACAATTCACCGGGTATTGTGGTGGTGTTTTCCACCTTCTCTGCTTCCCAAAGAGTCCAGTTTCGCTACATGCAAAGTAAGACTGTGAAAGATAGTAAATTTTTGTAATTTGACATGTAATTGCTATTTCTAGGGAAATCTAAGAAAACGAAATGATTTTTGAAATGGAAGACACCATTGCAATACTTAGGTTGGATGGATTGCTAGCATAACTCACCGGGTCATTGTGGTGGTGTTTTTCTCCTTCTCTTCTTCTAAATTGTCAAATTTTGCCATATGAAAAGGAAGACTGTGAAATATAGTGAATGATTGTAGTTTTAGAAGCGAAATGGAAATATAATTGGTATTTCTAGGGAAATCTAAGAAAACGAAATGATTTTGAACTGGAAGACACCATTGCAATACTTCGGTTGGATCGATTGCTAACACAATTCACCGGGTCATTGTGGTGGTGTTTTCCTCCTTCACTGCTTCCCAAAGTGTCCAGTTTCGCCACACGAAAATGAAGTCTGTGTAAGATAAGTTTTTTTATTTTTGTAACAAAATTGAAATATAATTCTATTTCTAGGGAAATCTAAGAAAACGAAATGATTTTTGAAGTGGAAGACACCATTGCAATACTTCGGTTGGATGGATTGCCAGCACAATTCACCGGGTCATTGTGGTGGTGTTTTTCTCCTTCTCTTGCTTCCCAAATTGTCCAGTTTCGCCACACGAAAATGAAGTCTGTGAAAGATAGAAGTTTTTTATTTTTCGTAACAAAATTGAAATGTAATTGCTGTTTCTGGAGAAATCTAAGAAAACGAAATGATTTTGAACTGGAAGACACCATCGCAATACTTCGGTTGGATGGATTACCAGCACAACTCACCGGATCATTGTGGTGGTGTTTTCTCCTCTCCTTTACCAAAGTGTCCAGTTTCGCCACATGAAAAGGTAGCCTGTGAAAGATAATAGTGAAATTTTTTTATTTTTCGTAACAAAATTAAATGTAATTCTATTTCTAGGGAAATCTAATAAAACGAAATGATTTTTGAAGTGGAAGACACCATTGCAATACTTCGGTTGGATGGATTTCCAGCACAATTCACCGGGTCATTGTGGTGGTGTTTTCCTCCTTCTCTGCTTCCCAAAGTCCAGTTTTGCTACTGAAAAGTAAGACTGAAAGATAGAAAATTTTTGTAATTTGAAATGTAATTGCTATTTCTAGGGAAATCTAAGAAAACGAAATGATTTTTGAAGTGGAAGACACCATTGCAATACTTCGGTTGGATGGATTGCTAGCATAACTCACCGGGTCATTGTGGTGGTGTTTTTCTCCTTCTCTTCTTCCAAATTGTCAAATTTTGCCATATGAAAAGGAAGTCTGTGAAAGATAGTGAATGATTGTAGTTTTAGAAGCGAAATGGAAATGTAATTGGTATTTCTAGGGAAATCTACGAAAACGAAATGATTTTTGAACTGGAAGACACCAATTCAATACTTCGGTTGGATGGATTCCAGCACAATTCACTGGGTATTTGTGGTGGTGTTTTCTCTTCTCTGCTTCCAAAGAGTCCAGTTTCGCTACATGAAAATGAGGATTGTGAAAGATAGTGAAATTATATAATTTCAAATGTTATTGATAATTTCTAGGGAAATCTATGATAACGAAATGATTTTTGAACTGGAAGACACCATTGCAATACTTCGGTTGGATCGATTGCTAACACAATTCACCGGGTCATTGTGGTGGTGTTTTCCTCCTTCACTGCTTCCCAAAGTGTCCAGTTTCGCCACACGAAAATGAAGTCTGTGAAAGATAGACAGTTTTTTTATTTTTCGTAACAAAATTGAAATGTAATTTCTATTTCTAGGGAAATCTATAAAAACGAAATGATTTTTGAAGTGGAAGACACCATTGCAATACTTCGGTTGGATGGATTGCTAGCATAACTCACCGGGTCATTGTGGTGGTGTTTTTCTCCTTCTCTTCTTCCAAATTGTCAATTTTGCCATATGAAAAGGAAGTCTGTGAAAGATAGTGAAGATTGTATTTTTAGAAGCGAAATGAAATGTAATTGTATTTCTAGAGAAATCTAAGAAAACGAAATGATTTTTGAACTGGAAACACCATTGCAATACTTCGGTTGGATCGATGTTAGCACATTCATCGGGTCATTGTGGTGGTGTTTCCTCCTTCTCTGCTTCCCAAAGTGTCCAGTTTCGCCACACGAAAATGAAGTCTGTGAAAGATAGACAGTTTTTTTATTTTTGTAACAAAATTGAGATGTAGTTGCTGTTTCTGGAGAAATCTAAGAAAACGAAATGATTTTTGAACTGGAAGACACCTTTGCAATACTTCGGTTGGATGGATTCCAGCACAATTCACCGGGATTTGTGGTGGTGTTTTCTCCTTCTCTGCTTCCAAAGAGTCCAGTTTCGCTACATGAAAAGAAGACTGTGAAAGATAGTAAATTTTTGTAATTTGAAATGTAATTGCTATTTCTAGGGAAATTAAAAAACGAAATGATTTTTGAACTGGAAGACACCATTGCAATACTTCGGTTGGATGGATTTCAGCACAATTCACCGGGATTTGTGGTGGTGTTTTCCTCCTTCTCTGCTTCCCAAAGAGTCCAGTTTCGCTACATGCAAAGTAAGACTGTGAAAGATAGTAAATTTTTGTAATTTGAAATGTAATTGCTATTTCTAGGAAAATCTACAAAAGCGAAATGATTTTTGAACTGGAACGCACCATTGCAATACTTCGGTTGGATGGATTGCTAGTACAATTCTCCGGGTCATTGTGGTGGTGTTTTTATCTTTCTCTGCTTCCAAAGTGACCAGTTATTCCACAGAAAAGGAAGTCTGTGAAAGATAATAGTGAGTTTTTTTATTTTTCGTAACAAAATTGAAATGTAATTTCTATTTCTAGGGAAATCTATAAAAACGAAATGATTTTTGAAGTGGAATACACCATTGCAATACTTCGGCTGGATGGATTGCCAGCATAATTCACCGGGTCATTGTGGTGCTGTTTGTCTCCTTCTGCGCTTCCCAAATTGTCCGATTTCGCCACATGAAAAGAAGTCTGTGAAAGATAGGAATGTTTGTATTTTTCGTAGCGAAATGGAAATGTAATTGGTATTTCTAGAGATATCTAAGAAAACGAAATGATTTTTGAACTGGAAGACATGATTGCAATACTTCGGTTGGATGGATTTCCAGCACAATTCACCGGGGATTTGTGGTGGTGTTTTACTCATTCTCTGCTTCCCAAAGAGTCCAGTTTAGCTACATGAAAAGTAAGACTGTGAAAGACAGTAAATTTTTTTAATTTGAAATGTAATTGCTATCTATAAAAGCGAAATGATTTTGAACTGGAAGACACCATTGCAATACTTCGGTTGGATCGATTGCTAACACAATTCACGGGGTCATTGTGGTGGTTTCCTTTTTCTCTGCTTCCCAAAGTGTCCAGTTTCGCCACACGAGAATGAAGTCTGTGAAAGATAGACAGTTTTTTTATTTTTCGTAACAAAATTGAAATGTAATTTCTATTTCTAGGGAAATCTAAGAAAACGAAAAGATTTTTTAAGTGGAAGACACCATTGCAATACTTCGGTTGGATGGATTTCTAGCACAATTCACCGGGTCAGTTTGGTGGTGTTTTTCTCTTTCTCTGCTTCGAAAAGTAACCAGTTATTCCCCAGAAAAAGGAAGTCTGTGAAAGATAATAGTGAGTTTTTTTATTTTTGGTAACAAAATTGAAATGTAATTGCTGTTTCCGGAGAAATCTAAGAAAACGGAATGATTTTGTACTGGAAGACACCATCGCAATACTTCGGTTGGATGGATTGATAGCACAACTCACCGGGTCATTGTGGTGGTGTTTTCTTCCTCTGCTTACCAAAGTGTCCAGTTTTACCACATGAAAAGGAAGCCTGTGTAAGCTAGTGAACGTTTGTATTTTTCGAAGCGAAATGGAAATGTAAATGCCATTTCTAAGGAAATCTAAGAAAACGAAATGATTTTTGAACTGGAAGACACCATTGCAGTACTTAGGTTGGATGGATTGCTAGCACAATTCTCCTTGTCATTGTGGTGGTGTTTGTCTCCTTCTGTGCTTCCCAAATTATCCAATTTCGCCACGTGAAAAGGAAGTCTATGAAAGACAGTGAATGTTTGTATTTTTCGTAGCGAAATATAAATGTAATTGGTGTTTCTAGAGAAATCTAAGAAAACGAAATGATTTTTGAACTGGAAGACACCATTGCAATACTTCGGTTGGATGGATTCCAGCACAATTCACCGGGTATTTGTGGCGGTGTTTTCCTCCTTCTCTGCTTCCCAAAGAGTCCAGTTTCGCTGCATGAAAAGTAAGACTGTGAAAGATTGTAAATTTTTGTAATTTGAAATGTAATTGCTATTTCTAGGGAAATTACAAAAAAGGAAATGATTTTTGAACTGGAAGACACCATTGCAATACTTCGGTTGGATGGATTTCCAGCACAATTCACCGGGTATTTGTGGAGGTGTTTTCCTCCTTCTCTGCTTCCCAAAGAGTCCGGTTTCGCTACATGAAAAGTAAGACTGTGAAAGATAGTAAATTTTTGTAATTTGAAATGTAATTGCTATTTCTAGGGAAATCTACAAAAGCGAAATTATTTTTGAACTGGAACACACCATTGCAATACTTCGGTTGGATGGATTGCTAGCACAATTCACCGGGTCATTGTGGTGGTGTTTTTCTCCTTCTCTTGCTTTCCAAATTGTCCAGTTTCGCCACACGAAAATGAAGTCTGTGAAGGATAGACAGTTTTTTTATTTTTAGTCACAAAATTGAAATGTAATTGCTGTTTCTGGAGAAATCTAAGAAAACGAAATGATTTTGAACTGGAAGACACCATCGCAATACTTCGGTTGGATCGATTGCTAGCACAACTCACCGGGTCATTGTGGTGGTGTTTTCCTCCTCTGCTGACCAAAGTTTCCTGATTCACAGCATGAAAAGGAAGTCTGTGAAAGAATGGTGAATGTTTGTATATTTTTGTAACGAAATGAAATGTAATTGCTATTTTTAGTGAAATCCAAGAAAACGAAATGATTTTCGAACCTAAAGACACCATTGTAATACTTTGGTTGGATGGATTACTAGGAAAATTATCCGGATATTTGTGGTGGTGTTTTTCATTTTCTCTGCTTCTAACAGTGACCAGTTTGTTCGCATGGAAAAGGAAGATTGAGCATTATTTTCTGGTTAAAATAGGGAATTTGTATACCTTTCAAAACGAATCTTATTTGCTCTTTCTAGGAAAATTGATGAAATTAACGTTTTTGGATTGGAATACAGGATTAGAACAAATCTTAATGTTGTCTTCAGCTTTTTTTCTTTTATTGAAACATGACTCTAAAGCAGAGAATTTCTAGTTATTTATACAATTTTTTTTCACACAAGTTATAAATTCGGTTACACTACTTAAAAAGCGTGGAGCTAACACCACGTCACTTGTTGCTCTCATTCTCTCTGACCCCCTCCGCTTAGCCACTTCACGTTTCTTGTGGGGGAGGGGCCCATCAATTGGAACCCTCTGCTTTAGATAAGTGAGAGCATTAGAAGTGTACTGAAGCACTAGTGCAGTGATGGGCAAAGTACGACCCGCGGGCCAACTCCGGCCGGCGAAAGTATTTAATCCGGCCCGCCGAGGGTTTATCGACATGGATAGTGAACTAGCCACGTAGTTCATGTGTTGCATAATACGGTGTGCAAAGTGTGGTTAAATGAGAGGCGCGGGCGAGTGAACTCAGTCGCCACTCGCCAGCTGTCACTGACCGAACCGCACGTTTTAAGTTAATTTTGTCTCTCGTTGTTGCTTGTTCGCGTAACGCTTTACATTCATACATTTTTTTGGGGGGGGGGGAACACCCCTTTTAATATAATGGAGTATAAAAAAAGAAAAGTAGATTCCGATTGACTGATGAACACCTTTTCGCACTGCTGAAAGTTGCTTCGTCACAGCTGAAACCTGCTTTCGAAAATATTATAGAAAATCAAAAACAATTCCGTATGTCTCACGCGTCTAACATGTCAGGGCCTTCGAATAAAAGTTAAAATAAATATTATTTAAGGTAAAAAGTAATTTGTAACATTTGTGTGAAATGCTGTAATGTTTTTATAACATTATGATTAAAAGCTTTTTTTTAACACAAAATGCAGTTTTTCTATAATTCTGGCCCTCCTCTAGAATTTCTTAAACTTTGTGGCCCCCCATTAAAAACGTTTGCCCACCACTGCACTAGTGATTATGTAACCCATCCCCCCCCCTCGCGCCTTAAATCTTCTATCTATCGACAAAACAAACACTAAAATTAATAAGGAAAGATAGAGTAAATGAATTTCTTAATTCACAATAAAACAAATATAACCAGAAACTGCACACACTAAGCCATAATAAAGAATTAAATAATACAAATTCTGAATTATTTTATAAACAAAAAACATTTGAAATAAGTATTTTGGATATAAATATTTCTTTATACATAGGACATTACAAGCAAGAAGGGTTTTTTTTCGAGTAATCAACAGTATAAAAATAAAAAATTCGAATATATTATATTTTACAACAAAAAAACTATACACAATTTAGTTATACCTTTTTTTAAAAATAACATGTTGTGGTGACGGGGGTCTTACCGGCACCCCTTTCTCTCTTTCCTGCACGTCTCTAGGTGTGGGGGGAAACAAAGCATCACCAACAAACTCTATAATAATAATTAGATTTATTTAGTCTTTGAAAACACACTTAAACAATCACAAGTAAAACTATAAGAAGAAACCTAGGAGTGATATCTAAAGCGTTGATTATTCCTAATATTCAACTCTAAGTAAACCCGACTACCAGAAATAGATAAGGAGAACAAGCCCTAATGCATCGATAGCTAATTCTAATTCTACTATCTTAAATCTTCAATCTAATAATTTAATCTCCGCAACTACTTTCTTAACGCGCCCTAAGTTTGTGAATCAAATACTTTGAAATGCACACTTACTTAACAGCTTCACGGCTCCTTCTCTCTTACATCTACAAAACCTATATATATAGACTTTATATAGTCAAACTAATTTACATATATCTCATGTTCTTCTTGAAAGGCTAGCCCCAAAGTTTCCCCAAGAGGATTAGTAGGAAATATCTCGCGAATAGACCCGTTGCAGCCCCCCCCCCTAAAAAAACGTGATTTATAAAAGGTTCTTAATGGCCCGGTAGAAATTAAGTTGAAAAAATTATACTCTTAATCTAACAAGAAATCTTAGACTTGAGTTTAGCATTAACTTCTACATAACAATACGCTAAAAAAACACTCAAATACTACTAGCTCAACAATTTATATCACTCTGAAGATTTCTACTTTAAAAATCATTATTTAAGGGTTACACCATTTGGGCGAGGACCAAGGAAAATCCTCCCACTGGAGGGAAAAACCCGGCCGTACACAACCCGTAAAACTTAAATATTTTAAACATATCTTGACTATACAGCTAATTGCTCTTTAACACAAAATCTTCAAAACATCAGGGTCAGCCACCTTGAAATGAGAACTGGATCAGTGGACGTACAAAAAGATTTTTTGAACACTGTATACATACATAGACAACATTGAATTTTCACACATATTTAAATTGTCAATTACTTTACATACTTAATTTCATCTGGTTTAAGAAAAACTCCCACTCCAATCGCACAGTGCTATTAATGTTGTGGTTAATTTTCTATCTACACCACGACCCCAAAACCAGATATATACTAATATACACATCAATATGCAGATACATACACAATTATATATAATTTTCAAAATATTCAATATAAACAAACAATACAAGGAATTCTCGTACCCCTTACTAAGTCTCCATAAGTTGTAAACAAATGTAATCATACAGTTGCTTTCCACAATTTAAAATAGATTTAGGTATGCAAAAGTTCATTTTTCACGCAACGTAGTGTAAAGCTTTTGTACAATGAAAACTTTAACAAAATAAGACTTGCTTCTTGCAAAAATTTACCCGACTGCCTGCCAGTAAAAATATAAATGAAAATAATACGACCTGGCTAATAGCTTGTTCCTCTCCTTTCTGTGATGTCTACAATATGAACCTCCAACGATGTAGACCTTCTGCTTCGTAGACTCTCCTCGGGCTCCTGGCGACCAGGTCTGTACTGTCGGCGCTGTCTTAAATTGTATGCAGTTTCTCGTCTTGATTGGTCTCTTCTAGGTCGGACTGGTCCTTCCTGGTCTTGCGCTGTTCTTATTGAAGATCGGGACCCAGCTTTCCCATGGAATTCTCCGTATCTGGGACTGCATGGGGTGGACCTTCTCTGCTGTCTCCCTCTTCACTGAAGTGGCCTTTCTAACTCTTGCTTCTGACGACCTCCTGCTGGAACGTCCACCGTGGTGATCTTCAATTCTACCTTTCTTTTTGATATGTTCAGTCGCTGCGATGGAGAACGGGAGCCTTCGCTTGTTGATCTCCCGACCTATAGATTTCCTTTTTCCTCCTCGGCCCCTCAGACAGTGACTCCGGGACCGCTCGCTTCCACCTCCTCGTTTCTTGGTTTCTCGTTCGCTTACTGCGCGGGCCCTCAGACAGTGACACTGGGATCGCACGCTTCCACCTCCTCGTCTCCTGATTTCGCTTGTTCTCCTTTATCCCTCTCTAATCACTTTTATTCCCCACACCTCTTGTCTGTTTCCTCTCTTTTACCTGTCTTCCACCCGACTCACTACTCCTAAAGCCCTGTAATCGATCAAACCCAGATCGACTATCCTCCAAGCTACTCGATTGATACTCGAATCTTCTGCTAACTGAACTATCTACCTCCACCACATCCTCATCACTTTTTCTCTGATGGTAAATTCGTACTTGGTCTATATTAACCGTAGTTCTTCTACCTGCTTTCCAAATTACAACATTATTGTTTTTAGCACTCAAGACTCTATAAGGACCTTCATACTTGGGGCAAAATTTCGCTACTACCTTTTTACTGGCAGAGCTTATGGGGTACGTTTCTACTAGCACTAAATCATCGATCTTAATATTAACTTCGCGTCTCCTCTTATTGCAGTACTTCACCCACTTTTCATGTTTCTTTCTAGTATACTGCCTAGCTTCCTCAAACACCTTTTCAATATTCCTAACCACAAATTCTACGCCATCCGTCACCATCACAAGTTTTTGAAACGGGGTAATAAGTTTTCTGCCCAAAAACAACTCTGCTGGAGTTTTTCCCGTAGTCTCGTGAACTGCCGTTCGTAATGCATACGCAAATTCTCTTAGAAACCGGTCCCAGTTTTCATTATTATTTCGTGTATAAATTTCCTCATATAGAGAAAATAACAAGCATCCCTCACGCGTAAATGTATTCTTTTTACCGAGATGACCAGCCATAGGCTTGTCGTGAAATTCGCGCATTATCACACCTCGCAGTGACCGTGGAATATATATTCTCAGTTCTCCGAGAGAGGTTGCGTACTTCGCATAAAATAACAAGCCGTCAACTGAGACCAGTTTCCACAGACTGACCCATTCACCAAACTGTCATCGGGGCTTTCCAAAAATAGGTGGTGGCCAAGTGGTCTAGGCATCGGATCATGGCTAGCGTGTCATGAGTTCGATCCCAGTACCACTAAAGATCCGCCGTATAGGGGAGACATGCACGTTAAATCTGTCGAGAGCTCAAAAGTCCTCCCGTTGGTGTGGTAGTTAGGAGAGGGGGTGCCAGCTCAGGTGTCGTCCGCGTCACTTGACCATGGTTCAAAATTACGCGGACCGTCGCCAAAAGCCCTCGTGTTGCTAATCAGTGCGACGTTAATGTTCACTCACTCACTCCAAAAATCGCTAAATATGTCCCAGCTCAGGGTCCTGTCTTTGTTCGGAAATCAACTGCTCCCTTGACGAAAGTATCAAATCTCTAATTACTGCACAAGCTATATTGCCATCCTCAAAACTTTCCACCGGGTTCCGAGACAACACATCTGCCACCACATTTTGAGCTCCTTGCCTGTGTTCCCATTCAACATTAAACTCGGCTAGCTTGAGTGCCCATTTAATCATTCGGATGGATAAATTTTTACCATTAGTGAGTTTTGTTAATGCTGCATGATCCGTTATCATTTTTACTGGCAGCGAACAAAAGTAGGTGCGGAACTTGTTTAAAGCCCAAATCACCGCTAAACATTCGCGCTCGGTTAATGTATAATTGCGTTCAGCCGCATAAAGTGTACGGGACGCATATGCGATGGGTCTCTGATTTTGAGTAAGCACAGCTCCAATCCCGATGGAATTAGCGTCAGTAAATAGCTCAAATTGCATATTAAAATCAGGTAATTTTAGTACAGGTGCTTCCGTAATTGCACGTTTGATCGATTCAAAAGCAACCTGCGACTCTTCCGACCAAATAAATTTCCTACCTTTTTTCTTAATTTCGTATAGTGATTCGCAGAGATCTGCGTAACTCTTAATAATTTTTTGATATCATTGGGTCATTCCGAGGAATTTTGATACGTCTCTTTGAGGATTTCATTTAGAGTATTGCCTTGACTTTAGACTCATTCGTGGGAATCCCGTCTTTGCTAATTACTAGGTACAAGTATTTTAATTTCTCACAACCAAAATTACACTTATCTTTGTTCAATGTCAACCCTGCTTCCTGCAATAACCTATATACTTCCTTTAAATGTTCCACGTGATGTGCAAATGATGGAGACGCGATAATCACGTCATCCATATACACTTGCACATACTTCCCTAATACCGGTTTGAGAATAATATCGATAGCTTTCTGAAAATTTGTGGCTGCCCCCTTAGAGGCCGAATGGCATGCGCTTCAACACATAAGTGCCATTTTTCGTCACAAAAGCGGTTTTAATTACGTCTCTGGAATTTACCGCCAATTGAAAATAGCTGGTGTGTAGATCCAACTCATTATCTTCGTGTGAGGAAAATATAAGTAGTTAAATCCTCAATGAGTGGTAAGGGATATCTAGGGTACCTAGTTACCGCATTAAGTTTGTGATATCCACCGCAAATCGATACGCTTCCGGATTATCGGGAGGTAATCCGTTCTTCTTATGACACAATACAACAGGAGATGCGTACGCCGATTGAATTTCTACGATTGTACCCTCTCGTAACATTTATCTACATGATAATTTACTATACCTTGTTTAACCCTGTCATACCTATACAGTCTAGATACTACCGGAGCGCTATCACCCGTATCGATTTCATGATATAATACATGAGTAAGTCCCGGTCTATCAGAAAACAACCCCTTAAAACTATTAAATAACGTTTTTAATTCTCGCTTTTGACTTTCCTCGAGATTCGTATTTGAAAGATCAATTTCTAAATTCCCCTCATCGATTTTTATTTCTTCAATTTGCGAATCCGGAATAGCTAATGACTTTCAGAGATAAACGACTTCTCAGCCCCAGTATCCCATAATGCTTTCAAAAAAATGTCATTTAATAAAATGGGAACGTACGGAAGTTCCACAGGAGACATCCGTAAAGTGAAAAGCCTTATAGGAGGTTTCTCTTCAACCTGCGATCGATCCTGATTTCGAACGCTTAAAAAGTTTAAATTTTTATGACTACCCCTATTCCATAATTATTCGACCCCCGGTCAAAATTATCACTCGAACCCCTATTCCATAATTATTCGACCCCCGGTCAAAATTAACACTCGGACCCCTATTTCTAAACTGATTCCGTCCACCACGATTCTTGAACCTGCGATCATTCCTGTCAATACGGTTCCTGTTCTCGAACCCTTGGTTAGCATGGTTCCTCTGGGGTCTATTCCCATATGAACTTCTATAAGCAACTCTCCTGTCATTTTGACGTTCAACTACCCCTACATCTCTCCAATTTCTACTTGTACGATCTTCGTTAGACCTCCTACTCACATCCCAAAACTCGTCTTTCACTATTACTATTACTCGAACCCTAGTTGTCTCTCCTTAAATATCTAGCCTCATATTTATTGATCATTTGAAGTAACTGCAATCGAGAAGTTGGATTTCGAATCTCTATGTATTCCATCAATTGTGGTTCAAGACGGGATATAATGTGATCGATTAAATTTGTTTCCGACATATTTAGTTCCAGCCTTTTGTGAATTTTGAGTAAGTCGTAAATGAAGTCCGATGGAGCCTGACCGTGACCTTGATACGACGAATAGAACCTGACTTCTAATTCAGTCTTATTCCTAACCACTGGGAAATTTTCCGTCAACGCCTCCTTTAATTGCGCGAAATCCGTAGCATTCCCCTACACCAGGGGTGGCCAACCCGCGGCACGCGTGCCACATTGTGGTACGCGGGAGTCGTAACTGTGGCACGCGAAGACTTATTGAAAAATTACAAAAATTTTATGAAAATATAACTGAATTAATTGAATTACAATAGAAAATTATCATGAAGAGAATATGTGAAAAACAAATTTTCGGCGTAAGATTTTAAAAGTCCTAAGCTAGATTCTTTGTTTTCTTCAGTATAGCGCCAAAAATGAGATTTTGCTCCAAAACTTACTATTCCACAGTATTGTAACGTTTCGAGAAAAGTGTTGAGTAACATGAGACTAAAAACAAATAAATTCTCTCTCGGACTGTCGAGTTTGCCCAAAAAGTCATCTTCTCTCGGTGGCGGTTAGTTTTTAACGTATCGGATTTCCATTCGATTTTCAGCTTCCTCTTGCATTGCTGAAGTTGGGTGTTTGTAGCTATTAGCTGTCAGCGTGATGTCAGATAAAAAGGTTTTTCCGAAGGTATTGACTATTTACTATTTCTGTAATGTCAAGAAGTAATTATCCAATATATTGTTATACGGTAGAAGGTACGGAAGGTTATACGATACAGTTGTTGATACGGTAGAAGTATTTCTATCTGCACAAAGTGGCCGCTTTATAAAGCAGAGGGAGTGAGAACTTGTAGCCATGACTAGTCAGAATGCTGGATTCGGAGCCTAGAAAATTTGTAGCGTAATATCGGCAAATTGTTCCTAGCTGTCAGACTTAGTTGATTTTAAACTCTGTTTAGCAAGACGTTAAGCTTTTTTTCCTTTTTTCTAAAATTGTTTAGATTTTAGCGTTGAGTGTAGTTGCTTAAAATTTTTTTATTTTCAATATATTTATGAGTAAACCTTCGACACCGAAAAGAAATTATGAAAAGGATATTGCAGCACGTGATTTTAAAATTGTCTGGGAAGAACAATACTCTTGTTTACACATCAAAATGCTTCCAAGCCTGTTTGTTTGATATGTGGAATTTGTATAGCAATTCCAAAAAAATTTAACTTGGACCATCAGTTCAAACAACTGCATAGTGATTTCAACAGCAAATATCCCGTTGGATCAAATTTGTGAACGGAATTTATCAATAAAAAAAAGAAATTTTTAACCGGTCAGCAATCTTTGTTACAGAAGAGAAATGACGAAATGGAAACCATGGTGAAGGCTTCTTAAGAACTTTCTTTGTTGTTAGCCTGCAAGAAAAAACCATATACTGATGGAGAGGAGATTTAAAAAAAAGTAGCCTTTTAATTTTTGCCCAAAATGTCGGTGATATAAATGTAAAAATATCGTTGATAAAATAGCTTTGTCTAGAAATACCGTCATGCGTCGTCGTACAGATGACATGGGCCAGAATGTTGGAATGCAAATTGCCTCTGGACTTCAAAATTGCAAATATTTTTCATTAACTTTAGATGAAATCTGTGATATCACAGACAATGCGCAGTTAAGCATCTTTGTGCGTTGCACGAACAATAATTTTGATACTGTGGAAGGACTTCTTGATTTGCGCCAACTAGTTTTAACTACAGGTAAAGACATTTAAGAAATAAATATGTAATTTAAGTTAAAGTAGAATGGACAAAATTAGACAGTTTGCACAGATGGAGCGTCTTGCATGGTTGGCAGAATAAAAGGTTTTGTTGCTTTGCTTGAAAATTATTTGGGAAGAAAGTTTTCGAATATTATTGTATTATTCATCAAGAAGCTCTATAAGCTAAGGACTTAAACTCGTCTTTCGTTGTTGATCCCTTGGTGCGCTGTATCAACAAAATACGAGCTCGTGCTCTGAATCGACGAAAATTTTGTACTCTTTTTCCTGCAGAAACGGAAGAAAATAGCGAGTTACTCCTTCATTGTAGTGTGCACTGGTTTTCCAAAGGAAGTTCACTTACGAGATTTTGGAGTTTGAGGGAATGCGTTTTAGAATATCTGGAAGAAAACGATGAACTACTGCTGAATGCTCGCTCCTCAGGAGGGAAAATTGTCTGTGGAATTTAGCTTTTCTTACCGATATAATGGAACATTTAAACAATTTAAATTTAAGATTACAGGGAAAAAATTGTATTTTTCCTACTCTAGTTGTTCATATATCTTCTTTTGTGAACAAACTTTTGCTTTTTTTTGTCTGGATTTTGGAGCGATAAAATTAACTCATTTTCCATTCGTGCAGGAATTATCTGCCAAAGTTAATAATATTCCAAACTATAATAGATTTAAAAATTTAATATCCATTTTGCAGGATTCTTTCAGTAAGATTAAAGATGATAAAAAAATACTGAACTTTTTACTAATCCTTTTTCGATTTTTCTTCAAGACATTAATTGTTACCCACCTCAGGTACAAATTGAAATTATTGACCTACAGCACCATATTACTCTAATAAGCAAATATAAGGAAATTATTTTAACCGCAAATGATCCGAATTACATCGGATTTTGGAAATTTTTGCCACCAAGCAATATTCCAAATTTACACTGGTGTCCAAAAGTTAAGCATAAGTGATAATTATGTGAATAAAGAAGGAACTGTAAATCAGAATGGCGGAAAACGTGATACGCGAGTGTAAAATGGTTATAAAATAAGGAAGCAAATCAAAAGAATGATAATAATTAATTTTATTATCCAAAGGTTCAGTTTGAAAGAAAACTGAGCATAGCAAGCATTCACAAAAGAAAAAATGAAAGAAAACATTAAATAAAATACTGATGTTTCCCTTTAATAAGGCGTGTGGTCACCTCTGACAGCCAGGCACGCTTTACAGCGATTTACCATACTTACTATGAAATGATGAATGAGTTGTGAGCTCAAACGGTTCCAAGCTTCTTGGAGAGCTCTCTTCAGTTCTGTAACGGAGCTTGGTGGGTGCGAAAGGGCTGCAATTTGTATCCCGAGCATATCAGATACATGCTCGATAGGGTTTAAATCAGGGGAGTTCTCAGGCTACGACATGCGCTGGATGTTTTCCGTTTCAAGGAAGTCATCAATCAGCACCGCTCGGTGACATGGCACATTATCATCCATGAATATGAAGTCAGGATCGACAGCACCTCAAAACAAGGGAACATAAGGCTCAAGTACTTCGTCTCTGTATCTTTAAGCAGTCACAGACCCCGTGTCAAAGAAATGGAGGTCTGTGCGGCCGTCCATCATGATGCCTACCCATACCATTACTCCCCTTGATGGAAAATGATGTCTTTCCGTTATGTTTCTTGCTTCAAAACGTGTTCCGCGTTCTCTCCATATAGTTACCCGCCGAGAATCACTACTCAAACTAAACAGGGACTCGTCACTGAACATTACATTGGCTCGCTCTTCCACACTCCAATGTTGATATTTCAAACTGCAGTTCAAACGAGCGCGTTTATGCGCAGACGTGAGGGGAATGCAAACTGCTGGTCTTCTGGCATACAGGCCAGCATGACTAAGTCTCCTGTAAACAGTTTGTCTCGAAATTCGTATTCCTGTGGCGACTGTGAGCGCCGAACCCAGTGCTCTGGCAGTACTGCCCCTCTGACGTCGCGCACTTATTACCATATATCGGTCTTGGCGAGGGGTTGTGACTCTTGGTCGACCTGATACTGGTTGTCGGGTAACATCTCCCGTTCTTTGAAACCTCTGCCACCGTCTTGTGATCACAGACTGGTCCACATTCAGAATTCGATACATTTCGGTTTGTGATTATGAGGATACCAGCATTCCAACGATTCTTCTTTTCGTAAACCTGTCTAATTGGCGTCTTTGTGCCATCATTCTCTTTGTTTGATGGTTAACAACGTTCCTTCGCACAGCTGTTGCATGAAACTTGTCTGAACTGCCTATGCTGCGTGAATCGGTTTCTCCGCGTTCCGACATGCGCCGGTGTTTCGCGCAGGACGTAGTCAACTGAAAAGTTTTGCATAAACCCAATGTCTCTTCTTCATGCAATTAATATCCGCAAGAAATTTGGAATAATTTTACGAATAATTTTTTCACATTTTATGATTTATGCTTAACTTTTGGACGCCAGTGTACATTATTTAGTAGTCAGATATTGTTGTAGGTTTGGATCAATATGTTTGTGAAGAAATGTTTTCTATTATGAACGTAATTAAATCAAAATATCGCTCAAAATTAACTGATATACACCTAATTTTGTTAACATCTTCACGAACTAACCCAAATGTAAATAATTTAGTAAAAAAACTACAATCTTAAAAGCCACATTAAGAAAGTACTGACTGCTTAATAATCATTGAAAATTAAATGTTTCAAGTTGCTTATTTTTGTTTTGTACCTAAGCTAACTGATTGATCCTGTAAAAACTTGTCAACAAAAAAATATAAATTTCTACTTTTTTTAAAAATTTGCAATACCATTTTTTTTCTCTTTTTTTTTTTTTTACATTTTCACTACATAGAGCTTGCATTTAAAAATATGTTTTTGGTGTAAATAACCCATAATAAGCCTAAAAGTAATATTTTTTTCACTTTTGTATATCTTTAGTTTGGTGGAAAAGTTGGAAGTGGCACGCGTAATTTTTTTTTATCAGATTGTGGCACGCTTCCCAAAAAGGTTGGCCACCCCTGCCCTACACCAACGACGAACCGAACACCTCGAACCAGTCCAAAGCACGTCCTCGGAGACGCCCTTTGAGATAAGAGCATGCCAAATTGCTCGGTATCTCGTACAACTTGACATTACTGTCAATGCAGTCCAAAAAATCCTCCACATTTTCTACTCCTGAGAAACACAAATTAGGCAAGAGCCTAAAACTGGATCCGACTCCTATCTCGGGGTTAGGGGAAATATGTCTATCTGACAAACCCGTTGGGTGCCATTGTTAGGGAGGGGGTCTACTCGGCACCCCTCTCTGTCCTGCACTTCTCTAGGTGGGGGGGGGGGAACAAAGCATCACCAACAAACTCTATAATAATAATTAGATTTATTTAGTCTTTGAAAACACACTTAAACAATCATAAGTAAAACTATAAGAAGAAACCTAGGAGTGATATCTAAAGCGTTGATTATTCCTAATATTCAACTCTAAGTAAACCCGACTACCAGAAATAGATAAGGAGAACAAGCCCTAATGTATCGATAGCTAATTCTAATTCTACTATCTTAAATCTTCAATCTAATAATTTAATCTCCGCAACTACTTTCTTAACGCGCCCTAGGTTTGTGAATCAAATACTTTGATATGCACACTTACTTAACAGCTTCACGGCTCCTTCTCTCATACATCTACAAAACCTATAGACTTTATGTTGTCAAACTAATTTACATATATCTCGTGTTCTTCTTGAAAGGCTGTGAGTTAATGTAAATGCTAACCTCAAAGTTTCTCCAAGAGGATTAGTAGGAAATATCTCGTGAATAGACCCGTCACAATGTTTTATTTTCACGTTGGCAACTCTTATTTTTCCACCTGACCTTGCAAACACCTGTTACTGTTCCATTATAATTTAGGTACCTACTTTAAACATTATACTTTGAAAACGTCAATTTATTTCTTTGTTGTAAATTACTTAAACAGGGGTGCGATCACCAAATTTTGAAACCGTTTGGCAGTTACATCTACTGAAGTGTTTATTGAGTGATCTATCAAGAAATGTGCAGGAGTTAAAACTTCCAGATCATCAGAATCTAAACACAAAGAAAAAAATTGGAAGAATAATTTCTTCAACTTGATTTATAAAAGTTTTAAAATTCTTCACCTATCATTCTTTTTACATGATGTTTGAATTTTTTTTTGACTCCCACCTCCTAAATCCCTCCAAAATTAAGAATCTAGGAGGAATGAAATTTTACTGAATTCTTTAATCAGACAAATAATTAGTTTAAACCCATCTGAGATTTGTTTATGATAAAGTACGTCTTTTTAATTCGGGGGGTTTAATCTCCAATAATATTTTTTGCATTATCACAAAACAAACTACTATTTTTATATTTAGAAATGAATCTTTTGAAGATTAGCAATAAATGACTCTGAGGTAAAATCAGTTACCACATTTCTAAATGCATTACACGAGTCGTATAAAACGCACCTTTTCTTTGGGTTTTATATTTAATGAAAATGGACCACAACAATTTGTTCCTGTACAGTTGTGACTGATCTATCCGCGACTATATTAATACCTTGGGAACTCTTCTGGGGAAAAATAAATTAATGCAACCAACTTTCGCCGACCAAGAAAGCGTGATTATGTAAATGAAGTATATTATATAAATTCTTTTTCCGCGAGTTTGTGTGTTGGCACGTTGGAGCTGGCAAGCAGGAGTGAGCATAGAGTCTGCGAGTTAGTTTGTTAGTTGAAGATTACAAGATAGTGGAATTAGTAAGAGGTCGTGGAGTTGTCCAGGAAAACGGATTACACCAGTGAATCCAACGACATTGATCAATCCCGATAAAGATCACCTGCAAGATTCCAGTGTAGGAACCGATGCATAAAAAGTACAGGTATCGTGAGCTTGTTTAATTGGAAGTTAGCTTATTAGTGTGTGACGTAGTTATATTTGAGCGTATTTAAGCCATCTTGGATTCAGTTGAGGGTCCGTGATATTATCCCCGTGTTATAAAATCTCACCTCCGAGCTCTATTATTTGATATAACCTATCTTAATTAGATTGTCATTGTGTCTGATAGATAATTTGGTAACAATAAATTAATTAGATTGAAATTATGTCTGATGATCATTCAGTTTCTAGCCGGGTTTACAGGTAGGTTCAAGGGGTAGGTTACAAGGGGGTTCAGAGTCGAGCAGGAACCGACAGGTTAAGAACATAATTTTGATTATCAAAGGGCAAGTTACTCAAAAGTTGCTTTTCTGTAATTAGCTTAGCCTCAAAACAGATGAACAATCTTTCTACAAAAAGGTTTTCATTTAATGGCCAAAATATATTACGAAAATTTTATAATAATGATAGAGCACCAACATACAAATATTTTTCAAGAAAATATTGTGTGATATTGGTAGTTAAGCAATACTTATATCAAGTAAAATAGCTGGACGTTTATGGCAAAATTTAAGATTAGCATTCTGTGCAATCTACAACCAACTCGTAAAACACCTGTAATTATCGGAACTAGTTTGATATCACGGGGCACGGCGCCAAACGCTATTTGGCGTGATAAAGAATCACGCCAAGCAGCGCATGCCGTTGGAATGAAATTCAAGATGGCGGCCTAGCGGTAAGACTCGTCAGGAAAATAATTTTAAAGAACTGTTTTGAAAAACATTAAAATCGATTTCAAATTATGAATTTAGGAATAGATTGAGACTAACCAAGATCAATAAATAATTAATATCAATATTATAAAAAAAATCATATTTACTAGTAGTAATATTATTGCAGTATACAATAATCTTGTAATATTATGTTATATAAATTATTATATATAATATTCATATAATACTAAATAGTTATAATTATTAGATATTCATATGGTATTACTTTTTATTATTTTATATAATAATAATCACGTGTTGTTTATGCCTTCTGATCGACAGTAACATCAGATCAAGGTCCACGAAATTCATCGCGGCTAAGGGCTAGAATTTTACGCCTGTCGTTAGCCTAAGCTTTGAGCCCCCTAGAAGGTGACAGTGCGATTTTGCTCGGAACAACACGATAGATGGCGACACCATTCGGTCCCACTGATTTAACGAGCACGTTCTCCGTTTATACTCGGTGGGGATTTGGTGGCATCGGGGATCGAACCCAGGCCTTCCGGTCTGGAGTCCAATGCTCTAACCACTAGGCTACCCACGGCCCCTTACTAATCACGTAATATAGTTTAATAGATTCTATAAAAAAGAATAATCATCCTATTGTAATATAATAAGAATCGTACAGATATAAGAATACTCATTTAACATAATTATAAAAAACAACAAAATAACTGTAAATAAATAACATATTTATTTATTATTATTAACATAATACTTAGAAATAAATAAAATAATAATTATAAATAAATAACATGTAATAATATTTATAAAATAATTATTACAAATAACGTATATTATATGATTATTACACATTCTAATTATTGTATTTTTATATTATTATTAAAATAATTACATAATATATATTAAAATTGATAATGAATAGCAACTAAAAAGTACTGAAAGCTTGCTATGTTCCAAAAACTGCAAATTTCTTCACACAAATTTCATCGAACAAGAAACGAAAAAAAAAAACATTTTTAAAAAGTAAAAGAAATTGAAAATAAACGATTTATAGAAATAATTAAAAATATAACACTCATTCTTTTTTAAAAAAATATCCTAGTTCTAACCAATGATATTAGAAATATCTATATTCGAAAATAGCATTAAATAAAACAGAAGACTGAAATATATTTTGATTCGGGATTGCAATGAAAATGGTTAAATAGTAAAAGAAATCAAAATAAAATCGTCTGAAATTAATAGGATTACCGCGGGAACAGAACCAATAAAAATTAATTCTAATATACGTTATCTCCATGGCAACCACATCGCCAGACGATAAAAATATCAAGGTAACCATATTGTAATGTTATCGCCCATCTTGGCGAACATAAACAACTTGGCGCGATGCCCCGTGATATCAAACTAGCAGGTAATTATCAATATCGGGATATAAATTGAGAATTCTGAAGTTTGAAGGCAAAGGTTTTTCTATTTCGAAGACACAAGTTCAGAGTCAAAGTTCGTTGTTTGATTACAGTATAATAAACCTTTTCCACTTTCTTTGGTTGTGAAAGCTCCAAATTTTCTTTTCGTAGGTGGTAATTTAACATTTGTGAGATAAATCTAAAGCATCAAGCTAGCATTGTTTTCTGATCTCGAGTTGATAAGTTTGAAATAGCAAGCAACTGTTCAACACTGAACACATGAAGCCTGCTTGCGTTCTTCTTAAGATTCGTGACAGATCTCTTGTATGGTGTTTTTCAAAATGAAATTCTCACACCTTTCCTTTATGAGTGAGAGAAGAATTTGAAATATCCTCAAGTTCACAAGATGACTTAAGCAAATCATATGTTTTTACATTTAAATAATCAACAGCTCCTGGGTCAAAATTCTGAGATTCAAAATTTGTTGCATGCGACAGGATCCAGACTAATTTTGAACTCGTAGCGAATGGAAAATTTGGGGAACGTTTGATGACATATCAAATGCAAAAACACATTTACACCCAATAAAATATAAATACTCACTGATTTGCGAAATGATAGATCATCAAACTTGGTACAAGAAATTTTGTCAGTTACTTTTTCTATTACAAAAGCATAAGTTGAAATCTGTTTTCGAAATGAGAAGGGAATAATACATCCTTGTTTCTCACAGTGTTCAAGGCAAGAAATCGCAGCTGAGCTTTCTAATGGTTCAACCTAATCACTGTACACATTCATTCGAAACGAATGACCTATAAGGTTATATTTCTATCCTAAAATTACGAATTTTATTAAAAAGTGACACATTTTTTTTATGATTTCATTTTATAGGTCATCGTATTAGCTTTATAAAAATACCAAGTTTATTATTTTCCGTTCACTAGAACAAAAACTACAAGTGGTTTAGTAAAAGCAGATGTGCCTTTACTTTAAGCAAGATGTCATACTTTAAAACGCGTTTTAGTCGAAATGTGTTTTTTGTGTGTGTGTTTTTTTATTATTTGAAAATACTCAAACGGGGCCAGCAATTGCCAAGAAAGTTTTGGAAATAATTAACTGAAATTTTGTGTGTTGTTCTGTATAATAGAAGTATTTTAACCTTCAGATTTATCAATCACAGTTTTATTACAAAATTTATAGCCCTTTATGTGAATACAATCACTATTTTTTTAAGCAATTTCATATAATAACAAAGATAAAGTGCTCTAGTTTTTGTAAAAATTTTAATCTCTCTTATCCTGAAGGTCATTTCAAAAATGAATAACATAGCAACACATCAGAGTTGAAAAATTGAAAATCTGTTTATAAACTTTTGATACAGAATGGGCCGCGTTATGTTATTTTTTGTCAATTTTCATCAATTTTTTCCCATTTTAGTAATAATAATTTCTTTTTCTCTTCTTAATTTTAGCATATTTTTCTTAAAATGTTCTAAACAAATCTAAAAATAACAACAAAAATCCCCATACCTCCATTTTTTAAAGAAAAAGTTGTCGCAAGCAGTCAGATGCACAGATCAGTACATCAAAATGTGAGTTTGTTTACTACTGTAAGAATTCGAAGCACATGTAGTGGATGGCTTAGGCTCTAAGGAATTTGAAAATGCATTCTGAGACTTTAAATTTGGGAGTAAATGCAGTAGCTTGGGAGGAATAAAATACTGGATTGCTTTTCTGGTTTGTAACTATTTTCGCGTAATGCAATATACTATGATACACCACAATGTTTACATTTATTAATACTCTTGCACTGTTTAATATGATGCATATAATGTAGATGAACAAATTAAAGCACAGACAATTATTTTTCACAAAATCTACTTTTTTTTGTTGAACAGTTAATGGTAGAAATGTAGAACATTTAAACAAATTATGATTCTAATGGCAAAAAATACATTTAAGATTTGTAAATAATGCATTTGCTTGATTATTGGAATATCTAAAAGCTTTGCTCACAGAAATTTTACTATTTAACAAAATTCTAGCATAATTTTTCAAAAGTTGAATTAATTCATTTAATTTAGGTATTTCATCTTGTTTTAATGTCTTCCCCACCACAAATTATAGCAAAAACTAGATTCTTCAATTATTATATAGAGTAACAAAGTATCATTGGAATCTTCCATTTTTTTTTTATCTAAAGTATCTAAAACACGCGAATAATTTCATTTATCTACCCAATTCAAAATTACAGAAAATTTAGAATAACGACATTAGTGTTCCAATATGAGTAAAAATTTGTTTGTAGTAACGATCTTCTGATAATGCTATCTGAAATTGCTACTTATTGAATAATTCTAAAGGAATCATCTTTTAAAAATGATTTTAGACATTTTAATTTTTGTTCATTTGATAAATTAGAGTCCTTATGGACACTAAGTTTAAATAGATCTTTGAAAGTTATCCAGTCATGTAAATTTCCTCTAAATGTTGACAAAGTTAATCCCTCTAACCCAGCTAGATGTGTGGGAGGAACTAAAGGATCAGACGACATGATATGAACTATAATTATTTATTTATCTCTATATTTAACATGGACACAAATCACACTCTTATTAAGATAAATTTGATCAATTAGAGCACGAAGGTGAGACAAGATAGCGTGGGGACAATATATACGATCTTGAGAACCTATACTTACAATAACTTATACAAAGCTTGATTTAAGAAGCTTGTTAATGATTTAACTCTCTGACTTCTATTTAAACAAAGATTACAGTACCTGAATTCTTGAAATCTTTAAACTATTCGACGTGGCTTTGAACACTAATAGTTGAGCTTACCCTTACACTTAAGCCCTTCTTCGAGATTCCAACTTCAGTTGTAGTATGTCACTGTTTACGTATACCTATTACTGTTGATTTACTGTCTTACCAATTCACTTCACATCCGAGCTATCCTCACTTCACTAATCTTCAATTCTCACTTCGCTAACTTTTTTAAACTCGCGAATACAGAGAATATATATTAAACTTAATTTGCATAATCACGTTTTCCTCTCCTCGGTGAAAGAATGCTTACCCTAAAGCATAGGTTCTCAACGTGGGCTATAATACCCCCTTGTGGGCGTTTGAGGCTTTCAGGGGGCAGTAAAAGACCCAGAGAAAGTTAAGGGGCGTTGAGATGACACGGAGGGCTTGGTCGAATTAACCAAATATAGTTTTAAAAAGACAAAAACACTACGTACTAACAAAAGTAAACATTAATAATGTTTACTTATGTTGGTTGTATGTATTTAAATCATTTCTATATCACATGTACGGAAATTCACATATTTCGGTAGTTCGGAAAGTGGATGAAAAATTTCAAGATTCAGACCTACATTAAATTGAATAATATAGTGCATTTTAATTCCTGTAGTGCACGTGTTGTCGTTATCTGTAGGAAAAAATGTTTCGTCCACTGCATTTCATGACGTATATATCCAAGAAACATAATTAAATATATTAACCAGAAATTAACGTGCGATTCTTTAAAGGCTGAAACTGTCAATTTATATTTATTTTGAAAGCAATAATTTATTAGGAATTACTTCGTATCATCAAAACCCCTAACTGTCTTTATAACAGGCAAGCTAAAACTTTTATTCCACTCTTTTAAATGAAGAAATTCAGTAGCGTTTCAATTCCAACAATATATCCTACCTATAACTAAAATATATAATATTGCACACATTTAAATATATTTGTGGCAATAGCTATTTCAAATTCGCAAGCAAGAAAATTAGAGCTTTCGAAAATTAAAAAATATATTCTACTAGTAATATGAAGTTTTTTAAAACTTAACTCTTGTTTTCACCATGTATTATATACGCTCTTATTTCTCTAGAGTGGGAGCGGGGGTATTGAAATATTCACTAGAAAAGGGGGCACCAGTTCAAAAAGGTTGGGAACCTATGCCCTAAAGGAATCCCCAAGGAGTTAATGAAAGGACGCGTATTGATCCGTCACACACGGTTAACACAAAATATCGGTTAACATGGAAAAATACAACGGTTTCGACAAACTACCATGTATTTTCCTGAATTGTTTTTTTCTTCTTAACACGAAAATATTTCACATCTGGATATTGAAACTGAGCCGGCACTTAATAAAGTGTTTGAGAAAGTTCCTGTATTATTAGATTGTCCTACTGTATCATCGGAAGAATTCGTAGCAGTAAACGATGATAATGTGTGCACAGCCCCAATTATGGCAGACAAAGACATTTTGGAGTTTGTTCAAAACTTAAAAAATATCATTGATGTAGATTCAGGCAGCTACTGTCCCTACTTCTTCCGAAATGTGGAACACCATGAAAAGAATATCCGTTTTTTTTATCACAAAATAACTGAAAAAGAGAGAGGGGGAGGGGTACACCACGTGACTTGCGTCATATCCGTGAAAAAGTTGGACGATTGCTAAGGGGGAATTATGCATCAGAAGTATATCTTGCTGCTATGGACGAAAGTCGCTTAGGTATTGATGACAGTAAGTGCTACTCTCATAACAAACTCGCGTGGCGTATTTTCGTAGTTTTTATGAAATAAAAACGTGCCATTTTCAACGAATATATAAACGCACCCAAAATATTATTAGTGTCTGGAGCATTGTGTATATGTCACTAACATTCGCGCCAGAATCGCTACGGATAGCGTCTTGTAAACAAACAATCGAATTAAAATTGATTCTGGTCAGAATGCCTAGAACAAATACAAAAAGAGGAAAAGTGTTTCGTGAAGGGGGAGGATGAAAACTAGCAGCAAGTCCAGGCGAAAGTCTATATATCACCAGGTAGTTCTGTCGCAGCTTTTATTATCTTTATCAATAAATTTTTCGTACTGTACACATCAGAGAATGCTGCAATCATTGGATCCGATGATGATTGAAAGGCGGTTATCTTAACTGGAGACTTTAATGTTAATTTTGTTTCAGAAGAAGCAAAGCCACTCATTGAATTCTTGAAAGGGACACTGAATTTGACAATGAATACTGATTCTAGAGAAGGAAAAACAATATACGGAACCACGATTGATGCAGTTTTCTCACATTTTCTTGATTGACTACAATCGAGGATTTTTATATCCTACTTCAGTTACCATCTATTTACACTAAGTGGCTTTAAAGTTTTGTGCCCCTTTATACATTTAAATAACCCAACGAAAAGTTGATGGAAAAAAAAATTTTGAACTCTATTTAAAAAAGTACAGGCTCTTCTAAGGATGCTTTTGCCATGTCTTTTAACGACCAAATTTAAAGAGTGGCTACTACATGGCACATAGATTGTTCGCGGGTTTAAAGTTCTTATTTTAAACTGAGCCCCTGATTTCTCGCCTTTCATATTCACTCCCTTATTGTAGGCCTGCCCCCGCATATCTAGAAAATTTAGCCCTAATTTTTTTTAAATTTTCTCAACTATTAAATTTGAAAGTTCTCTTTAAGTTAATCTTTCAACTGGAAGGAAACCAAAAAAACTCGCATTAGTTTTAACGATAACTTCGTTAGAATTAGATTTCTCAATACATGTATACCTTACCATAAATGCCATTTGTTCTATCTTGCTGCTATCAGGGGCGCAATCTAAAATTATCGAATAATTTTTAGCTTGTTTAATTTTATGAACAATGTATATTTTAATATTCTCATATAAAAGAGAAATTATCTCGTTCTGAATATTTTTCCCTAGATAGTGTGTACTAAACTTCTTCCAAACTTTCCATAACAAAAATAAAGTATTTTTAAAATTTGGTCCAAATGCCGCCCCGGTTTGACCGGCCCTAGAGCCGCCCCTGAAAAAATGCATCATTTGATATTAAATTTGTGGGGATAATTATTATGTTTGTATTTTGAGTTTTACTTAAAACGCAGTTTTAAAAGTGTAAGTTATTTTATTGTAGTTATGTAGGGTAAGTACATATTTTGTATTTATTATTATTATACAATATAAATATTGTTGAACATTTTTTTTTTGTGCTTATCACGCCTACGACACAGAGGGGACCGCAACACCTTCAAAAAAATTAGAAGTAGACCGTGTCATGTAAAAATCCGCCCACCCCTGATCTAAGGTTTGAATTACCAAGAGTCGCGCGACTGCATAAAGTTATGACACATCGATTGAATCGTGGCGCCATCTATTCAATGCAACTCGAAGCAAGTCTCCAGGAATTTTAAGTAAGACTCAATATCAAAGGCGCGCCTTTTACGCAGCGGAACATAGACATATAGCCAAATAATATTATCTGCAAATAAATGCAACAGTAATCACTGTTGCACAACATATATAGAAAATATGACTTCGAATTATTTACAGAAATTCACCTAATCTTTTTTTTTAAAATTATCTGTAAATTTTTATAAAAAAGGCTGGTTTTGTCTTTTGTGTCCGTTTCGTCCTACTTAAAATGTTTTCAAGTATTTGATAAAATATCTCATTTTCGGTATTCAAAACTTTTGTTATTTTTAGTATTTTAAAAGTCTTTTTTTTTAAATTTTTAAACATTAAAATTTAAATGTTTTGTCTAGTTTAATTTTAGACCATGGTTTGGCAAACTTATAGCTGTGGCGTGCCAAGCCAATCTACCAATATGATTCAACGTGCCACTCGGTGGGACCAGTGTCGTGGCAGTGAAGTGCACCGGGGCCCTCAAGCTCAGAGGGGCCCTCGGACCCTCACCAAAAGCAAGCCTAACTTGCAATAATTTCTCCTTCATTTAGGATATAAATATAAAAGGTTGCATAAAACATAACTGTGTTGTTGTTGTTGCTTATGCCACCTGGTCGACAGTAACATCAGATCAAGGTCCACGAAATTCATTGCGGCTAAGGGCTAGAATTTTACGCCTGTCGTTAGCCTAAGCTTTGAGCCCCCAAGAAGGGGACAGTGTGATTTTGCTCGGAACAACACGATTAGGTGGCGACACCATTCGGAGCCAGCAGGGCAACTCAGTTGAAAGTAATTTCGAATTAGTGGGGAATTTGTAAATTCTTTCCTTTGTTTGTATGGTAATGCGAACTTTATTTATTGAAAGTTTTACATTATTTTTAATTTTTTTTCTTCATTTTTCTAGTTGTTACTTGAAAATAAACATCAAGTCTGAAATACTTGAGTAGATTCTAATGGAATCATCATTCATGATCTTTGAAAAGGGGAATTTTCAGAATATGCAAATTTTATAGCGAATATGTAGTTCTATGATTTACTTTACTAAGCCTATATCCCCCGAAAATTACATTCTTAGACAACGGTATAACGTTAGCGTAAGGGCTTCAAACCTTTTCGACTCATGGAACCCTTAAAAATACCAGTTGTTTTCGGGAAACCCTTTAGAATATTTCTTTAAATAATATTTAAATTAGATCAACATGTTATAGATACTTTATGGAAAGACAATATTAAAAACACTGTATTTTTTTTTAAATTTTTTGTAACATATTAATATAATTTACTTACTCATTAATAATATTAATTTGTTGTCCAAAAGTCGCCTTGCATTTAGTAACTGGGATATGTGGTTACATTTTTTTTTTACACAATCTTTCGAAGTCCAAGCCTATTGAAATTATATGCAGTCGCATTTCATATCTTGCGTTTAATTTATTTTATATTTATTTTTTGTTGTCACTCACGATGAGAGATGTTTTTCGCTTAAATTCATTGTTCGGAATGGTATCAAAGTTTTTATATATGTGAAAAATCCTGTGTATTTTGCATGAATTTGAAACCTATAATTTAGGAGCTGTTCTTGCTTAAATTTAGATTTAGCGTTGAATCTGTTGATACATCGATAAGTTGTTCCCTCTCTTTTACTATAGGTATTCTTTCCACTTGTAAAAAAAACGGGCATTTTCCATTGGAAAAATATTTAGTTTTATAAAACATTGCACTAAAGAGTGTAAAATTGTTCCGTGGAACCCAGGATAACAAAAAATAGAATTTTCCCAATCTAGTAGATGGCAAAGAAAAAAATTTTTTTTTAATATTCTTTTATTATATTACAATAGAAGTTTAAAAAGCATTATCAAAATTAAAAAGTATAAAGCTATGATATGCGTAAATAAAATTTTCAGTTTTAGGGTTGTCAGCCGTGAACCCAATTCATACTAAAAAAAACTAAACTCATCAGAGCAGCATCAATTCACCATTTTATTCCAGAGAAATCTATCTACTACATTCTTTTGGCTCCTTGCCAAAGACAAGATACACAAGAAGCTCGTTTAAACCATTACATCATTACGTCACCAATGAGTAATATAATAAATTTACCGCGTAACCCTGACACCTTCCCCCCCGAGAGTCATATTAGATCCGAAGATCAAATATGGCTAAAACAACCTAAGGGTCACACGTTACACCCACACAAAAAAAACACTGCTTAAGTACTATCTTAAGATTATACACTACATAAAAAACCAACACATTAAATTTTACACAAATATACTACTTAACTTAATCATCTAAAAATAAAGTTTAAAGTTCAATTATTCTTAAATTCTTCTAAAAGTTCTTATTTAACTATGGTTTACACTTACAGTCTGAATAGCGCATCTGCATTAACTAGTTTAGATCCTTTTATGTGACTTGCTTCAATGTCATGGCGTTGAATTGCCAAAGCCCACCGCTGTAATCTCGGACATTGGGATGCAGCACTAGTAAGAAACACATGATCGGTTAGTAAGAATATCTTTGCTCCACACAGTAAAGTTTCAAATCTTTTCAGAGCCCAAATAATAGCATACGCTTCCCTCTCAATTGTTGACCACTTTTGTTAGCTTGGATTCAGTTTCTGGCTCCCGAAAGCTATGGGATGAATGTTGTCTTCTCCATCCGACTGACCTAGACAACATCCGACCGCCGTCTGAGATGCATCCGTATGCAAGTAGTACGGTTTATCTATGTCTGGGACTTGCAATTCTGTAATTCCACATAGTGCTGTCTTCAACTCCTTGAAAGCATTTTCAGCCTCCTTGCTCCATGGAATCTCATTAGGGACTTTCCTTTTCGTGAGCTCCGTCAATGGTAGAGCAATTTTTGCAAAGTTTGGAATATACTGTCTATAAAAATTGCATAATCCTAATGCACTTCTCAGTTGCTTCTTGGTCGTTGGTGCCTTTAAGTTCTGAATCGCTTTTATTCTTTCTTTGTCCGGTGAATGTCTACCTGAACCAATGACATGTCCTAAGTATTTAACTTGTCTTGCAAACTCACACTTTCCTAAATTTACTGAGAAGTTAAAATGCTCCAATCTTTTGAAAACTTCTTCCAGATGATCTAAATGTTTTTCCATGTATCAGAGAATACGGCTAAATCGTCGATATGCGCGCATGCAAAGCCAGATATAGTTTGGACCACTTTAGACATGGCTCTTTGGTAGGTTGCAGCAGCGTTTCTTAACCCAAATGGTAATACATTCCACTGGTACTGTCCTCGATGAGTACGGAACGCTGTTAGATGTTTGCTGCTGTCTTCCATTGGTATAGACCAATATCCTTTCAACATATCTAGAACAGTAATAAATTTTTTCTTCCCTACTAAGAAATTCAACTCCATCATATTCTGCATTGGATATGCGTCCGATACGGTAAGAGCATTCAAACTTCTGAAATCTATGCATAACCTAAGTGTTCCATCCTTTTTATGAAAATATACTACTGGGTGTGCTATTTGACTTACAACAGGTTCAATCAGACCTAACTCTAACAATTCGTCTATCTGTGCGTCTACTTTCCTCTTTAAGTTTTCCGGTATCTTATAAGTTTTGGGTTTCATCTTCTCCTCCTCAGCCTTCAGTTTTATCACGTGTTCACCAACTTTAGCTCTTTTTATTTTTCCAGAAAACAACCTTCTGTGTCGATGTAAAAGATCTTTTAGTTGATTTTGTTGATTCTTAGATAAGTAATCCAACTTCACTCTGTCCAATGCTTCATCATTCTTCTCAGCAGCAGGAACTGTTGGCGTTTCATATATCTCACTAAATTCATCATCGTTATCATAAACAACGCCAACCGTTTGAACTCTCGCTTTGTATTCTCTAATCTTGTTAACATGCAGTTATCTTAAGTTACCTTCAGGCATCCGCAAATAATATGAATTTGCTTTTACTCTTTTAACTGGACCTGTCCATCTAGAACATAGTTTATTCCTTGAATCAGGTATCAAAACAAGCACTTGATCCCTTGGTGCAAATTCTCGATGTTTCTTTTGCCTGTTATAATATTTAGCGTAGTTACCTTGTTGCACATCACTTGTTAACTTTGCCTCGCGGGTTGATACTTCTAACTTTTCTTTTAATTTTCTCAAATAACTCTCTACTGATCCCTTCATATTCAGAGGTAATAACGTGTTTCCAGTCCAAATTGACTTCAATATAGACAACGGACCTCTTTCGGTTTCCTTCCATACATTAGCAGAAAAGGTGGTATACCGGTAGTTGCATTTGGAACTTACCGATAAGCCCATAGTAAAAACGGTATATGCCTATGCCAACCTCTTCCTTCCTTTCTAATAATATGATGCAACATGTTCTTTAGAGTCTGGTTCCATCTCTCAATTAACCCGTTTCCTTCTGGATGGTATGGTGTCGAAAAACGTGGGCAAGCTCCTAAAATCTTCAAAAACTCTTGCGTTAAACTTGCAGTAAAATTTGTCGCATTGTCCATTACGATCACTTCTGGAATGCCTGTTCTACTGAATATTTCGAGCAGTGCTTCACATGTACTCTTAGCCGTTAGTGATTTGAGCGGGACTGCTTCCGGCCATCTAGAATGCTGATCCATCAAACAAAGTATATATCTATGTCCCTGTGACGATACTGGATCTACAGGACCAATTAGATCAACGTTTACCACTTGGAACGGCAATTCAGGACGAGATACAGGTGTTATTGGAATTTTGTCAACCGAACGAATTACTTTTCTGCACTGACAACCATGACAAGAATTACAATATGCTTTAATCTCCTTCACCATTCCTGGCCAATAAAAGGAAAACTTGATTCTCTGAGTTGTTTTATGAGCTCCTAGATGTGCTCCAAACACTGATTCATGTGCAATTTCTAGTATCTTCCTCTTTCTAATTTCGGGAATCACTAACTGTTTTATCCTATTTCCGCACAACAGCTCTTCATGGTACAGGATATCGTTTTCTATCACATATCCTCCTTTTTTCCGCTTAGCAAAATTCCATGCTTCTTGAAGAGTATCGCAACTCTTTTGCTGTTTCTTGAATTTTTCGGTGTTATTTTCATTCTCCTCATCATATTCTGTTATTGTTGGCTCCTGTTCTTCCTCCTCAGTATTTACACTTTCATCTAACAATTTTTTGGGGGAGTCTGATCTTAAGTTTACAGCGGCTGTAAATCTGGGACTGTATATTCTCTCTTGTTCTAATAATGCTTCATAAGTTTCAGTATCTAATAATAAATCAGCGTTCAGTCTGTCCACAGTTGCCACCACCGTTTTAATTACCGGCGTAATATACCCGTTCGTTACCAAACCAATATCCACTTCTTTTAGTTCAGCCTTTAAACAATCACCAAATGCAGGTTGCAACATTATATATCCTTTGTAATCGACTTCTTTCCCTACTACACTGCTTTTAAACACGCTAATTTGTGCACCTGAATCTACTACAGCTTCATATTCTACTCCACCATAAGAAATTTTCACTATTTTAAGATCAGACATTTTTAATTGAACTGCGCTGCATTTCTTATTTTCCATTAAAACTTCGTCATTGAATCTCGCTGTGACTACTTTGCTTTCATCCTCAACTACTTTGACTTCTGCCACTTGCACTTCAGATACCTTTACCTCAGCAACTTTACTCTCGGTCTTTTCTCTCCCATCTTTCTTATCCCTGCAAAATCTCGCAAAATGTCCTACTCGTCCACAATTGAAACATGTAACTGGTTTTTGGAAAGAATTTCGCTTATCGTATCCACTGCGGTTGTTAGATTCTTGTCTATATCCTTCACTCAATGTATGACATCTTCTATTGAACGTGCCAGGCTTTTCCCGATAGGAATTTCTATACGGTTGAGACGAAGTAGCTTTAGTGGCTTGATTATATTGCCTTGCGTTTTCATAATCATCTAACTTCTCAGCAAGATCGTCAACTGTAACAATTCTACCCCAATCATCAATAAAATGTTGTTGTATATCCCTGGATACTTGTTCCTTCATCTGTTCTACAATGACAAGTTGTTTCAGACTGTCAAAATCGTAGATATTTGGTCCCGAAATCCACTCATTAAAATAGTTCGCCAACTCAAATCCAAAATCTCGCCAAGTGTACTCGGTCGATTTACAATGCCTCTTAAATTTTATTTTAAATGCTTCTGCGCTCAATTTAAATCTTTTTAATAACACACCTTTTATATGCTCATAGTCATTTGCCTTTTCCTCAGGTTCCCTGGCAATCAAATTCGCCATTTCTAACGGCAATAGTACAACAAGATTCGTAACCCAGTCCTCTTCCTTAATATGAACTCTTCGTGCTTGTCTTTCAAACAGTATTAAGTAAAAACTTATATCATCTTCTTTAGGGTCAAAAGTACGCATTAATTTTTGCAATCCAACTGGTACGTGTTCTTGTATTCCTTCATTCTGAGAATCCATCTGCCTCCTAAACCCATTATTCCTTATCGAAGCTTCTATCCTCAACTTTTCTAATTCATCTTCTCTTTCTTGACGCTTTATTTCATCTTCTCTTTCTTGACGCTTTATTTCATCTTCTCTTTCTTGGCACTTTATTGCTTCTCTTTCACTTACTATTCTGTGCAGTAATTCTTTCGCGAACGCCTCTTCATACTCTTCACTTGCTAACATCATATTTTTTAAAGCAGAAACTTTCATTTCTTCCGTTACAGTTTCTCCTAACTCTTCCGCCAAACACTTCAAATCTACCTTCAAAGCTCTTCCTAAAAACGCCATTTTATCAAACGTTGGATATAATTGGAATTTACAATCTTCAAAACAGTTTCGATGTCACCAAGCTTCACAACAGTTCGCAATTCTTAATCTTGAAACAGTTCGAAATCCTCAATCTTCAAAACAGTTTTAAATCCTTAATCTTCGAAACGATTCGAAATCCATTTCGGTTTTCTCGCACAAATGTCAGCCGTAAACCCAATTCATACTAAAAAAAAAAAAACTAAACTCATCAGAGCAGCATCAATTCACCATTTTATTCGTGAGAAATCTATCTACTACATTCTTTTGGCTCCTTGTCAAAGACAAGATACACAAGCAGCTCGTTTAAACCTTTACATCATTACGTCACCAATGAGTAATATAATAAATTTACCACGTGACCCTGACAAATGTGTAAGATGACTATTAGAAACTTGTTGTTATAGAAACTTCATAGAGAACGGGAATTTGTTTTTCATACACATTTACAAGTTTGATTTAGGTTTTTTATAGTAACTCGTCGAGTGAGTGAATATTAATGTCGCACTGTTCAGCTACACGAGGGCATTTGGCGACGGTCCGCGTCATTTTGAACCATGGTCAAGTGACGCGGACGACACCTGAGCTGGCACTCCCCTCTCCTAACTACCACCCCAACGGGAGGACGTTTGAGCTCTCGACAGATTTAACGTGCATCGCTTCCCTACATGGCGGGTCTTCAGCGATACTGGGATCGAACTCATGACACGCTAGCCATGATCTGATGCCTAGACCACTTGGCTTCCGCGGCCACTAGTGACTCGTGGAACCACAGGGTTCCGTGGAACACAGTTTGAAGACCACTGGCGTAAGGCGAGTGAGGGAGAGTTATATTAATGACGCCCTATGAAGCTGTACGAGGGCTATTGACGGCGGACTTCGTAATTTTAAACCATTGTCAAGTGATGAGGACGACACCTGAGCTGGCAACCCCCTGTCTAACTTCACCACCACACCAATGAGAGGGCGTTTGAGCCTCGGCAGATTGAATATGCAACGGCTCCCTCTATACAGCGGGTCTTCAGCGTCACTAGGCCCGACATGCCAGTTACAAGTCTGTTACCTTGACCACTAGGTTATCGCGACCCTAGAGAGGAATTGCGAAAAGAAGTCTTGATCAACATTAGTCAGCGGAAAAGTCATTATGATATTTATGTAAATGTATCTGTATTAAAAAGGCTTTTATATAAATCTAAATGTGAATCCTTTTTTTGTTTTGTTGTTGTTGTTATTTAATGACCGAAGTTAAAAGAATTCCCTTTCAGGAAATGTGTGCGAGGAATGATTCGCAAGAGGAAAAGAATGAAAAATTCATCACCGTGACGTTTTAAATGAGTTGAATTTCAATGAATGGTTTGAAGAGTTAATGGAATATATTTTCCCATTTTCACGATTTCATTTTCCATATTTTTCTTTCATCAAACATTTCTTTAATAAAAGAAAAAAATGCAATACTTTTTGTGCAGGGCCGGATCTACGTATGGGCTTAATGGGCTGCAGCCCAGGACCCCCTGGGTTCTAGGGGCCTCTGTTCCCCGTTGAAGATAATAAACATAAAAAGATGTTTACAATCAAAATAGTAATAAAATAATAAACCACTAAAAAATACATTTCAAAAATAAAATACCCGAAATTACCAAATTTATTTTTATTTTTGAGAGCAAGAGCACAATTTACTTTTGTTCTTTAGTTTTACCACCGAATACGTGGACATTAATAATTAATAGTCAGAGGCTCTGTCATAGGACGGTGCCGATGAGCATCGAGCACTTATACAAACGTAGTGACGCTTTTTCTGTAGCCATTTATTTTTGTGCAAAAGGTGCAATCAGGTTTTGGCCCTAAAACCGGATCTTACAAAGGATTAAAAAACTAGCAAAATAGGCTTTGGGCCGCCCGTAATGTGGGGTTGCAGGGGTATACGTTAAGCCACTGAAGTGAAAGGGAAAGGAACTTAGCCAAAGAAAACGGAGAAACACAACAAGCAAATATTAATGAGGAAAATATGCAAGATCTCCATGGCCAGCAACCTTCTAAAAATATATTGTTCAGACAGAGGACATCACAGTGTTTACAAAATGTTAGGTTTGAGTTTAAAAAATACGTTGACATGGGTTCGTGGCCTAAATCGTTAAGTAATAATTTTATAGATTGTTTCCCCTACACGGGAAATGAGTTATTTTCAAAATAAAAATCCAAACAATATATATTCTGTTTCGGTAAGAGAATACAAACGACAAGAGAGATCATTTTTGAATAATCATTTTATTAAAAAATTTAAAATGGCCAAGTGCTGGAAAGATCTTGGCTATATTATTCAACTAGTATTAGAGTAGTTTTTGTTTGACCTGCAAACTTTTTCTAAAACAAATTCTCAATACACAACCGACTTTTCTAATATAGGAAATACTTTACAAGTTGCTTAGAAAATCAGGAAAATTCTATTGAACATAAAAATTCAGTGTTAGTTTGGCTGACACGAAAAGAAAATAAGTCTGTTTTACAAGGGGAGGGCATGACGAAGGAAATTCATTTAGGGACGAGACTTTGTGTATTAGCATTACTCCTTTAGGACAGTGATCTTCAAACTTTTTCAACTCATGGAACCCCTAGAACTTGAAGGTGATTTCGTGTAGCCCCTGGAACTTCTAAGTGCTTTCGTGGATCAACTTGAACTAGAAAGTGTTTTCGTGGAACCCAATTTCAAACAAATACGTTGAAGAGTATGTCTCAAAGTAATATTTAAAAGTAAATTCAAAATAAAAAAATTCATCTCACAAGCACTTCATGTAAAAGCAATGAAAAAAGTTTTTGTATTTATTATTTAAAAAATTCTAATCTAATTTTGTTAATATAATTTACTCATTTAAGTGTCACCTATCCATGCATTATATTTAGTAACTGAGACATGTTGTTCCTTTTTTTCACACGGTCGAAGTCTAGATCTGTTGAGATTAAGTGCAATCGCATTACTTATTCTGAGTTTAATTTGCTTTTATACCTTGTTTTTGTAGCCAATTACGTTGAAGAATATGTTTCACTTAAACACAATGTTCTAAATGGCATAAGAATGTTTATAGATGTGTGAAAAATCCCGTGTATTTTGCTGAGAGAGAATTTGAAACCTAAAATTTAGAAGCTGTTCTTGCTTAAATTTAGATTTTAACATCAACTCTCTTAACATGTTGTTCGTTTTCCTTCATTATAGGTGTTGTTTTCCACAAATGTAAAAAAGTTGCATTGTCCATAAGAAAACTATTCAGTTTTGCAAGACATTGTGCTAACTAACGAGTATAAAATTAACTCGTGGAACCCGAGATATTAAACAATAGAATATTCACAATCTAGTAGAAAGTATATATAGATATATATAAAGTTTAAACGTTTGATTATTCTTTTATTATTTTATAATAAAAGTTTAAAAAGTGAGTTAATATATATATAAATAAAATTTTCAATGAATAGGGAGGGGGAGGCGATGAGCTTTAGATACTTGTAACTTATAGACTTCATAGAGAATGTCAATCCCTTTTGCATACTTATTTATTTCTTCTGGATTTCTTATTGTGACTCGTGGAACACAATTTGAAGTCCACTGCTTCAGGATGTTCACCCCTCAATGTAATAGAGACGAATGGGCAGTCGATTTGGAGAAAATAGCAATCGAAATTCAAACTATACAATTCATTTTATACAATTAAATTTTAATCACCTATACCACTAATTAGCGATGTAGTGGTATAGGTGAGAGCGTACCTGCATTTTTTGCGATTGGTCAGGGTTAGAGTCGTACGGGGTAGAATTGCTTTTTTTTTAAAATTCATTTAATTATTTTTACAATTAAATAATTTTTCTTATCAAATATTTTATATAATTAAAAAATAATTGTAATAATAAAATATCAAACAGTTTTATATATAATAAAATAATTTTTTATCTAATTATAAAACTATTTGAAAGTATTTTATTTTTTAAAATACAAAATATTTATATAAATATTATTTAATATAATATATTTTTATAATAAATATTATTCATTAATAATGCTAGAATAATTATTATAATAATAAATTAATATTATAATATATTTATAAAATATAATATAATATTTATATCTTTAGTAGCTGTTTTAGTTCTTAAAATATAAAATAATTACATAAAATATTTAATAAGCCTTTTATAAATAAATTTATTTAATTGTAAAAAAAATTAAATGAATTGAACAAAAATAAACAAGTCGATCGCGCTACTCGAACCCTGACAGACCGCGCGGAATGCAGGTGCACTACCGCCTATGCCACGGCATCACTGGAGCTGAAAGAAACTTAATTGTATAAAAGCTAAGTATGAATTTCGAACGCTATTTTCTCGGAACTGAACTATTCGGCGCTGTTATATTGACGCTTGAACGCCCTAAAGGAATAGTACTCTTACGCAAAATCTCGTCCCCAAACGAATTTCCTTAATCGTTCCCTCCCCTCGTTAGATAAACAGTTAAAGGAGCAACTCTCTAAGAAAAGATACACAATATAATATTACCACAATGCCCTCAAACATGTTATAGCGGTAAAACAGTATTTGGCTATAAGAGGTGTAGCATTTAGAGGTACCGAGGAAGTTTTTGATTCTCCTCATAATGGTAAATTTATGGGTGCCCTGGAACTGCTAGCAGAGAGTTCGACCCATTCATTCGTGAACATATTGAACAGTGAGAATTACGACCAAAATCGTTAATATCGTACTTATCAAAAACGATATATTAGCAAAAAATCGAGATCATGGGTAAGCAAATCATGTAAACAAAATTACAACTCAAATAAATAACGTTTACACGAAGTACTATTCAATTGTGATGGATTCAACACCAAATTTGACCCACAATGACCAATTTGCTGTTGTACTATGATATTGTTTTCCGGGAAAAGTGTATGAAATATGTATCTCATTAATAAAGATTAGAAGTCACGCTGGATTATACTTATTTAATTATCTACAAGAATTTTTAGAAACAAATGGACTGCTATTGGATAATTGTAGTGGGCAGACATTTGCCAACGCTGTCAATATGTCCGTTCGATAGGATGGTGTGCTAGATCTTCTAAAAGAAGAAAAATAAATTCGCTAATTATGTGTCGTGTGCTGCATATTCTCTTAGTCTGGTTGGTGCAGAATCAGTTAAGGTTGAAACTGAGATAGTGAACTTCTTCGGTTTAATGCAACAAATATGTTTTCTTTTCTGCTTAGACCCGTACGTGGGAACATCTAAATCGTGAAATTAAACTGAAATTTACCTTAAAAAGTTTAAGTCAGACCAGATAGTCTTGTCACTACGATGCTGTTGAAGCCTTAAAAGATAGTTATGGTAGTAACATGAATATTATTAAAATATTTAGTGACAATGAAAATAAAAAAATTTAATTTCGAAAAAACGCAGTAAATTTTTTTAAATAAATTAACAAAATTTAAAACTGCCATATCTATTATATTTTAGGAAGAAATTTTTGAAAGATTTAATTCAGTTAACCAAAAATTACAAACTCTTGGTTTGGACATCTGTGAAGTAAATAAGTTAATTATGTCAATAAAAATGTTTATAAGCAATGTACATGAATCAGATCAAAAACTAAAGGAGTATCAAGACGCAGCCAAAAAATTAAGTCCTAGTGTAGAAACAGAATATAGTGAAGTGAATAAGAGACGGGTTATTTCAAAATTTGCAGATAAATCGACAAAAAAAGCTCTGTATGGGGCAGAAAAATTTAAAAGGGACACGCTTATTGTTTCGTTAGATAAGCTAACCCTTGATTTAAATAGAAAAGTGCATGCAGAATATAGTATTTAAATTTTTGATGGATTTGCAAGATCAAATTCCTATTCAGAAGACGTAGACCAACATTTAGTAAATGAAGGTGTTCAACTCAAAACTTATCTAAAACAAAATGAGCTGTCCTATACTTGCAGTGATATGTTAAATTTAAATTTGAAAAGAAGCTTGTTTACGTTTTTCCAAATATGAATACCGTTTTAAAGATTTTTATAAACCTCCCTATTACTAGTGAAGCAGAGCATGCATTCTCTAAAATGTCCTATTTTGAAATATAGGACAACAACGACAAATACTAGACTTACTTATTTATCACTTCTTTCTATTAATACTGATCTCACTAAAGACTTAAAATGTGATGAACAAATAAAAGAATTTGCAGCACAAAAGTGTAGAAAAGTTTTGTTTTTTTGTAAATTATGTTATTGTTTATAACGAATTTAAATTGTTTGAAATAAAAAAAAAAACCCTAAGCGAGAGTTTCGTACAGTTAAAATTTTTCCCCACAAAAATTTTTTTTAGGAAAATGGCAAATTTTTAAATTATTTAGGGGGCCCCCAAGGTATCATTAGCCCAGGGCCCCCAATGGTCACTGTCCGGCCCTGTTTTTGTGAATTTTTAGATTTCAATAAATGGGCTTCGGGTGCTTATTTATATTTGACTTTCATGATTTCATGTGCGACACGTGATTAAATGTTCCCTTTTAATGTCCCACTGTCACTAGGCAAAGTTCTCAGAAAAAAAGGAAAGCTTCACTTCATCATTATTTTGCAATTGTTAATAAAAAAACACTCTATACAAAGAATAGTTTAAACCACCAATATGTGTGTAATAACATAATATTTACTCAAAATTCTAATCTTATACATTTTACTCTAAATCACAATTGTGAATACCTTATTTCGAAACGCGTCTCATTTCATCGGGCATTAAAGGATTAAAACCTATATTTTGACAAATATATTCATGATTCCTCGTTAAAAGGACTATACCTTGAATCATTTGACAGATTTATTGTCGATTCCAAGAAAAAGAGTATCGTAACAGTTTACACGTGACTTATTAAGCGGTTGAAACTTTTCCCCAAAATGTTTACATAATTTCTCATATCTAATATTTTCCTTCACTTGAACATGTTATATTATTTCTGTAACATCTTTCCTTGTTTTGCCTTATATTTTAAATGAGTAAAAGAAGCAATTCTCTCTCTTGGTTTTAAGAACTCTTGCGAAAAGGATGCTGAATTCTCTCTTCAGATATTGTTTTACATAAATGGGCATTCTCTCTCTCTCCAATGTTTAATTTACGTAAGTAACTTCTTTGGTTGCTACTCGGTCTTTCTTTTGTTACTACTTCATGCAACAAAGTGGAATGCATAACATATGTATAGTATAGGAATGCATACATAGTATATATACATACTATAGTATGTATGTGTATATAGTATATATATGTATATACACTCCTCAAAAGTGAGATTGTAACACCACTTTTGTGGGTAGTGTCATGCAAATTTCAGGAGAGATAGTGGAGAATTGGATATAAAAATGATTAAAAAAATAGGCCAATTTATTCAGTATCTAATGTGTCCATCTTGGGCAGATAAACAGGCTTCAATCCGACGAGGCATTCTATCAATTAGTCCATTGATGGTTGCCTGAGGTAACCGTTGCCTGGGTCGTCTTAAGGCATGGGCCAACTGGACCCGGGCTCAGAGCCTCATCCTGGATGGGGAACTCGTTTCGTTCTCGACTCTTTCTTATTAAAATCATAATCCGGATAATTTTAATGGTCAAATATTCTCGTACATATTCTCCCAAAACCAGAGAATTTCAAACTGAATCTCAACTGGAAAAAGTGGCAAGACTATATTATAATGTGATGACCGTTGTCCATGTCTAGGCCTAACACCATAAATAATCATTTAATTCATTTAATCGAAATGCGACCATCGGTTGAGCCTTGCACATTAATTTGTTTCAAATTACCGTTTGAACGAGCATTTGACAATGCGTGTTATATATACTCTCTACTTTTAAAGATCTTAGGTATGGCCTACTTTTGCAGAGGACCCCAGAGCCCCAAAAATTCTAGAGATTTCTCTGGGCCCAGGTCCTCAAAGAGTCTTAAGACGTCCCTGACCGTTGTCAAGCCCCATCCACTGCTGTGCGCAGATCACCCACACTTTGCACTGCTGGTACTTGGTTTATGATACGTCCAATGAGGTCCCATAGGTGTTAATTGGGATTCAGATCTGGAGACGTTGCCGGTTAAAGAAGTATATCAAATCCAGTCAGGCTATTAAGACATGCGACCTGGAGGAATATCGTGTTGAGTGCGCTCGGCAACAAGGGCAAAACAACAGGCTCCACTACTTGTGTGACGTAGCGGTCCCCTGTCAAACGGCCGTCTGTGTGTACCAGAGGTGTCCTGTGATCAAGCATTATGCTACCCCAAACCATGATGTTCTGTGTTAGAACGGTTTAACTCTCGGCGAAATGGGTTGTTTCGTAAAGTTCTCCGCTTTCGTTTCATTGCCATACTCATCGACGGCCGTCATTCCACCACTGGCAGAAACGAGATTCATTCGTGAAAAATACTAGATGCAATACGATGGTCCAGATATAAGGACTGTGAGCGCGGCCTATTTGGGGCCGCTCCTTCGCCGTCTTCCCTACCTAAAGGTGTGGGGGAAACAAAGCCTCACCAGAAACTTCCATAATAACTATTATTTTATTACTATTCAAACACACTTAATCACAAGTGAAACTACAAAAGGAGACCCTAGGAGTGATATCTAAAGAAAGCAATCTATTATCTTAACAACTCTAAGTAAACACGTCTAAGTGAACAAGCGCAAGTGATCTGATTGACTAAATCTGATTCAGTCTATCTTAGATCCTTAATCCTTTATTGAAGGGAAACTTCTTTGCGGACGGGAGTGAATGGGAAATTTACCCAGTTTTAAGTAACAGTGAAAAAGCGAAAGGTAGTGATTCCCCCCCCCCCGAAACGTCGCCATGGTGAGGAGATAGCGAGCAGGGGGGAGGGTTCACCACGTGACTTGCGTCATATCCGTTTAAAAGTTGGACGATTGCTAAGGGGGAATTGTGCATCAAAAGTATATCTTGCTGCTATGGTCGAAAGGCGCTTAGGTATTGGTGACATTAAGTGGGTACCCTTGCTACTCTCGTAACGAACTCGCGTGGCGTATTTTCGTAGTTTTTATGTAATAAACGTGCCGTTTTCAACGAAATAAACGCACCCAAAATATTACCATTATATGGCTCTTCCCGTTACGGTAATGTCTGGGGCATTGTGTATATGTCACTAACTTTCGCGCCAGAATCGCTACGGATATCATCTTGTAAACAAACACAGTGACTTCTGTTAGTGATGCATTAAGTTTATATTATTAATTTTTATTTCCAATGAACCAAAATAAGTTCTGGTCAGATAGCCTAGCAAAAAGAGGAAAACAGTTTCGAGAAAGAAAAAAAGAAAAACTAGCAACAATTCCTGGCGAAAGTCTATAAATCACCAGGTAGTTCTATCGCAGCTTTTATCATCTTCATCCATAAAGTTTTAGTGTTGTACACATCAGAGGCTGCTGCAATCATTGGATCCGATGACGATTAAAAGCCGATTATCTTAACTGGAGACTTTAATGTTAATTTTGCTTCAGAAGAAGCAAAGCCACTCTTGAATTCATTAAACGGCAACTGAATTTGACAATGAATACTGATTCTGAGAAGGAAAAACAATATACGGAACCACGATTGATGCAGTTTTCTCACATTTTCTTGATTGACTACAATCGAGGATTGAATAAAAATATTTCATACAATAAATGAAGTTCGAATTTTATTTGATTAAAGTTATCTCAGCAGTTTAATATAATTTGATCTATTCCTGCATTTACGGCCAACGTCGCCAAAGAAGTTTCACTTCTATTGCGTGGCTTTCCATGCTCTTTTTTTTATCTTAGCAACTCCTTAACTCGAATTTGATAATGAAATACTCAATGAAATATTCTCACCTACGAATCACCGCAACAACTCTCCTGTTCCTTCTATTCTTACAACTACAAAACCTGGACTTTATATAGTCAAACTAATTTAAATATCAAGGTTTTTTCTTGAGAGGCTGTGAATTAAAGCGAATGCTGGCCCCAGATTTTCCCCAAGAGGATTAGTAATAGGGTCGCGTATAGATCCGTCACAGGACGATGACACCAAGCCAGGTGTCTGACCCTGTGTTGAGCGTCAACTGTACTCCTGTTACTGGTACCTGTTCACGTAAATGTACTTCATGCAATCTGTTGCATATGATTTGGGTGGACAAAGATCTACCTGCTTCAGGAGGAAACCCGCTTCGGAAGTCACGTACCGTATAGAAAGGGTCTCAAACAGTAAACTGGCAAACGCGCTAGTCTGTGATCTTTGACATGCACCTGGGGGCACCGCTTCCTATTCGGCGTGCACGCAGACCTTTCTAATTCCATCGTGTAACACAACGTTGGATAGTACTTAACCTGTACCCAACACGAGTTGCTATTGTGCGCAGCGACGAACCCAGTTTATGGAGCTCAATAATACAGTTCCGTTCTCCACTCTGTATGCAAGTATTTTGTTACGTCCGTATGCAAATATAAAAATATTTTTGCACTTCTATAATAAGCAACGACACGAAAAATATCCATTATTAGAAATTACATACATTTCAATCTACAGCTAAAAATACTATTAGCGAATTATTACACAACAGTTCACTGGAAATTGTAAAACATTGACTAATAGATGTTTGACAATCTTTTTGATTCCTGACTTGATAGAATTCTGATTCAAGTTTATGCAGAGAATAAAATACTGCTTCCTTTGCATTCTTCTGAATGAAGTGTGTTTTCACTGTTTCCAGACAATGTAATGATGAAAAAACATTCCTCAAGATTACCTTGGCAACTGTTGTAAAATTTCTCATCATTTGGTTTTGTTTCATTGAATACCTAATTATGTATGTATTACTACTTGTATAATAGATAGAGATTAATGAATCCATAAAAAAATGCTTAATACACGTTAATGGATTGATAAACTTATAAAAATGTACGAGTTTTTGCTTGATCGAATACGAATTACAAAAGAAATGTATCGCTCTTTTCATGACATATTTTTTGAAATTTAATTCATTTTGTGTAAAAGCAAGCATTTGAAAAGTGATCAGGTACAATAGCCCCATGAAGGCCTTAAAAAAAAGAGAAAGGTGTTTCTTAATGTGCTATTATGAAGATCATTCGTTTTCCTTAAACGAAAATTGAGTATTTAGAGCTCGTTCATTTATAACTTTGATAGTAGTAATATGGCGATGTTGGCATGAGCACTGCTTCTGTCAAGTGTGCGAGTTGGTCAGAGAGAAATATTGTTTTTAGAGACATTAACAAAATGTCTCCTGCTAAGAATTTCCTACTTGTTTGAAACTAACCCTAAATATACTCAAGTGACACTGAGAGGCAATGCAATCATTTTTTAAATTAAATAATTTTGAGGACTAAAATATTTTTTCTCTCATTTGGCATTTCCATACTCAACATTTGTGTCTCCAAAATCTACTTTTCCCTTCTAAAATGTTCTTAAGTTTTATTTCATTGAAAAGATATTAGCTCTCTTCCCCCCCTCCCTTTCACATGTCTTTCCCTCTATCCGAATTGTGAATGTTATTTTGTGCTATTTTCCTCTCAATTTTTATTCGGCAGCACTATTTTTAATTAACTAATTTTTATAGTCAAAGTTGTTTTTAAATTGTAATAATTGTAATTGAAATGAAATCAAAGCCATTTTCAGTGTCTTTCGAAACCTTTAATTTAAAATCAATTATAAAAATTTTAATTCACTTCTCAAACATTCCAATTCATAACTTTAATTAATAACTCAGTCTACCGGTACGGTTACGGCTGCTTACAATCCTTGTGAAAAGAAGAGGAGTGTATCAAAGTATTTCATTGTTCATCTCCTCTCCAGTCTGAACAACTTTTGTGTCGTCATAGATAAGTTTATGTTTTGAAATAATCTGATAAAAAAATGGTAATAAATAGGCTCATAAAATTTCTTATAGTTGAAATATAAATTATTTCCCAAGTAAAAAATCTTTTTCTCCAAAAAAGTAATTAATTTCATCTCCATAAACTTTATCAAGAACACCACGATTTCAGAAATTTTATGAACAAAAAGTAGTAAATTATTTTCATAAAGATAATATTAATATACTATATATGTGCATGACAATGTTTAACAGTTTTATTTTTAATTTACAAAAAAAAGATGTACAAAAAATATAAATAGTTTTAATTGCTTCCTCTTATTTCTCATTTCTATGGATTTATTCACGCAAAGAAAATAAATAAAAAAATCCAATGCATCAGTTTTTATTAAATGAAAGTTTTTTAAAATAGGAATAATCTATTTTATTTTGTATGCTTATAAATAAATTCTTTTATTTAACATATCTGTTTGTGTGGTATATTTCCTACCGTATAACTTATGTTATTTTTATTTCAGCGGTTATTGCAAGGGAGCCTTCCCGATAATTACCTTCACCTTTCTTCCCTTGAAATATTCCTGCTTTTACTGTAAAAAGTTTTCAGCTTTAATTAAAAACGATAAATGCAACATGATTTTTATTGAGGCTAACAGCCATTTTGATAGATAAAAAAATAAAAGCAGAAATTAGTTTGTAGTTTATCATTTTACAAACTATTGCTATATTCATTCTCGTTTTAATTTTCAACTTTTTATATATTATTAAAACTAAATCAATGCACACTATATCAGTGAAAAGAAGATTCATTGCATAGGAGTTTTCATCTTTTAAGATAAATATAATTCTTAAATATTTGCTATCATGTGAAAGATACCCTAGCGTTTATATATAATGCTTTAGAGATCAAAAAATCATGTACTTGCCTAAATAATTTCAAACAGAAGAAATTGTGTTGTGAGTGCGGCCTATTTGGCCCCGCTCCTTCACCGTCTTGCCTACCTAAGGATGTGGGAGGAACAAAGCATCACCAACAACTTCCATAATAACTATTATTTCATTACTCTTCAAACACACTTAATCAATCACAAGTGAAAATACTAAAGGAGACCCTAGGAGTGATAGATAAAGAGAGCAATCTCTCTATTCTACATAAACAACTCTAAGAAAACACACCTAAGTGATCAAGACTAAGGGAATAAGCGTAAGGGATCTATTTAATTAAATCTGATTCTATCTATCTTTAGATCCTTAATCCAATAATTTATTATCTTAGAAATTCCTTCCTTTACTCGCGCTATGATTATGAACTACTCAATGAAATATTCTAATACTCTCATCTACGTAACACCGCAACAGCTCTCCAGCTCCTTCTATCTTACATCTACAAAACCTAGACTTTACATATAGCTAAACTAATTTAAATACCAGGGTTTCTTGAGAGGCTGTGAATTAACGCGAATGCTGGCCCCAAAGTTTCCCCGAGAGGATTAATAAGAAAGTCGCATATAGATCCGTCACAGTGTAAGGAGAAAAGTTCAAAAAACGTAACTATGTCAATCTATAAATGAATAAGGAAATTAACAAACTTGGGTAAGTTTATGTTTGCATTTCTTCCTCTATTTTTGTATAATTATGTATTAATAATGATTTGAATTTCTACACAGCACCAATATTGTTTCTTTTTTGTTGCAGGTGCTAAACTCAGAGTACAAAAGAGTCGTGATGAAGGAAGTTTTTAAATCTTCCTGAAAGGAATCTTCATATGACTATTGCACAACACTGAAACGATGTGTTTTGTTTTAATTTTTTAAATTTCAAATCTAAAAAAAATACTTATATGAATAATTATTAAGAAGCCCGTATTTATTTTTAATGCTCAAGTGTTAGCGTCAAGCAAAATAGTTTCCATATAAATTTATCATAATTATTCCGTAATAAATTGCTTAGTCCCTCAGTGTTAATTTAATCTTCTTGATTATTGGAAAAAGGGATTTTTCCAGCACGGCTATGGTATTCCAGTGGTAGTCTAAATGAAAATATTATGTCCCAAACCAAGTTTTGTTATTAGTTTGACCTCTGCTTTCGTGTAAAAGACATTTCAATTTCTGGATAATACAGGACCAAAATATAATAAGTTAAGCAACAAGTTTTTGGCAACAGCTCAAGAAAATATTGACATATCGGTTATTTAAAAAAAAATATGCACTACAAACAGTGCCATCGAATGAGGTGTTGTGTAAGATCCATTTTTAGCCTTAAATACAAAACTATTGAAGCTTCTATGGGTTAAGTACATCTTTGCTTAAGAAAAATTCTAAACCAAATAAGTTATTTATTTCCTTCAGTTCTTTTCTTTTCATTAAAAAATAGAGTGAGCATAGTACTCGAACAATCATTAGGACGTTAAATTTGTCGAGGCTCAGTTTTATTGGCGTGGTGTGGAAATTTTGAGAGGGAGATGTTTGCTCAGGTGTTATCCTCTTCATTTCACCATGTCTCCAAATTGCGAGTTTCGTCACCCACAACCCTCGTATTACTTCAAAGTGTAAAGCAAATGAAAATCAAATCAAGTTCTCAACTTAGTGTGATATGGCTCGACTACTCAGAGTATAGAATGGGGCTCCAACTCATGTGCAGTGCTCGGTATCAGTGGCGTAACATACACCCCCGCCTCGGGGGGGGGTAGAACTCTAAGGGGGTCCAAAGGTTGCGGTTTGGCATTCCTTTGTAACTGGCTTGGTGCCTAAAACCTAACTTTGCATGGGGACCATAATGCCATAATGTTCTCCGTAACGCCTCTGCTCGGTACTAACCATGGTACAAAATTGCGAACCCCATCACCAATGTGTTGTTTCAAAAGGCGACGCTAATAAACTTGTAAGCGTGGCCTATTTAGCATCGCTCCTTCACCGTCTAGCCTACCTAGGGGGGGGGGGACAAAGCATCACCAGAAACTTCCATAATAATTATTATTTTATTATTATTCAAACACACTTAATCAATCACAAGTGAAACTACAAAAGGAGACCCTAGGAGTGATACATAAAGAGAGCAATCTGTTCTAAGTGAACAACTCTAAGCAAATACGTCTAAGTGAACAACTCTAAGTAAACACGTCTAAGTGAACAAGCGCAAGTGATCTGAGTAACTAAATCTTATCCAATCTATCTTAGATCCTTAATCCACTAATTTATTATCTTAGCAACTCCTTCCTTAAGTCGAATTGTGAAATATACTTAATGAAATATTCTCACTTTTACGAATCACCGCAACGGCTCTCCTGCTCCTTCTATCTTACGTTTACAAAACCTAGACTTTATACAGTCAAACTAATTTAAATATCAAGGTTTCTTCTTGAGAGGCTGTGAATTAACGCGAATGCTGGCCCCAAAGTTTCCCCAAGAGGATTAGTACTAAGGTCGCGTATAGATTCGTCACAAACTATTTTACCAAATATCCTTCCAAATCTTTGAAAAAGTGCGAAAGAGATTAGAAGAAACTTTTCCATTCTGAACTACTAATGAAGGAATCTAATGAAGATTTATAATCCATCTCTAGATGAATTATCTAAAGAATAAATCCAAATGATAACCTAAAAACTAGCACCACCAGATAAAACATTGAAGAATAAGTATTTGTAGTTCAGTCATTAAACTAAATGGTATGAAAATCGTTCTCAAATGTAATGTTTTTTCGGTGATCATATAAAGAAATGCATTTAACTTCTCAATAAATAAAAAAAATAAAATTAGTTTCTTTTTTTAACCCCTTGCTTCCAGACTACGCTTTATACTATTCCCAGATTTTTGGGGACGTTATGACTTATACTTCATTTTTTTTCTTTTTGATCCTGACAAAGGCGAGAGTTCGTACGTGTTTAGTTTCACTTTCTACAGTTTGTATCATCTTTTTTTTTTCACTTCTTTTTTTGCCACTATGCATCTTTATGTGATTTCAACAAAAGTGATACTCAACGAGTATATTTGCCTGAAACTGATGAATATGACTCATACGAATTTATCCATTTATGATGAAGACGAAGAAACTGAACAAAAATGACTTACGTAACACATGCGGAAATAACCTACGACCCCTGGTCTAAGCCGCTGTGCTCTTGAGGAATGATATGTAACATTTTAATAAATCTCGTCGATCGATTATCCTAATAACTGCGCTCTTCTTTTACAATCAACGTAAAGACTAAAAGATTGATTGGTATGGACTAATATACGAGGGACATTTGAACTTTTTGAGATACACCTAGATTTTTTTGAAGATGTACTTAAAATTTTTGGAGTATTCAAAATTGTCTCCTCCAGCATCCATACACTTTTGTAGATGAATCTCCCACATATTATACATATATATATAAAATGCCTCAAACCATTCAATTCTAGGAATGGATGAAAAAATTCATTTATAGCTACAACAATCTCTTCTGAATGAAAACGATATACACGTAGGTTATTTTTTAGATTGAAAAATAACCAAAAGTCACACATAGCTAGATCTGGAGAATAAAGTGGATGCTCTATCACAGAGGTTCCCAAACTTTTTTGTCTCATAGACCCCTTGCCATGCTTTTCGGTTTGGGGTAGACCCCTACTTACCTAATGAATGAATTTTTGCAAATTTATCAACTTAAATGTCTTTTTGACAGTTGGTATTGAGCTATACTTACTTTAAAATATTTAATTTTCTAACTGTAGTGGTGTTTAAAATGCACTTGTTAATTAAATTTTTTTAATTAATTCATAAAATAAATGTTACATAAAGTAACTCAGCAGCAAACAAATGATTTTAATGGGAGGGATGAATCTGGTGCATTCAAAATTGCTGATATCCGTGTTTCTAAATTTTACTTTAAGATCTTCTTAGTGACTATTACGATCAGTTCCTCTTGTAATATGATGTTTGTTTTTTCTTTCAATGTGACCATATTAATTCATTGCCTACTATGGTATTATCATAGGCAAAGCATTCTCAAACCTAGTTTCAAAATCTGAATAAATAGTATTTAAATGTTGAACGTAGGTTAAAACGTCCTTTTCATGGCGGATTGTGTGTGACAAATTGAGAAACTAGGAAAATTCGGGACGTTCAATATTATACTCTTTAGCTTCATTCTGGCAAGAAATTCCGAAATGATGGTTTTTGTAACTGTAAATTAACCTCATTTATATAAATTAGTAAATAAATCTGTTAAATAAATAAATCTGTTTTCCACTTGATTAAATTTTCTTTTAAAATTAAAGTCATATTCTGATTTAATCAGAGTCACTATTGTAGACCCCCATTTACACCTCATGGACCTCAAAATTATTTTTTCTCTGGCATGGATCCCTGGGGAACTATATAGACCACTTAGGGATTCACTACTCTATCACTTTAATTTGTTTTTTGCTTAAGAAACTCAACTGTTAGTCCGGCTGTATGGGAAGATGTCATGGTGAAGCATTAGTCCTTTAACATTCACTTCTTGGTGAATTTCTGGAAGACATTTAGTGGTATATCAGTTAACTGTTACTGTTTTCTTCCAACTTGATGGCTTTGACCAATCCTGTACTTCTAAAGAAAACCGCATACATTGTAGGCTTTGCAGCCCCAGGATTTAATTTTTGTCTGAATTGTAGTTTAAAATTTTTTTTCTCATCAAAATTTTCTAAGAATTTAATTTTCAGAAAATTTATATTGGGAGCTTCCATTTCCAAATCCAGACAATGCACAGCATTTATTGCTGTTCCTCAGTAATAAACAAACTTGTGACTCATTTGTCTTATGTTAATAAATTTTGACTTTTCTTTTCTGAATCATCCATCATGAATCATTTTTCTGAATTATCATATTAAGTCAATAAAAAAATGTGTTTTTAAAAAAAATTTCTCTCTTTTTTTTCATACAATAGATAACTTAAGTAATATTATTTTGTTATTATAAGTATATTCTTATCCGATGCTTATACTGTTATTGCTGTTTGAAGACATTTCTTCAAAATTCTTTCTGAATATTTAAAGTTTTTGAATTAACTCAGTTATAGGTGAGATATTTCAATGTTTTCTTCTTTTTTAATCTACCGAGAGATAAACTTAGTAATAACATTTTGTTACCATTATCAATATATTTTCAAATTAGATTGCATATATTAATATTGAAATGTTGTTAAAAATATTTCGAAAAGACATTCTTTGAGGAAGTTAAAATACAGAATTTTATTGGCCTGTGAAATTTATAATGTATTTATTATTATTTTTAATATTGAAGTCTGTTTTTGAGTATTTTTATTAGAGTTAATTTTAGAGTTTATTATGATTAATTTCTAGAGTTATATGTTAATAAAATTTAAAAAAAGGAAAGTATTTTTTTTGTGAGAGTTGTATAAGTAGAAAAATTTTAGATTAAATAAGTAGAAAATATATAAGTAGAAAAATTTTAGATTAAAATTTATGTAAATCCATTCTATCCTTTGTACGTACTGTGTACAGGTATATGTGAGTTTATTGGGGCGAAAAGTTCAGTTCAGTCCTCATAATTTTAATTTTGAAAAATCTACTTCCTTAGAATGTCTTACCAAGTAGTGATCAATTCTAAAAAAATTAAACATTAAAAAAATCAGTGTTTCAATGAAAATAAAATAGAGGCTTTTTATATTCTCTGTTTTAAGTTTACAATAAGATTTTGGAAAATCTCAAACGTATCAACTTTTAATTCAAATGGGTCAATTTTAAATGAACTCTCTCACACACACACAAATTATACTATTTTTATTGAATTCTTTATGTACTACTTTTTGTTTTTGATGAATTAAGTTTTGTTTTGATATGTTTCAATAAATAATAATATTAAACCAATTTTTTAATTATGTTTTCAGTTTTATTATGTAACTTGAACGATGCTATTGTGTCATTATTTTTCATAAATGTCCAATTATAATTCCGGGATTTGGATAATGTAATCCCGAAGTCCCGGGATTGAAAATATAGCATGGGATTGCAAACCCTAATACATTACTTTTTTTCATTGCTCGTTCTTTTTTCACCAGTGTCGACGTGGCATGATTTTCAGAATCATACTTTGCTTTCTTGACGTGTCGGAACGTCAAAAAATGGTAAGTAAGTTTCATCACCCGTTACAATTTTAGAAATGTTGCACTCAAAATTAATGGAATTCTTTTTCCGCCCGTAGAGTGTTTAGTGCCGTATTGGGAAAACAACTGATTCATTAGATCTCGAAAAATCGTTATGGTTCGTTGCCAGATTACATAGGTTCAAGAAAGGATGCTTTGATAGGCTGCTCACGTGCAGCTTTTGAGTACGTATAGAAAGGGATAATGAAACGAAAAGGTCAGCAATTTGTCGGACACGGGACATTGATTCCAGAAAACAGTACCGACTACTACACATTGTTCAACCACGATCGAAGGACTCAACGGTGGAGATTGTCTGGGCTTACGCAGCCGGCACCTGAATCGCGCACCTCCTTCTCGGTATCGCCAATAGTGCTTGCAATGAACCATGGAACATCGATAAGGAACCATAAAATAAGGGAAGAAAGCCGTCTGGTCCCACGAATCACGCTTTCTAATCGATCCCATTGACGGGCAAGTGCGAATACGTCCCGAAACCCTTCATCTGGGAGTACAATTGGCAGGATACAAGACGGTTACGAAGCTCTCAAGGGATATATGAGGACCTATCATCCCCTTAGAACAAATTTTGACGTCTATACTCTATCCGAACAACATAGCAGACCGGGTGTAACCCTCCATGGTAACAGTGAGTGATGCGCTTACCAATATGCATGCATCATGTGATAAGGGCAGAATAGTCAGGGAGTGGTTCGAGGAACATTTTGCTCCCTTTCAGGTTTTTGCCACCTCGTTCATCTGATATAAATCCAACAGAAGATTTGCAGTTCTACCTGGAATACCGCTTTCGTGCTACCATTTCGCAATGGGCAGAATCAGTCGGTGAGTACTAGATATCTCAGACATCATCAACTTGCTGTGTTCGGTGTACTCGATTTTTAGGGCTAATGGTAGTTTTACTTCATATTAAATAGGTGTTCATAATATAATGGATTTTTAATATGTGTGCAAATATTAGTAAATATCAAAGAAAATATTTTGGAAAAACATAATTTCGGATTTTTATAAAAAGCGAATCATTTTTGGCAGACGCGTGTTAATATTAAATGCCCAGTAGGAATCAGTTTAAACATTTGAATTGTAAGTGAATACAATATTTCACACTCTTTTAAAGGCAGTCACATTCAATCAACCTTTCTCGGAAAAAATTCTTAATTCAATAAATTATCGAGGAAAAATTCTTAAAAAGGTGTTCAGATAGGTAGTTTGCCAAATTATGTTACGAAGTTTTCAGCCCTCTAACCTCCAAAAAAACTGATAAATATATTCTAAAATTCTTGTGATTTGCTTTCTTTCTTTTAAAAAAAAAAAATGGTAAAATTAAAAACTGTTGAGTGTAAGATATCTAGAAAATATTTCAACAGCCGACTTTTTAAAAACCAATTCGTGTGTGAAAAGAAAAATTTTTAGAACTTAAGCAAATTTCGTAAAAAAAAAAAAAAAAAACATCTGTAAAAATTAGTACCAAAGTTTATTTAGTTCTGTAAACTTAAGCCACCTGTGTTACTTATTTTTTTTTAAAAAAATGCCTATTATCCATTTCCCCCCACCCGCGTAAATGTTAGCAATCATTAATATTAGAACAAAAAAATTTGCTAAATTCATTTTGTTACACACTTTTTAAAATAAAAAAAGAAACAGTTTCAAAATCCTTCTATTTTTTTTAAAAAAAGTTTCCTCACTTTTGTAACTCTATTTCAATAGAGTAATATGAAGAAATGCAATACGAAGGGGGAAAAAGCTCGTCGTCTCTCTTGAAAATCCCTAAGCGTTTCGTATTTTTTCCCTGTGGCGACAAGGGAAAAAATCCCTCTGAAACGAGACGATCTTGAGTCGTTTAACAAGTTCAAACATTCTGCGCGTAGAATTGACGGGATTGAGACCGTATCTGTCTTTATTAATGAAATCTCCCCGCTCTCTACAGCATTATTAGAGCACCACTCTGCAGGGGACAGTGGCTCCGATGTGGCCTTCGAATGTCAACCCCCCTGCCAGTCACTGTCAGTAGAGTGAGTAAAATTTACCTTTTTTTTCTCTTCTTCCCCCTTCCTTATCAAAATCTCTCTCTCTGCTTTGATTATTTATCTTTAACTTTTTATGACTCACAACATGTTAACGAGTTTTAATTATCCAGTTTGGGAATATTCTGGAAACAACTCTGCAACCTTACCCCGCAGTACACCGGATGATTTAGAGATAATTTTGTATCAAGTGAACGGCAATTTCGTTTTTAAGGGAACGCTTTCAAAAAGTTTGAATTGAATCAAAATAAAAATTAAAAATTTTGTTCCAGACCGTATTTTACTCTATCCTATTGAAAACGGTAAAGTAACGTCTTTTTGCCTCATTTAGATTAACATGTTGATTCAATCACAGAAAAAAAATTTAACAATTAATTTATTCTGTTATCAAATTATATAAAATTGCGAAATCTTATTCTCAACTAATATTATCGTCTATAAATGTTAAAAAAGTTTGCGAACTTCCAACCCTTTTTCTTGGACAATAAAATAGTTGGATTTTAATGGAATCCTCTCCGTCATATGAAGAGCAACAAATTTTGATGAAACGTTTATTATTTGAATGATTTTTCCTTCTTTCCCATTGCATTTACTATATTTTAATGCCAAATGGCTTTTTTTTTTAATGTTGCATGCTAACAAGAAACGCTTTTAAAAGTTAAAAAAGGAGTGGGATAAGTTATGTGGACACAAACAGGCCCGAACTTATAACATTATTAATTCATTTGAACTGAAAATATGATTTCCTAGTTTAGATTTTGTGTAGACGATTTAATCTAATAGATAACTCTTAGAAGCACTTTAGATGCCTTTATGAATCCCCAAATATGAACTTATGATGCTCCCAAATTTTAAGTTAATGAAAATCCTTATTTCCAGAATCGAAATATTTTTTTTTTTTTTCTTATTGGAAAGTATTCGCAATTGCCATATTTGAACTTTTGTGTTTATGCTAGTCCTCATTATAAGTGGACAAATAATTTTCTCTGGATTTATAATTCTCCATAATGTTTTGAGTAAAGAGAATGAATTTTTGTGCAATACACACATGTAAATACTTCCATTAAAATAAGCTTAAAAAGAATTAAACCCTTTAAAACTTCGATACTACGGTATAAACAGTGGATAATACTCTCATATAATAGATTTTCTTAAGCAATTTTTAAAGGGTGAAAATATTGGGGAGAGCCAAACGAAGTTTTCCCTTCCGTTGCGAATGGAGAAACTCTTCTAAGACTGCTGAATCCACCCATTACTTTAAGATTTCTAATAATTTCTAATATATTATCTGGTGCAATTATATCCCAGGTTTCCGTAATAGTAGTTTAACAATAATTTTTTTGATGCGTTAGTTTGTTTTGTATGTGTTTGGTTTGTTTCCTCGTGTAGTTTCTAAAGATATCCTATGCGTTTTGAAATTAGAATGTGTGTGAAAATTCTTTTTCCATTCACATCAACAACAAAATTTTGAATTTTATAAAGCTATCGGTAAAAGGAATTTACAAGGGAAAAAAATTAATTCAAACGGAAGTGTTGACTTAGGAAATTTCTCAACATTTGCTAGGGGGGGGGGGGAGCATTGCATCTTCATTGAAATCTCAATTTTCTCAGGATAATCGAATCAAAATTTTGTACCGAATTTGAATGTTATCTTTCGCATTCATCACCATTAACCATTGTAATTAGGGGAAAGTAGTGGATTGTGTTCCGCTTGCGTTGTTTTGTCTCATTAAATGGCTTCACTGGGAACAGGAAAGGACATTCGATCACAAATTCCATCTCGTAAGAGATTGGCAGATACCGTTCCTGGTAACTTACTTATAAATCCTTTTACTAATAATTTTTTTCTCATGTGTACGTATACACTAATTTAAAACATGTTTAATCATGTCATTTAGTCTAAAGATAGGGCAAACTGTTCTTATAGTGAGTTCCATATTGAATTTGAATTGTTCTTTCATTATTGAATTTCTCATTAATGGAATTTCTCTTAATTTATTTGTTCTGTTGTTTTCAATATCCTTTTATAACTATGTTACTTACAATGAAATTTTAGCTAATACATAAATTGGGTTAAATGAATCTTTGTAACTCACTCAAACAGTTTTTATATTTTTATTCTTTCTTATTTTTCATTAAAATCGAAATAAAAGCTTTATTGCTAGTAAAATTTGTGAAATTTTGAAAAACAATTTCTTTCACATCTTAAAATTTAGAGAAAGAGAGAGATTGGCATGTATACATATATATATATTACTTCAGTTTTTGTGTGAGTGATTTTCGACTTCTTTTTGTATTTTTCTTCTGTCATTGAATAAATCAACAAGCGAAGACTATCATATCATCATTTTAAATTCCAGTGTTTATTTTTCTTACATTTATTGGTTAAATTTTAATATTCAAACTCGTAAGAATTTTCCCGATTTCTTTTCTTTGGGGGGCTGGGGAGTGGTAAATTTCTAATGTTTTTCCTTGCTTCCTCTTCTATAGGAAAATCATGCAATCCATGGTAAATAAAATCCTAGCAAATACAAAATATAAACGAAATAAAGGCGTGTTTTGAAAAATGTCACTTAAATAGTTATATATGTAATTATTTAAATTCTTTCATTGAATGAAATATTTTTGATTTAAAAATTAGTGTTTCATGAGCTTGGTTGAAGGGTCAAAATTCTGTAATAAAGAAAACAATAATCAATTACAGTATTTTTTTATTTTTTTTTGCATTTCTAAAAAGGATTTAGTTTTTTACTCACTACTTTTTGGTGATGGAAAAGTAAAATCAACAACCGCATTATAAGTTGAGATAAAAAACATAGTTCATTGAAACATTTTGTTTTCCGTTTTCAGGACTCAAAATGAACTTACCGATATTAATTATTCTATTAATATTTAATATTTTAGTCAGTCCCTTTTTCGAGGTTATTTTGATCGAAAATATTTCTATAAAAACATTAAGTGTTGAAATTTTGAATATTAAAATGGCGCATTTACCATTCAGTTTAAAAGAATTTCCACATTTAAAAAGGAGATATTTTTTCTCATTCCCTAATGTTTCATTCATTTGTGCAATTAATATTTGGTTTCAAAAATTTAATTAAACTATTTATATTACTGAAGTTATTTTTAAGGAGCTTGAATACATATGGAGTTTTAACAAAGACGATTTAAAACTTCTTAGGATTAAAAATTACACGACAACAATTTCTTCAAATTCATCAGTTCTCCTAGTCACTCACAATATAATTTGAAGAAAAGAGTAATATAATAAGATAATTTTTTGTAATTACTTTTTATATTTCTCTTTTAAATTACTATTAACTGCAACTGATAATTTAATATTAATGTAAGGTTCCATACATTTTTCTTATTTTTAAACATATGTTATATATATATCAGTATTTATTTATTTTCTAAAAAATAACTTTTTCTATCATTCATCGTGCTTTGATTGACTATTGTCATTATAATTTCGAATTACTGTAACGGATTTTTTAAAATTTTAATAAGATAATCTGAAACGAATATAAAATAATGTTGAATTATTTTAAGATACATTTCAATTTTTTTGAAGTGATAACTTCTTAAGGCGCGTTCTGCTGGAGAGAGTGAACTTGAATGATGCCTTTTAAGAAGCCAAGCATTGTTGCGCTCGGGTTTGCAAAGCTCGTAACAATGGATTGGAATTTTCCGTAACAATGTAAAGTCTTTCAACAAAAAAGACTTAGAACAATGACAAAATTTGGCGTCGAAAATTGGTTTTCAGCCAAACTGGAATTTCATGGCGTTGCTCTATCGACTGTATTATAATTAACTTTGTTTAAAAAATAAATGCTTTTAACATGTGATTAACTTGAAATATTATTAAAATCCCAATCTCTACAATGTTTTACATTTTTTACAAATTTCTAAAGATTTTCTTGGATTTACATTCCGAAAAAAAAAAAAAAAGAGAGACAGAGAGAAAGTTACAACTATTTTTTAAGTAGATTGGTACAACTTATATCTTTCTCAATGCTGCCAAATTAGACTGAGATGGAATATTGTAAAACTTCTTTAAAAAAATGTAAAAAATTTCGATAAATTTTCTTTTTTTTTTCTTTTTTGCTTTTTTGCACATAAAATATTTTTTTTAAAAAGGCTCTTTTCCCTTTCAAGGAGCCATAAAATGCAACGAAAAAAATTGCTAAAATCACCAAATGTCAGTAATAATTAATTGTAATATACCTACGACAGAATTAACCAGTTAGAGATTTATGAAGCATGTGCAGAAAGACAACTTTCTGATACATTACAACTGATAGGTTTCTTTATTTTTAAAAAAGTGATTTAGAGTGTAAAACTTTAAGAATGCAAGAAAATTCTGAAATGTTTTGATCAGATAGTATTATTTACATTTTGTATCTTTCTTTATACAGTGAATGCAAACAAATGTATAGGTTTCCTCTCCCACACACAATAATAATGAATAAATAATTTTAAATGACAATACTAATATCCCCTTGTTTTTAATTCCCCCAACTAATCCCTGAAATAACATTACAAAATTTGAAGTTATCACTTCTATCGTATGAACATAAGTACACACACTCTTTAAAAAAAAACGGAGCGAATTTTTTTTTTACTAGATGGTCGAGGTCGGCAATGAATCGGTACCCTATAGAATGACTTGGAATCATATATTTAAATATACAAAGAATAGTTTTATCCACAAATGGGCTATGTTAGTAGAATAATCAAATAAAATATGAAAACGAAATGTTTCATCGATAGGATATATTTCAAAAATTATGGTCTTTATTGGTAAAAGCAGGGGTGATTTGTTACTAATAAAACTGAAAAGGGATACTCTTACATTGCTCAATTATTGCATTTAGCACGTTCACCTTCATTTTTATTTTACTAAGTGCAACTTAAATATGCAAATTTGATATACTTTGCTTTGTTGTATGTGCAGAGAAGGACATTAGCTTTTCAACGGCCTCTTTATTTTTATCTCTAGAAATATTTTGTCTAGTCTGGAAAAGTTTGATTTCTTTCCTTAAGAAAATCCTAGTTTTAGTTCGGACGGAGGAAAGAGAAAAGTGTTTTTAAATTGCACTTTTATTCTTTTTTTATTGAACTTCTAATTCTCCACGTTGGTGTTACATGAAGATGTGCACTAAATAGGTTTCTAACATTGTTTTATTTCATTGTTACCATTTTACAGCTTCTTTATTACATTTATACGAAAGTGAAATGGACGTATTGTAATAAAAGTTACATATAAATAATCTTAATTGAAGTTTATTGATTTATTTTTCCAAACCTAAGAAACTTTCAGTTTTTTTTTTTCATTCAAAGAGAGTACTGCTTTCCTATGTTTTGCGCTTTTAAATAAAATAAAGGAATAACCAGCCGAGTGATTTCTTTAGTTAGTATTTTAATAAATTCACTCTAGTATTTCTTTCCGTGAATTATTTTCGAAAAAAAAACTTGTTAGTAGTTTTATATTTTCAATTGAAAACATAACAAGTAATATAAAAAAAAAATAAAGTCAATTCCTACTGAGGTAAGCAAAGAGAATTTCTATTTTAGTTATTTTTTATCAAATAATTACAATTAATATAAATATGTATACACATATGACAGAATCACGGTATTAAGTGGCAATTAATTTTTGTCATACAAAACAATCGTGTACATAACATTTCAGTTCAACTCTCTCTCTGTGAATGCTTTAAAACCTGAGAAATTTTTTTTTTTCAAATCGCCAAAAATGAAGCCAACGTGACTGTATCTGTATTTCTTTAAGTAATTAGTTTTAGTCAATTAATTTTAATTAATCATAATTAAATTATCATATTGCCACCCAAAACAACCGTGTATAGAAAATTTCAGCTCAATTGAGCGCTTTAAAATGTATTTTATTAACGATTGAAAATTTTAACAAAATATAGGGAGATTGTGAACTAATAGTAGGAATTGAAAAAGGGATTCCTCTTTCTACATCTTTGCTTTTCTGCCTAAGACCATTCGGGAATGTTTCTCTTAAAAAGTTTTCTAATATAAATATGCATTGAAGGATAAGTGAGTTATGTGATTATTGTATGTTTAGGTACAAATTTTTTAATTATAATTCCTTATACCAATAATTTGTTATTGTCTCAAATCTATCCCTATAATTTTTCTGAAAATTATGGATTGCAGGTGTTTTTTTTTTAAATCTAAATAAATATTTATGAAAAAGGGATAAATATATATATGTTCTAAAAAAGAAGCGAATATGTAATGCTGTGCGTTTTAAACTATATATATATAATTCTCAAAATGAATCATAATTCTCAATTCTGATGATTATTACTGTCACAAAAATATATTTTGTAGCACATTTAGAAACGTTAAAGCCCACTCTGGAAATTTCGATTCATGTCAAAGAATATGGATAGATTCGAATTTTTTTTCATATAGTAAAATATTCCAACTTAAATATCTATATTCACTTAGTACAAATAATAATTCAAATAGGAATGAAGAGTAGAAAAATTAATCTATAATTTTGGTATGTAATCTGTTCTACTTTTCATTTTCTATATTTTAATGACACAAATGGCTTTATACTTCAAATAGAAAAAGAAGTTGAATGATTTAAAGAAGTAAAAAAAAATAACAACAACATGAGTTAGAATGACATAAAAATTGATAAGGATATCTGGGACACTTATCTATCCGAAAGTGTACTAAATATATTCTCCATCAAATTTTTTCAACTCATGGAACCCCTAGAACTCGAAGGTGATTTTGCGGAACCCCTAGAACTAGAAAATATTTTCGTAGAACCCTATTTCATTAAGAAGAATGTATCTTAAAGCATATTTAAAATAGATCAACATGTTATAGGTTATATACATTTAAAGGCAACTAAAAAAATTATTGCATTGATTAATAAAAAATTTTAATCTACTTTTAATGATATAATTTACTCATTAATAATGTTAATCTGTGGTTGAAGTGTCCCATGCATTATGTTTAGTAACTGGGATAGGTGCTCACATTTTTTTCACTCAAACTGTCAATGCCTATTGAGATTAACTGAAATCGCATTACATGTTCTGAGTTTCATTTGCTTCTATACTTTGTTTTCATAGCCACTCACGTTGAAAGATATTTTTCACTGAAACACATTGTTCTGAATGACATTAAAATGTTTATAGCTGTGAGAGAAATATTGTGTGTATTTTGCATGAATTTGTGACCTAAAATTTAGGAAGTGTTTTTGCTCAAATTTAGATTTTTAACGTCGAATCTATTGATATGTTGATAAGTTGTTCCCTCTCCTTTATTGTAAGAGTTTTTCCCGAAAATTCAGAAAGGTGCATTTTCCATTAAAAAACTATTTAGTTTTGCAATAAATGCATAGTACTAACAAGTGTAAAATTATCTCGTGGAACCAGGGATAGCAAACAATAAAATATTCGTATAAATTATACTTTATATATATAATAGGTAATATATAAAGATAAAATGTTTTAATATTTTTGTATAATATTATAATAAAAGTTTAAAAAGTAAGGCCAAATGTAGTTGGGTATAAATAAAATTTTCAGTTTTAGTAATTTGGATGAGCTTTAGATATTTGTGGTTCGTAGAGAACGTGAATCTGTTTTTCATACATATTTATAAGTTTATTTTTGATATTTTTATTGTGATTCGTGGAACTCCTGAATGTGCCAGGGTTCCGGGGAACACAGTTTGAAAACCTACATGAAACAGTTTTAATTTTCGTTAAAAAAGACAGATAAAACATGTATTTAAAGTAAAATATGAAAGAATGATAAAAATTTGAATAGTTGCAATAAACACTTTTTGTAATGCACAAAATAATACCATCGGAGGAATTTAATTTTTAAGAAATTCTGCTTCTAAAATTAAGATGCGTTTGAAACTGATTTATTCTCCATGAATGTGTATTGATAAAGGACTTGTTCCGCTTATTTACATTATTTATTTTATCTGATAGTACATACTAGTAAATATACAAATTTTATATTCAAGTATTGAGTTATATTATACTAAACCATACATAATGCATCCGAATTCAGAATAAAAATTGTAAATAGAAAGAAAAAGACTTTTAAAGAAGGAAAAGCATTCACTTAAGAGAAATTTAGCATTTTTGTTGTCAAGGAGGTGTTTTCATTCCAAGGCTTAGCGTGTTTGGGAGGGAAAGTATATTTTATTTTCCAGCTAATAAATAAATATTATATGAAATCACTCTTTCAAATATTATAATTAAACAAGTTTACTGGGATGGAAAAAGATTTGAGCATGTTATGCATGAAATCGTTGTTTTTTGTAAAGGGTAAAAAACATGGTGCGCGATTGAAAGCAATACAAAGGGAATAGCACGCTCAACCATTGCTTTAAGGGTTATAAATCATTTAATTAGTAATTGATGTGGTTTGTGCTCCAAAATAGCATCTCCATAGACTCATATTTTAAAATATATTTCACTAATTTCTCATTTTGCAATAAATGGTTAAGTTATTTGAAATTATAACATGGTTTTTTAAATTTTTAACTGTACATAAAAAGACAATAAGTAAATCAGAATCTAAACCTTTAAAAGAGAACATTCGATAAAAAAGAAAATTGTTTTGCAGTATTTTTTGTCTCATTACGGGATGCTTTATTTGCAATTGCGAATAATTTTTCTAACCAAATTATTTTTTCTCTCCTCGAGCGAATTAGGACATGAAAATGTTTTCATTACAGTCGTTTCTGTTTTATTGGTAAGAAGAAAATATATATCTGTGCATTATAATATTTATCAACTACTCTCAGGAATTGCATTTTCTCATCTATCGCTTTTTTCCCAGCTAATGTATCTAAACGTTTCATTCACTTCTCATTCCCGGTAACAGCCGAAAATATATATTGTTTTATAACTCGCACTGATGAAGATCTGCACATTTTAAAAAAGAATTTATGATGTATTCGAAAGTAATAAGTATGGTAAAGGTATTTAATGGTCATTGAAAATAGCATGTATTATTTTACTCTCTCTAAAAAACTTCGATTTAACTTTTTTTTTTAAATTTCGTCAAAAATGTTCCATGAATTGTTTGAATATTTTTTTCTTTTAAACTAAGGAAAAATGAAGAAATTACCAAAATTACTACTAAAACAATAAGAATATTACTGATGTAAGTTATTGGATTGTGAAATGAAAAACAAGAAGCACTCAATTTAATTAAAGTGCATAGAAACGCTTTAAGCCTCCCTCCATTTAACATGATTATACATGTGTCCAGTTCACACACACACACATAACCTTTAATTTTTTTCCCCCTTCAGACTGCACGTTTCTCAGATGTTTTTGAAGAATGCTTCTTGCTCTTTACTGCAAGATTTATAAAAATGTTTCAGAAATAAATAAAATCAGGAAAGCCTCAACTTGCTTTCTTATTTTTTAAAGAGGAATTCGTATTTGAAACACATAAAACATTCCGATCAAAAAATTGAAGTTTATCCAGGAAACGAAATATAATTTTTTTCAAAGAGATAAGATAGCATATGTCTTAAGTGAAAAAAGTTACATTTGTTACTCTATGAAGGAAGATAATGATATTTCAAATAAAACTCAAAATGACAGGCATATTTATTCGGTAAAATGTAGTCATTATACCAGTTCATGATTTTCGATTATTACCATAGTGAATTTTGTTCTTTTCTTGGTATTTTATAAATCAGGTCTTTCACAATAAAGTTCATATTATTCTCTAATATGTAATAATAGTATAAATTACTCAATAGGTGTTAAGATATACTAATAGTAACATTCAACCTTGGAGCTGCAGAAGACCGTAAATATAGTTACTGAAGTTCAATAAAAATAGAAATAAAACACATTTGCCGTATCCGATAAACGAAAAACTAACAAAATATTTAGTTAATAGGCTTTAAGAAATGGATCCAAAAACTAAATATAATAGCTGTAAAAAAAATTAGAATAGTTTTGTAAGACCTGACATAAAAAAGTGTTTTATCTTGAAATAAATTCCTCTCACTACACAGACCTTTCTTAAATACAATTGAAGAATTATTATAACTTTTTTTACTAAATCCAGTTTTATAATTTTTGTGAGAAAGAATTATCACCTGTTGGAAAAACCATAAATTCTTCTTGAATAAAGTACTCGCATAAAGCACACTTGACAAAATGCAAGGAATAAAACGATTTTATTTATCCTTTGAAATAAAGTCTAGCTTCATTTATCTCACAAACAATCAAGCACTTTTGGTTCACATTAAAAACAAATTTTTTTCACCCTATTTCTTTCTTCTTTTTTTTTTTTTTTGTTCGTGTAAATGAAGTTTAAAAAAAATTCTAAAAGCATTTAGAGATGAGAGAGATCTTTTACTTATATATATCCACCAAAAAAAGACACATACTCATAAATGTAATTCCAAATTTTTGCTGCTTTTGCTAAAGAAATGCATCTTGTGTAATTCCGTCTGAATATCACATTCATAACATAATAGGTTATATTCCCAGTAGAACTTTGCTCCGATAGCGCCTATTAAAACATTTTTCGTAAAGGATTCTGTCATCATAGATAAAGAATTAAAAATATAAATGTATTCGCCCATATAATATTTTCATCTTCCAATATTTAGACATTCCATTCTATTAGTGTGGAAACGGCGACAAACGGAATAATTTTTGTGACCCAAGTCAAAATTATAAAAGGGAATTTTAAATATATATCTATTTATTTTCTCAGAAACTGTTGATTACTGCAATTCCATTTCTATTTAATTCAAATTGAATTGTTCAACAAGGAGGGAAAAAAATTAATTACTGTTGCCAGAACTTGCTTTACAAGTTAATCCCAAGAGAGACTTTCCATTGTCCTCGAGTGCCGTGAAGTACGCTTTCTCTTTAAAAAAAAAAAAACCCGCATAATTCCCTGTTATTAAATGCAAACAAGGAATGATTACTAATAATTGCGAGGTATTAACTATTCCGGCAGGGATGGAGGGCTATTGTTTCGATGCTACTGTGACGAAATGGCTTTGTTCCCACTTGTTTACTGGCAGCTACCGTATAATATTTTCTTAATCCGGATTGGGATGAATAGAGCTTTTCGTTCTTTAATTTTTATTTTATTATCACTTTCTCACGTTAGAGTAATCTCTAGTAACAACTTTTTCCGTCAGATGCTCTTCTCTTTTAATCCATGCGTTAGATTAAAAATTTTTTCGAGAAACAGAAAGTTAACTGAGCCATTTTATTTCTTACAACCGCGTTCTGTCGGGGTATAAAAGAGAGAAAAATGAGCAAAAGGTGATTTTACTTTGTTTTAATTTCCTTATAAAAAAACACGTTACACGCAGAAAAGGATAGTTTGTTTGCTCAGTAAAAACTCTAATGTTGCATAACCTATATTAAAGCGGGATTTTAAATTACTTTCTCTCTCACTGAAGTTTGCGATGTACTTCATTTTCACATCCGTAGTAAACGTTCGCTTTTTGCAACACGCTCTGTGGCTGCGTAGTCTAGTGGTTAGGGTCACAAAGGATCTGGCCCACTTTAAATCTGTCGTGCTCAAAGTTCTCCTGTTGGCGTGGTATATGAATTTGGAAAAGGGGTAGCCAGCTTAGGTCTCGTCTTTGTCACTTGACAGAGGTTCCAAAATGACGAAGTCCGTCGCCGGTACTCTTCGTATTTCTTTAGAGTGCTACGTTAATAAGTCCTCACTCAATAATTTCTTGCTACTTGAATGCGACCTTGGTAGGGTGGGTAACAGTTGTTTCAATCAAGGGTCTCGAATATCATTCTCATAGGACTCAAATATTTGGAGTAAGTTTTCAAAGACCTACTAGTTAATAAACATTTTTATTAGCTTTTTTATTTCAAGAGAGGAAAAGTTTTCTCTGAACTTAAACTTTTCTCTTGGCTTATTTCGATAGAAAATTACATTCTTTTCTTAACAATTAAGATTACAAATTTAAAAAAAAGCTTTAACATATCAGATGATTGTTGATTATCGTCGTTTTTAGGGGCAGAACAAAGTCTTTGGTGACTTAATTCATAAATACGAGAATGATACCTGATCCGACTGAAACAACAACCATTCAAGTTACTACGGTGGCTTGAAGGGTTGAGGGCTTGAATCATTGAGTTTTGGGCGAGTGTTTATTAAAGTCGCTTAAAAAGCAACATGAGGGCTACTAGAGGTGAATCCTTTAATTTTAAATCTAGATCAAGTGACGAGGACGACACTTGAGCTCGCACCTCCCCCCCCCCCAAACTACCATACTATATCTTACTTACTTACTCGGGAGAATCAAGCCCACCCAAGGGGTTTCGAGCTGTGAATCGACCCTCCGAGATGTAACTTTATTAAGGTAAACAAAAAAGTATACAAAGTGGTCCCGAATGCGGCCTCGACAGATTTAATGCGTATCATCCCTCAGGTCCCGGCAGGTTTTTTGTAGCAACTCATAACACGCCAGCCACGAGTTCGAGACCATAACCACTGGGCTATCGTGGACTTGATCGAGTTTTCCATAGCGAATGACTAGAACTTTGAATGAAAAATTTCACTCCATGTAACAAAGTTCCCTATTGTTTATCAGTATAGGTGAGTGAGTGAATATTAACGTCGTACTGTTTATCAGTATGGGGAAGGGATAGTTAATCCGATTGCAATAAATTTTTCAGACATTCTACTGACTTATAAGAGCATTACACTCTGCTACATATTCATACGTTGAAGAAAGATTTATAAGACATCCAATTATTTTTTAAGGAAAAAAATAATTACCAATTCTTATTTTAAAATATTTCATTGCTTTCATTAATTTTTCAATTCAATCAAGGAAACATTAATATTTCTTTTTTTTTTTGTTAATTACATGAAATTGTTAAATATGTAAATAAAATCGCTGTTTTTAAAAGGAAGTTTTCTTTCAAGGTTGCTTCATTTGATTATTGTGCTTCAGTTTTGGAAAACTTGAGTTTAAAAAATTTAAATTTCCAATAAAATTTGAACTTTTTGAAGCAGTTGGTCAAAAATTCCACAGTTAAGTAAGATCTTAATGCATTTGTAGTTCCACGCGGTTTATTGAAAAGGAAATTCGGGAATTAAGAAATTTGATAGTTTTCAAGAGTTTTTCTAGTGAATCGTCAAATCGTATATATAATTTTAAAAAATTATTTAATATTTTTCCGACGTTTCGTAGAAAGTTTGATGGTCCGTTTTTAAATATGAGATCTGGAAAAATTCATTCGCCATAGAATATAATTAGTTGCATCTTTCAGAAAGTTTACTTTACGAAAGTTTGAACTTGGTTTGAAAAAAAGAATTCAAAATCCTTTTTTAAAAAAATCATTTTCAAAATATTTTTATAAAACTATCCCTGTCACGAATTTTTTTTAAAAAAATGTTTCCATAACTTTTTATACACGATTTTGAATTTTAAATTCTAAATTGAATGAAATAATTTATACTTGTTCAATTTCTAAGTTAGGGATATTTGTGTATTTTTTAATTCCTATTTTATATTAGCTCACTCTCTCTATATATTTATGTATATATATTTATCTTTTGTTCAAACTTTCAATCGTTAATAAAATTCGTTCTATTCATCCAATCAAGTTCAAATATTAATTCATTAATTACCGGTTAATTAGTTAAATTAATTACCGGTTTTTGATGCCAACTTAGATTTATCTCCATTTTTGTAACAATGTAACTGTTTAAACAATGACAAAAGTTCGCGTCGAAACTCGGTTTTTTTAGCCAAACTAGCCAAACCGGGTGTGCATTGTTACAACAATGCAGACAAAACATGCTCTTTTTTCAACTCCTATCATTTCGCTCTCTCCCTATATATATATATATTACTTTCTATTCATCCATTCAAAGTAGGAATTGACTTTTTTTATTACATGTTTAAATTAACTAACAAGTATTGTTTCCGACACAGTTACAAAAAAGTAGCTTATTTTTGATATTGTAGGGGGTTAATTTTACTAAAATATTATGAGCATAAATTAATGTATTTTATATAATTAGGAAATATTGTCAAATGATAACATGCTTGATAAAAATAACCGTGAAAAATTATCTCTGATCCTACGGCGGAATATTTATTTTATTATTTTTTAATAAGAAGAATTTTCAACTGTTGGGTTTTTTTAATGTGCTTACGCGTGTATTAACTGCATATTTACACTTTATATACTGAATATCACGATAATATACAAGCAAATATGTAGTGCAAAGATTTATTCTAAGTACATCAAATAATGAAATATCACAAGGAAAAATATTTAATATCCATAATCAAGAAAAAGCGCATTTACGTGTTTTTACTGAATGAGAAAATCGACACTAATCTAGTACTTGCTGCATTTCTTAATTCCGTAATCATTTCCAAATTTAATCATTACGTAAAAATAAAAATTCTACCAAAACTTATTCAAAAAATGTATTTAATAACGCAGATAATTTTAAAATAAAGTATATCTTTTTTACTCTCTTATGTGAGGATTAATATTAGTACGTAGTTTTTTTAAAAAAAAGTTTTATAAAAAGCAAAGGATCGAAGGGCATGGACTTTTTGTTTAAGAAACACATGACTTCATCTGTCATTTGATAGTGACGTCACGTGAATTAAACCCAGTGTGCTCAATTCAAATTTGCATTCGAGGACCTTTGGTTACTGTTAAAATATAGGGCCCTGAAGATTTTTCAAACATATAAAAAAGTTTCATTATTCTTTAACGCGCATTCAGAACACTACATTTTAAATGCAATTCGTTTGTATTGAAAATTATCCCAATACACATTTATTATCTTGCCTTTTAACAAAAAAAGAAACTTTTTGCAACATTTTAAAGTAAAAACTGCAAGCTTATTGAATGTTTCTAAATACTAAAAAATCAATAGGATTCAAGTATCTTGACTGCACTTGGTTGGATATCAATCTCTGGATGTCCTTCTGTTTGAAAATCTGTTGCCAGATTGAGTCACTTTCTCTAATATGAATATGAATAAAAAATAAGAATTGTTTTCTCGCAATGTAGGATTGAATACGATTACAATTAAAACCTTCTCTAAGTCGATTTCTGATTGATTATGCTTATGAATGAAACTAATTAAAATATTTTGGTTAATGTTCAGTTTCTTAAAATAACGCTATCAAAAATTACTAGAAAGTATACAAAACTCTGAAAATTTTCATATTTTTCAAAATATTTTTCAAAATATTTCTCTTTATAAGTGAAGAAATAATTTAACATCAAATTTGAGACAAGAGCATTCTACTTTAGTAAAAGAAAGTTGAGGAGCAATTACGGCGATGAGACATGAGTAAAAAATAAATTGCGACATTTTCTAGTTATTTATGCGAATATCTGCTTATAATTTGAGAAACAAGGTCCGCATGTCAGTTGATGGATTGCTTATTAATGCCTCACTTAGAAGTGGTGACGGATTTCTTTATTTGGTTCATTCTCACTGTAATACATTCTTTTTTTAAATCGAAGTACCACTTATCGCTTGACAATACTTCTCAAAAAATTAGAACTCCTTCCTTTTTACTCATTTTATTCCTGAAGATAATTTTGAGGGATTCTTTTTAACTGAATTCATCACACATTAAAAATTTTTAATAACAATGATTTCCTCCGTTGCACATTTGTATAACACAATTATCAATTATTTTCCGCCAACATAAAACATTTCCCATTTGTATCTAAGAACAGTCTGGTATAGCACCTTTCGAAAAGCACCCCTGGCGACCCATTCTCAATTCAATCCGGGAGCCAATAATTTTCGCCTTACGTGTGCATCCTGTCATTTTGATTTTCGCCGAGACTACTGCTACTTTTATGACCACATCTCAATCACTACTCAGCATGTAAACGATCCATTAAAGCTGACCTGCAGCCGAGAGACTTGGGCGACAACTCTTTGGAATGTAGATTAAAACGTAACCAAACGTTTTATTTTTCCTCCACCATTAGATAGTCTGTCTCCTTCCCCGTTCTAAATTATACCCGATTGCTCGACGTGGATTTTCGGCCCAGTTTACACTTTTTTGACTCGCGTGCATAATCAAAAAAAAGTTATTAATGCAAAGATTGTCTCGCATATCAAATGGTTCGAAACTCTCCTCAAACAATCTGGTTACAGAAGCATAAAATTTATGACTGAAAAGTTACAGTTTATGAAAAGTTTTAAGGCTACATTCCTATACAATGTTAAAGAAAGAAGGAAACAAAAAAAGGTAATTCCCACACAGCTATGCGTTGAAACTCAACATAAATTAAAAGAGAGATATCTTCCAAGATGATGTCAAGAAGTATGCGATAACCGTTAGGCATCACGTGATAGTCACATGAGAAATATTTGTCGGCACGTGACATTTCTTGATGATCTGTGGTTGGTCCAATAGATAATGGAGGTAGGGTTTATTATAATATGAAGACTTATTATACAGATTGGATTTTAGCTTTATTGGCTTTACTATTACGTTTTTTTTTTATCTCGAAATGCTTTCATTCAAATGTGCGGAATACAATTGTTGTCAAAGATTTATCAGTCTTTTTTATGCATTAAAATGGAATGTTACAACTGAAGAGAAGAAGTGGGGATATTTCGAACTAGTTAGTTACACTCTATACAAAAGTGTGCTCAGAGTATACAATCTGCTAGAGGATAACTTGCTTTGATTGTTTTTCCAGTCCTTCCTAAGTATTAATAATGAAAAATTCATAATGGTGGTAAATTTCTTAAAGTAGAATCAAGTCTTTTATCTCATACACCACTTAAGTAATGATATTAAATCTCAAATCTTTAAATGTAGCCTAAGTAATGCCTCCAAAGTAAGCTTCACCCACTATTTATTATTTGCCATAATTTATCTCTGTTACAGTAAAAATGTCACTCGTGCGTAATTAAAATATTTTAAAATGCCAAAAATTCATCATAGTTAAACTGTTGAGTATATATATTCTAAAATTTAGCTTAACGTTCTGGAAAGTGTCTGGCTACGTATTTCATAAATTGTCTTAAAAACAATCATACCGATAGTTGTAGATTTCTTTTTATTTAACAAAAGTAAAAAGGGAAACTTTTATTAATGCTACCTATTTTAGTTGAATAATTTGTGTATTAGCGTTGCACACTTCGAAGTGACACGATATTTATTGGCGATGGCTATCGTAATTTTGAACCACGTGATGAGCCGAGAAGCAATCCAAATCAAATTATGCCGAGCAATGTCATAGAGTCACGAAGAGTACAATCCGGGAAAATATTATTGAAAGAATTTATGAATGTATATTTTTATCGAGAATGTGTACATTCCCATACGAGTATATGTAAATCCAAAATCCTTGTGAAATGCATCAGTGTTTCTTAAACTTTTCTCTCAAAACTATGTAATCATACTATATTATCATAAATTTAAAGAAGCAAAGTACAAATAGAAGTAAAACTAGACAGAGTATGGGTCAGAAATAAGATAATCTCGGTAGAACAATAGCAAACTCTTAGCCCTAGGAACTAAGATTGCTGATTTAAACGTTGTTTCAGGCCAGCCAACCATCCCGTATAATTTGCTTACACTCTAGGATGTCGCAAAACTATATATAAAGTTCTTGCAGCTTGGAATATACTTGAAACACATTCTGAAAGAATAAGTAAAAATGACATGCAAATTTTGCTCGAATTTATACAAAAATTTCATCACTAATACAAACAGCATAATTAATGAACGCTACTAATTATTTTCCCTGATTAAAAAATACAGTATTAAATATAGCAGCTCAATATTTATTTTCATGTAAAAAGAGTTTAGAAATGAAATAAAATGGAAATTTTCTTTCTACAATTAATGTTATTTTTAGTACTCCAACTAGCAGCGCTCCACCTCTCACCTGGAGAGGATATATTCTGAATAACACGAAACCGCCGAGGCGTAATCTTTATGTTCTTTGGGTGTAGGGGAGGGGGGTTAAATCTTTAGATTTTCTTGAGGTCCTGGGCACCTATGCGAAACTAGAGTCTAGCTGACATCTTTAAAAGTTGACAGAATATAGTACGAATTGTCAAACACTAGTTCAAACGGTATTTTGAAACAAATAAATGTGCACAACTTAAATTTCAAAAACTTAGGTGCAAACCGGCTCGACCGAGGGCTGCATTTAGAATAAATGAGTTAAATGATTGATTACAGTATTGGGTCATTACATTATAGCCTTATCACTTTTGTCAGTGGACATGTAATTTAAAATTCGCTGTTTTTCGGACAACATGTACGGGAATAATATTTGACCATTAAAATTTAAAGGTCAAATTTCGCTCTCGACTCTGTCTTATGAGACAGAGTCGAGAGCGAAACGAGGCTCTCACTGAGAATGAGGTCTTATACGGGCCACTTACAACTTTTCCAACAAGCAAAAAAGTATGAAATTTGAAAAAATGTTACTTATAAGCTTATTATGAAATTTTTACACAACTAGCACATTTTTTTATTCAAGTCTAAGAAGTGAAATTTAAAGATAATTTAGTCTATAAAACAAAAGTACAAATTCTTGGGTTTTATTATTAATTAACTTTTTAACTGGCCATAAGACCAATCAATCAAATTTACAGATTCAGCAATGAGTTAAGTTAGGTATGAAAAAAAAATGAGTAACATGAAACACTTAATTCTAAATAATTATTAAACAGTCAGTTCTTGTTTAATGTGGCTTTTGAATTTGTAGTTTTTTACTAAGTTATCTGTTAGGATTAGTTCTTGAAGAGGCTAACAAAATTAGGACGTTTTAAATGCATATCAATTAATTTTGAGCAATATTTTGAATTTATTATATTCATAATAGAAAGCATTCGTTCACCAACGTACTGATCCAAACTTACAACAATATCTGGCAACCAAATCGTGTAAATTTGGAAAATTGTCTGTTGGTAGAAATTTTAAAAATTCTATACCATTTGGTACCTTTGCAGTTGAATTATATTTCTTATATTTTCATTTTAGTGTAGTATGGTACTGTTCGTCAATAATTACGATTTAGAGTTCAGGTGGGTAGAAATTAGTACCTTGCAGCGTAATTGAAAAAGGATTTATGAAAAGATAATTTTTTTATCATCTTAAAAACCAACGAGCCTATCAATGACTGAACCCTACAAAAAGGATATTAAATTTTAAAATTCATCACAGCTCGGAGCATTAGTAATTTTGGTAAATAGTTCCTGCATTAATGTGAAATGTGTTAATCTTTTTTCTCCGAAATGGGCACGAAAAGAAAATACATAGCCAACTTGGCAAGGAAATATATAATCTTTTCTCGGTAATCTTAAATTTAAATTATTTGAATGTCCCATACAATCGGTAAAAAAGTTAAGTCCCCTAGCCATCAGTGGGCATTCTTCCAGATATTGTAAAACATGCTCCCTCCAATTCCAAGACCTCACAAAGTGCACTTACTTTGGATCACACAATAATGAAGATTATTCTCTACAAGATAATTTTCCATTAGAATTCAATTAATTAAGTGTATTTTAAAAAATTTCGATTTTTATTTAAGGAACTGCATTTTAATAAAATTGTAAAAAAATGTTATTTACTTTTCTATTTCGGAAGTTTCAATTTTTCAACAAGTCTTCGCGTACCACTGTTTCAACTCTGTCGTACCACAATGTGACACATGTGCCGCGGGTTGGCCACCCCTGCCCTCAACGTATTTGATGTGCATCAACATCTACACGATGAGCCTTCAGAGGCATCAGTACTCGAACCTGACCCAACTCAATATAAACTTTAGTGGACTGCAAACACGTCTCAAATTCTTTATGAATTACATATATTAAGAAATATCATCTTGTATATATGTAAGTGTATTTTTATAAACACATCACTGCATCTTCATATTTCAACTAGCAATAGCTGTTTCTTAAAAAAATATGTACCAATAAAACCAATTATTTTCGAGGAATAAGTGACACGATTCATACCACATGCAAAGACAAACTTGGTGTCAGTTGGAGAAAATGTACTAATCCAAATTTAAACTTGCAGCCATTGTGAATCCCAAAGTAAGGTGTTGAAAAATAAAGTGTTCGATTGGCGTATTTATTGGCGAGTTCCATTGCTGTGAAAGTAAAGAGTAACACAACCTCCGGGGTCGGAGTGAAGAACTTTTCCCTGAGTGGTTTTTGTCTGAGCTATTTTCCTCGGGCCCATGATGAGGGTTCAGAATACAACAGGAACTTCCTGTCAAGTCTTTGAAAGCACTCAAAGAGACTACCCATGTTTTCATGTCTGAAGTCTCTGACACTGACCCAGACTTTTCTTTACAGAACGGCACAAATTGGCTGCAGAAAGATAAATAGAGAAACACAGCGAAGAAGAATAAAAGAGAAACCAGACTAGCTTTTCTGAACGGAAATGTTCTGAGGTGCGGTCGCTTATGAACGCACCTGCAATCCCGTAGACAAGGAAAAAAAGAAAAAAACTGAGAAGGGAATAATCGCTTGACAAGGGAACATTGAAAAATACTGCGGGAGATGAGAAAAGGAGGACTATCCACACAATAGTTGTTAAGTAATGGTTTGAATTCAACCGAATGCTCGCGAAATTACAGGTGTAATTTGCTACAAGTTAAAAGAGTAACTGTTGCATAGAAATGGAATGGAAATTGTTGCTATCTTAATAGTTAAATGGGAAAAATTTACTTCCTTCAGTATATAAAATTAATATCAGTGCCTATCAAATGTCAGTAAAATATTAAACAAAAGGCCGCGCTTGTCAAATCTACAGCTCTTACTCCAATGGTTTTTCCTAACATCCAAAACTAAATTAAATTAAAACAAAAATCAAAATAAGAGTAGAAAAGATTGATCCAATTTAATGTTATATTAATATTAAAGCATATATACAAATGTATAGCGCACATATACACTTATATATAGTTAGTTATAAACCTAAGTATATAACCAGTCAAGACAGTAAGAAATATTAGCCACAGTAATATAATAGCAAACTCTTGGTTTAAGGAACCATGATTGCAGGTTTAAACAAAGTTTTGTGGCTAATCAACTTTCACTTGTAATTTGCTTTTGGCCATAGGGAAAGGAAGAAATATAGAAATGTACACTCATGTCCATAAATTAAGGATAATTCAGAATCACACAGAAATTGAACTCTAAAATAAAAATTTCACCTGTAGAATTATCACTTACATCTTGAAGAAGAATATGCAAATTACAGGAAACCACCAGATGGCTCGGATAGTACGTCACAATGACGAGAGTGTAAGAGAGGGCTATATAAGGAATGGTGTCAAAGAAGTAAAATTGTTCACGAGCGCTTTAAAAGCCTTTCAGTGCAATAACCGCATAGTTATGGCACAAAGGAAGCATTTGGATGATTTTTTACGTGGTAGAATTATCGGACGACTGGAATGTAGACGTATCCAGCTGGAAGTATCCGAGGAACTTGGAATCGCCCAGAGTGTCATCTCCAGGCTTTGGCAGCGATTCCAAGATGATGGTAATGTGAGCAGATGTTACAGCACAGGTCGCCCCCGAGTTACAACGCTGAATGAGGACCGGTATTTGGCAGTTACTGCCAAAAGAAACAGACGGAGCACAGCATCAGACCTATCTCGTCAGCTCTCTTCAGCTACCGGTACGACAGTTTCAAGGCAGACTGTGTACAGACGCTTAGGGCACATTGGTCTATATTCTCGTAGGCCTGTCAGATGTGTTTCCCTTACCGCAACTCACTGTCGCCTGCGATTAACCTGGAGTAGAGAGCATACATTGTGGACACCACAACAGTGGTCTTGTGTGATGTTTTCCGACGAGTCCAGGTTTAGTTTGCAGTCTGATTCTCGCCGGACTTTCATATGGAGAGCGCCAGGTACCCGTTACAACCAAGAGAACACCATTGAACGACACCGTTACGGTGGTGCAGGATGGCACCGTGCAAACATTGTAGACGAATGCCTTCAATCGGAGGATATCACCCGTATGGATTGGCCAGCATACTCACCGGGTGAGTGATTTTGGAGTTTATTGGCGCAAGAGCCGATTTCGGCTATACTGCGCCAAACATTTGTTTTAATATCTGTGGTCTAGACGGGAAGAGAAAGAAAGAATGAATTGAATGACAAGAAAGAGGGTCGAAAATAGAGAAGGATCACTAGGGTACCCCGGGTTCGTGAATCCCATGTTTACCAAAGACAGTAAACCCCGTGGGAAAAGGAAAAGACCACTAGGGCACCTCGGGATTGTGACACCCGTACTCACCTAAAGAAGGCGAGCCCCCTGAGGGGTGCATACTCACCGGACTTGAATCCAATAGAGCATGTGTGGGATATGCTTGGCCGACAAATTGCAGCCCGTCAACCCTCTCCCACCTGTCTACCGGAACTTCGGAGGGCATTGCTTGATGAGTGGTGTAATATTCCCCAAGATCAGATTGATAATTTGATACTCAGCATGCGTAGGCGTTGTAAGGCCTGTATTGCATCGTCCGGGAGACATACTCCGTATTAACCATGTTATACTGCTTTTTGTAAATAGGTTCTTTTTTGAAATTTGCTCCAGGGAGTAAAAATCGCAATTTTTATTAATTATGTCAAACATATAGCATCTTTTTTTGCTCTTTACCTTTTGTTTAATAAATAGACTTTACAAATAAATCAAAGTTGTTTTGCTTCTGTCTCTTTCTTTGCCTGAACTTCATTATCCTTAATTTATGGACATGAGTGCAGTTATTATTAAATAAAAAAAAAAGGATTTTCTAAACATACATAATGATGCTAAAGTAAAATAAAGTATTATTAACTTTTGAAGCAAGTAGTGCCATCTTTTGATTAACCGTATAACTAATTTCAAAAAAGTTACTAATATTATTACATATTGTCATGTACTGAGAACTATTAGAAATATTAAAGGAACTTAGCAGGATATCCCTGTTCAGTACAATGACTAATAAAGTTATTAAAATTTAAAAATATATTAGATTTATCACTAACTAATACATCATCACGATAAATATAGTTAAAAGTAATATTTCTATAAATAGAAATTGATATAGTAGAATTCCAATATGGTACTTAAAGAATGTTAAAATTATAAGCCTCTCTTTTAGCATAAAAAAGACTGTGTAATTTGTAATCCTAAAAATGATACATACAAGTAATTAGTTTTATAACCGGATTATTATTAATTTTAACTAGAGTAAGTAATCAGGATAAAAGTTAATATTGGGATTAAAATTATTATTTTTACCAAAAACAATTAGATCATCTATATATCTAAAAATGAAAAAAATATTAATATATTTATAATCATAAAATTGTAAATATAAATTAGCCAAACTATTAGGAGCCACCTTGAGGAAAACCCTTAGTTTGTTTATACAATGAAACATTAAAATTAATGTAATTTTCTTTTAAAAACTAAATCTACGAGAGTTTTAAATTTGTGGAAATTAATAGTAAGATTATAATTACTGTGATTTTTTAAAATTATCTTAATATTATTGATATCAATGAAATTGAAAAGATCTTCAAAATCAAAACTATGATCTGAAAATACGTGTGTGTATGTGTGTGTGTCAAAGGAATGTTATGTTAAGTATCCTTCAGTTTAGAGGGATCCCTTAGATAAATTTTTTGGTTGGATCTTTTCCAAATCATGATCGAAAATGCCGTTTCACAGCAGTGGCTGATTCCAGTTGCTAAATTCTAGAACAGAAAAAGCCTTCTTTACTGCAGACACTACCGTATTGACTGATAGGCAAGCGTAGTGGAACTGCACACACGCCTCCTCACTTTAATCCCAACTCCATTGGTGCTTGAAGTCAATAGGCTGGTGCGTTTGAAACCAAGTTCGTCGCCGTACCTAATGTACTACCTGGAATGAGTGAATATTAACGTCCCACTGTTCAGCTACACGAGGGCTTTAGGGGACGGTCCGCGTAATTTTGAACCATGGTCAAGTGACGCGGACGACACCTGAGCTGGCACAACCCTCTCCTAACTACCACACCAACGGGAGGATGCATGAGCTCTCGACAGATTTTACGTGCATCGCTCCCTACACGTCGGGTCTTCAGTGGTGCTGGGATCGAACTCCTGACACGCTAGCCACAATCCGATGCCTAGACCACTTGGCTACCGCAGCCACATGTACTACCTGGAGGTATATAAATCCCCCTGCCACTTTGACACTGAGTGGATGTCTTTATCACAATAGGTCGACATTCTTTTTTATTCAAATAGATTGCGATCCACATGTGCGAAGCGATCCGACGAGGAATATTGTTTACAGGAGCATTCTTTTTATAGATCGGGGTTCCAGAACGTTATCTGGGGGTTGGAGAGAAGAGATGTGTTTTCAACAAAGCCGTCTTCAGAATCTGCGAGGCACCTGTTTCCCCCAGGAATGAGGGAAGAGTACGCGGTCTCTTTTGGACGATGCAATATCACATCTGGGTATTCCGGGTCACCATGTACATCAAACTTTACAAGTGTGGTCGAGAAGTGTTCTACTAATGAGCTGATGCTACAGTACAAATTATTAAGATTAAGTTCTCTTCGAAGATTCGCCTTAAAATTTCACTTAATGTATTCATTAAATCGATTTTTAAATGTTCGCCAAACAGTACACTCCATAATGGGACCCACCTATTTTTCTCCTATGGCATCAGTATAGTATCAAGTCACTTTGTACTCTCAACAAGACATAAAAGTCAAATTTAAGATTATAAAATGCGTGCGTTCTTTTCAAAGGGTACAAGAGTTTTCATTGCTCCACAGATTTCATCGATGAAACCTCAAACCCGTGTTTGGGGGGAAAGAAACCGCAATAACATCTGTCTTTGCAGCATCTTGAGAGCGCAATTAGGGCGTCTACATTTTAAAATGATGTGTCAGTTAAAAGATTGAGATTTAAATAGTTTCCCTTGGCTAAACGAGGGGAGAAAACTGTATAAGTAACTTTTCTAAACAAGAAAAAGCACCGAAAGATCCTGAAAATTTCTAACACAATGTAAAAAAGTTTTAAGATACATTAAACAGAATGTTACCTTTTTAAAATTATAACACAATTATATATTTTTTTCCCGCATTCTTTACATTTCATACAAAATGTTTATAATTTCCAACAGGCAGATCATAACTTATTGCAAGTTATTTTTTTCTTCGAAAATATTTCTGATTTTCACAGAATGGATCCAGTATCGTATTTCTAGTAGGCATAAAAATAGCACCATAGAGAGACAAATAAATTCTTCATTAATATGTGAAAATTCTAGAATCAGTTGAATGTGTCAGATTAATAGGGTTATTCCTAACATCAACCGAACAGAATAACTTTTTTTTTTTGATAATATATGGAGTTAAGTCCTTATTTTTCGTTTTTAATGTTAATCGGACTTTATTCAAATGAAAAAAATGTTGGCATTTTCCCCGTTTTTGAAAATAACTCAAGAGTGAAACACCTATTTAGAGATACTCAAATTGCAGCGACAAGGTGTATGGAAAACAGAATAGCAAGAAATATGCGGTATAAATGTCGATATTAGAGTAGTGCACCGATTTAAGCTCATTTCGGGTCCTGGGTGCAGATCTACAGGATCCTTTGGTACTGGCGGATCGAAATTTATAAACAGAAAATCTTGTCCCAAAAGCTCAATGGATAAACCGACACTGGTTTTAAGAGTACTTTCTTATATAAGTCATTCTTTTTTTTTATTTATCTTCATGGTAATATAACAAATCGTTTAGGACTTGCAATCTTGATTCTGAGAAAAATTATGAGCGCATTCTCGCTTCGAAGGGAAAAAAAAACCCAATTGTTTGAGATGCAGGAATTTTCTTTTCCTTTTAGATCTTGGAGCTTCTTTTACTTACAAGTTTTCTAGATCTGTCCTTGAGACGCAATAAATATTGAACAAAATATAATGCTTACAAGAACAAGATTGATTGTTAAATAAAAAGGTTTAACCAGAAAACTTTTCTTTAAAAAAAAAAGAATCAAAATACTAGTTTCAGCGCCTTATGTAAAAAGAAAATGGTAGAGAGAAAGCTCGGCATATTTACCAATCCCATCACAATAGGAATAAATAAAATGCACTTTTTAACAGCATGGCGAAAAAAAGAAAAGAAAATTAGATGGTAAAGAACAAGGAGACAAGAAGAAACAAAACAAAAATAAAGTTTTCTAAGGAACCGGGGACGGAAAAACCTGTCTTGGCGCGACTTTTTAATATCAGTGAGAGAGAGCAAAAATTTATTTTTTTATTTCTGTTACTTAATTATTTCGCCGGTCCCAAGATGTAACAATGTTGCCACACATGCGAGACAGAACAATATCCAATCATTCTCACGAAAATCGCCTTGCCTAGCCTTTCAGTGTAGGACTCGGGGAGTAGACGAGCAAAAGTTCACAAACAAAACGGCAGTGTTAAATCAAATAATCTGACGCGAAATTAATTAATTGTGATTTATTTGCAGTCACTATCGATTAAATTCAGCAAGTGAAAAAATCAAAGTGATAGATCACCCGGATGATTAAAAAAAAGAAGCTCCAGAGGACCTCGTAATTCTTAGGGTAGACAGCTGTAATTATCAAGCGGAGAAATCTTGATAAAAGGTTTTTTTCCCCTTCTCGCTGCATTTTTAATGAAAAATATAAAGTTTTTCGGGGGGGATAGGGGAACAAAAGCATTGCTTTTAGAAGCAATAATTTTCTACATTAAATCATTTGTGACTTTTGATGTATGTGCATATAAGAGGATGGGAAACAACATTTTTTTAACCACTTAAGGTGCTATTGTTTTTGGTAATGAAAGAATTCGTCATTCTAAAACTTTTCGGAACAAAATAGTTGTTAAATTATCTCTTGCTGGGTTAATTACTTACATATATATTTAAAAAAATTGGTTAATTAATATATTTCTTTAAATAAATCGTTTGCTATTATTAGTGACTGTTTCCGTAGCTGATTAGTAGAAACATTAGTGAAAAATAATTCAAGCTTTGCTTCGAATTTTGTAATCGTGAACACATCTTGTTGCAGTAGTGGTTGTAAAACAATGAATCCATTTGATGGAGTTGGCACTGGGATTTTCATTTGTAATGAAATTAATGGAGTATTTTGAACAACAGTTAACATTTTGCTTTGGAAATTGACTCTTGAAGAACGGGAATGATTGACAGAAATACGTTGAGAAAAATGTAGTTGATTTGATAGAAATATTGTGCATTAATGGAGAAGGTTTTATTATTATTTCAATATTTTTAGATAAAAAAAACTTTTTAAGTGTCTTTTGAGTAGATAAAGCAACCAATTCCGTGTTTTTTTCTTTAGATATTGCAAAGAGTCTCCCTCATCCGAATGTTATGATGAATTGCGAAATCTTGTACACCTAATTCTGTTTTGGATATCATTGTGACGTCGGTTGGTTAGTCGAACACTTCCCTACAACACTTATGAAGTTTGATGCAATGCGGGATCAGAATGCCATTGTATCTTCCAAAAGAGACCGTGTATTCTTCCCTCAAGCCTGAGGGCAAACAAGTATCTCACCGATTCTGAAGGTGGCTATATTGAAAGAACATCTATCTAACAGATAACGCTCGAGCAGAATGATCTATATAAAGAACTGTCCTTTGAACACTATCTATTGTCGGGTCACTTCGCACATGTGGATCGCAATCTATTTGAGTAAAAAAGAATGTCAGCCTATTGTGATAAAGACATCCACTCAGTGTCAAAGTGACAGGGTGATTTATATCCCTCCAGGTGGTACACTAGGTATGGCAACGAACTTGGTTTCAAACGTACCAGCCTATTGACTTCAAGCACCAATGGAGTTAGGATTAAAGTGAGGAGGGCTGTGTGCAGATCCACTACGCTCGCCTATCAGAAATGATTGGAGGCGTAAACGAAGCCCACCCAGGGGGATTAAAGAGTCGGCTCGTAAGTTGAAGACCTTCTTGATCTCTTTCCATCATCTGCATTACCTTACGCGTCATTCTTTTTTGTTTTCGAAGATACTCGACAGAGGTTTGGGGGGCAGCCATTCCTCGAAGACCAAGAGATATAAACGGGGATGGCCTATGAAAGACGGAGTGGTGGAGTCAGTGGAGCAACGCTTTAGATAAAAGACTCTGGACCATACGAGCGAAAGGAGTTGCTGGAGGCGATCATTTCAAGATCTTTTAACCTTGAACGGGGCTAGAACTTTTCTCCAGCGAAAGGTTGTGAAGAGCAAAAATTTATTATTGAATTTATGTTTTGTAACAAAATGCCTTTGGGCTGTGTGTTCCCGCTCTCTATCAGGTAATGTTAAGGGATCCCACAACAGATACGTTCGTAAAGGATACGAAATTGAACTTCGGTTCCCGTTTTCAGAAATCAGCAGGAATACTATAAACGACGAGTTTTCATGTTAGGATCTTAAACATTTTATTTCATTAATATTATACACGCATCTTACGAAGAAAGTTAACAGTTGGACAAAAAAAAAAGTCTTTTTAGAAAATTACAAAAATGGGGTAATCTAATGAGTCCCACCTAAAATCTTTTTAATTGTTGTCACTTTCTGACAATATAAGCGCATGCATTTACCTAAGACTACTCGAACTGTCTTGGTCATCGTCTTCGTGCTCCATTGGTGAAATGATTTCTCGTTGAACAAAGCTAGGATTCGATCCTTGTGGTGGAGATTGCTTCAGTGGATTGAAGAACAAATTCAGTAGTTTTGTTTTTTTGTTCAGTAGTTTTTCAGTATTTTGCTTGTTAAAATTCTTTCAGAATTTTGTATCGTTAGCTCGATATCTTGATAAAGCAAACAAAATTAGATCGTAAAATTCAGGGAATTCTCATGAACAGATATCGCATTGCCTCCAACGTTGCAGTTATAAAAATAAAAGTAGGGCAAAATATTCCTTTTAGAATTCAGGTGCATTGTGTTACAAGTCGCGTAAAAGCAGCCCCCCTCCCTTTATTATTCGTGTTGAAACAAAATCGTGTAAAAATTGGATGTATATGATTCTTTGAAGGGAAAACTTACATAAATGTTCAGATTAGTCAAAATAATAAGTCACAAATATTTGATAATGTTAAAAAAATTATATAATATTTGCTTAGACTCTGGTTTTCAAATAGTTAAAAATCCTGATATAATTATTTTGTTAATTTTTTTAAACAGATACAACTATCTACAGTGACGTACACAAACCTCTCTTCTGTAAGGAACAATACTCTAAAAACCCCACAGACGGAAGCGCGTTGAAAGGTATGGTGAAAATTAAAAATTTATTGGTTTGGGGGGGGGGAGAATGATGTATGTGAACCCCTAAACCTCCTTCCTTGTGCACGCTAGTGAGTATATCTCGAACGAGACAAAGCGAGATAGAAAGAAACGGAAAGCTACGAAAGATAGTATGTAAAATCATTTTGCTATACAATAAAAATTAATAATTACATAAAATAAAATAAGGAAACTTTTTTTAACTATGTTATAATTAAATATAAGCTTTCTCTAAAAACAAAGATAAATGTGGGAAAGTCATTCAATTTAAAAAATCATTATTGAATCACTTTTCGTTCATTATCATCAAAAATTTCTTTTTTTTTCTTACCCTCATCCTCTTGTCTCTGTAATTTTCTCCTCCTCGCATTTCATCATTAAAATAATAAAAACGAGCCTACTGAATTGAAGTACTTAGGGAGGTTTGTATATAAATCGAGTTGAATGAAGATTCCGGTAGACACTTTGAAAAAGTAATGGACTAAATTCATGTGACGTCATAATCACATGATAATTTTAAACCACGTGTTTTTAGCCAATCAAGTTCAAAAACACATGTGTTGCCATAGTCACGATAAGTGCAATTATCTATTTTCAGCAAATCAGTTCATGCACTTCGTTGTTGCCAAATTACGCCTTTTACAGAAACTTTTTTTTAAAAAAAATTAATATTAGTCACTTTATTTAAAAGTACATGTATAAAACAAGACTTTTTTTTCCTTTAATTTTAAAATCTTTTTGCAGAAATTTCTTTTTATAACTCTTGAGCATCTTTACCCAACTATGCAATTTAAAATTTTACCTAAGTTTTACAAATAGAATGAAAAGTACGAGCTAGTTTATTGTCCGTTTTGAATTCAATGTAGAACACGTGTTTATATTTTCATGTGACCGTCATGAATTTAGTCCATTGCATTCGTTTTCTCTAATTAAAAGTAGTGACAGTACTTTTTACAATAGGTGCCATCAAGTTCCAATATTTCTGCAAGGGTCGATTAGCTCCTAAGTCAGAAATTTTCAGAATAAGTGTACCATTAAAAAGTATAACCGTTAAAGAATTTACTCTTGTAATCTGTATATATATATTTTTAAACTCAAAATAGAAATCATTAGTTTATATAATTTATGAGCCTCTGCTTAGTTTCCCCACAAACCGCAAAAGAACATTTTTGTCCCCCATGTAATTAACTCTGCCAAGAAATTAGATAATATCCAGACATCTCAGAGGTCAATATCTTAGACATTACTCAGACAACTGGAATTAAAATGCCTAGGTAAGAACTGCAACAGTGTGAAATTTGCATAAGAGAGTAGTTGTACGATTGGGCATGCGAAGAATTATTGAGATATAATACGAAGAAATCTTTAATTATAGCGATCGTTGCTTCCGCCGATTGTTGTTAAGATCTTTGATAGAGCACACGAAACTAATATCTTCAAATAGGAAAAGAAAAAATTTTCATTTGTACGAGTACTTATGAAATTTTGTAAATTGAAATATGCCCGAAAGATATCCGACTTTACATTTCATGCAGTTTAGCATTGTTTACAAATGAAGCCATCAAATGTGATTTGTACGTGATCCTAATCTCATGGGGAATATTTTCCTATTGCAGAAGAAGTCAGTCACAGGCAGGACAGCTGATAAGCAGGGACGTCTTAAGGCATGGACCAACTGGGCCCGGTCCCAGGGCTTCACCTTAAGTGGGGGCCTCGTTTCGTTCTCGACTTTGTTTTAATAAGATCATGATTTGGATAATTTTAATGGTAAAATATTATCCCCGTACATATTCGCCAAAAAACAACGAATTTCAAACTGCATGTCAAATGGCTAAAGGGGTAATACTGCATTATTATGTGATGACCGTTGTCCATGTCTAGGTATAGGCCTAATACCATAACCAATCATTCAACTCATTGAGTCGAAATGCGGCCATCGATCGAACCAGTTTGTGGCTAGGTCTTTGAGATGGTGAGTCGTGCTCATTTACTTGTATAAAATTACCATTTGAACGAGTATTTAACAATGTATGCTGTATACTGTCTACTTTTAAAGATTTCAGGTGGGGCCTACTTTTGCATAAGGGCCCAGGGCCTCAAAAATCTTAAGATTTCTCTGGGCCCTGGGCCTTAAAGAGTCTTAAGACGTCCATGCTGATAAGTGTGGGAAATATGGTGTTGTCACTTTTAATAAAAAGATAAAAATTTAGACAGCCTTCTGCGCTAAACTTTGTGTAACATTTAAAATGAGTGAAGATTGTTCTGTCCGAGTACGTATTTTTTTTTTATAATGGTTGGGTGTTTTTTAAACACACTCCTTATTGTTCAAAGGGGAAAACGACCCTCCAATAATAATATTAGTGTGACAGGATTCTTTGAAATTTCGAAGCGTGTTAATTGTTTTTACGAATCGTTCACTTTCTCGCAGAGAGAAACGGTGGTCCGCAGAACCATTAGTGAATTGTGCCCCGAAGAGGATCGGCTTCCGCAGAAGTCGCCAGTAGCCGGTGATGACGGGGAACGTCCGAGATGGCCTTGGCCACTGAGGTGGCAAAGTATCCGAAGGGGTGGAGTAATGAACTCCCAATCATATTAATTACCGTTCGGTTGTTCTCTCGCTATCCATATTCATACCTTCTCCGCAACCAGTTTCAGAACGACGACAAATACTTAGTGCAGCACATCCGGAACGTTGACCTCCGGCGAGGCGTCTGGTCAATTTCTGACATGATTTAACCAGTTTTTGACCTTGACCGAAATTTCACCACAATCGGGGGAGGGGGGATCCGAATTTAGATTTCAGACTTTTAACCCGTTCTCTCACCGAACAAAGACTCTCCTCCCCCCCTTCCTCCTCCCATCTTTTCCGCACCCATCCCCAACTGCACAAAAGAAGCGATCAAAAAACCTGGCATACGTTACGTTTTATGCATTTGTCGTCACGTTGCTCTGATGGAGATTCTCCGTTCTAACGGATTTGTAGAAAACTTTTATTAAAATGATTGAGAAAAAAAGTCTCATCCCATTGCTTTTTTTTCTGTCGGCAAATACATTTGTCACACGTGTAATCACTTCAATGCTTAATTATATCATTCAATTCTAATTTTTTAAACTTTTACTTATGATAGTCAATGATATGATTACTTTTTCGAGAAAACTATCCAAATGTAAACTACTCAAACAGCTATGTTACGTTAGTGGGTTAATTAGTTAAATGAATTAAAATAATTTTTGTCCAACACAAATTTTTTTAATACGTTATCTGTTCTTATGGAAATACGAAGAGAATCGTCTAAAGTAGCCAATGTTCAAATTGCATTAAAATCCGAGATAGGGGGAGGTTTATAAGCCACATTATTTTGCACTTATTCCAAATTATTTTTTTGATTGATGACTGCTTTATCAACGAGCTTCGTGAGATTTTTGTGATGAACCTCAATCGCATAACGAGGATGACATCTGAAGCGGCGCCTCATTCTTCAAATTTCCACAACACGTCAAAGTGAGAACTTTAAAACTGGGTGGATTTAAAGTGCCCCTCTAGACCTCGAGTCTACAGTGGCACCGGGACTCGAACTCTTGACACGTGACAATGGATTATTCTTAACATTCCTTTTGAGCCATTTTGTGAACTACAGTGAACATTTCAAAGTCATTAAAAGGTTTACTAAATAAAACGTGTAATTTTATTTAAAAAAAATAACAATAAAATGACTAAAAATTGTTCAATTCAATCACGAGAACAACTTGTTCCTGAATAGTGTCTCCTATTGTTACTAAATAATGGAAACTCGAAAAGTCGCTTTAAAAAAAACATTTGCCTCGTGCTATCAGAGCTAACAGTCAGAAATACACATTAATCAGAATTTATAAATCAATAAAAATATTCAGCTTTGAAAATTTTTGTAATCGTGACCCGTCAATACTGTATTTAATATAGAGTGAGAATATATTTGCATAAAATCTGAGTAATTAAGATTTTATACTCGATAAATTACATTGGATATTGCATTTGGATTGGAATCGGTCAGAATATGTTAAAAATAAGATAAACACAACTATATACCTCCCTATTCTTATTAGAGTCCCTTTTGGACAATTCCCCAATGAAATTCTATTTAAACTTAATACATTTGCGTAGTGAATCTGATTGTTTTTGAAACATTTAGATAAAGTACTTAAAATTTAACTATGTGGTGAAACATTTAATATTTGTAAATAATGTTACATTTTCTGTGTGTCTGACACAACAATATATTTAACTATAAACTAATTCATTCAGATCATTTAAACGAAATGACAAACGTCCGACCTTTTTCCTCAGCGTAATTCTATCTTTTTTTCCCGTGGAATTTATAACATACGAGACTAAAAAGAGTACTTTTGGTGATTTTTTTTAATGTAGACACCCTTTATATGCAAGAGATCCCGAAACTACAGTGCCATCGATTAAAGTATCTGAACCAACAGAGTTTGATGTATTGATGAAAGATCCCAGCTGACAATTTCTTTCTAATATCGCGACATTATCCGCTCATTACCTGCAACCCTCTCTTCCCCGGAAAGATCTGATTTGTATTCACATGAAAATTGAAATTATTTAGATTAGATTATTAGAAAATTATAGCCTTGTCTCATGTTTATAATGGAATATCATTACATCGCAATTTGGGTGCGTTGCAATTGTTTGTCGTTAGCGGCCTAATCCTTGTCCCTATCATCCACCGATAAATCAACCAGGCGCTCGCTGCTCAGTGATGAATTGAGGAAGGGATCATTAGCGGGCTTTCAGGGAAATGCTATTTCTTTAGCAAAACTTCTGTGTTACCAGGCTTATGAGAATTTATATTACTGTCTTATAAGAATTTTATATTATTAATATATATATAATATAATGAAAACATATTTAAAATAAAAGTAATGTTCTACGCCAGGGGTCTACGAAGTACGCATACCCCAGAGGGCATTCAGAATGATACTTAAGGATATGTGACAGAAGTAGGCTCATAATTTATATGTGTTATATATGATATAACAGTGGCGTAACAAGAATATTAGGGTCCTTTGAAAGTCAGATTTGGGCCCTAGGCCCAAATACGTGTTTGCGTCAGTGAGGCTTTGGCCTCTTAGATTCCTGCACCCCCCCCCTCCCCTAACAATGCGGGGGTTGCAAGAATGTACGTTACGCTACTGTATATATATAGTTAATAATTTTTCTGCCAGAGAGACAAAAATCAATGATGGAATACTAAACGTAAATGAGAAAAAGCTACTGTAATTTAAAAAATATGGATGCTGCAGTATTATAAACATTGTCGACTTAGGACCAGCTTTATATATACAATATTATTACAAAAGAAGGATTTAACCAGCTTTGTGGCTAGAGCCAGCCTTCCCCCTTTATGCTTATAATACTGAACGAATTTCTATTGAAAATAGTGAATAGAATTTGTAAATCCACTACAAGAAAAGCTAATTTACCTAAAATTGCATTCAAAAATGCATAGCTCGCACTGAATATGGGCGTAATAAACAAGCTATTCTAGATTCTGGACCCAAATACAAATTCAAAGCATAGTATAATTGGCTGAACTGTAACACTTAGTAATCAGTATAAAACATATTTGTACTAAAAATAGTTATATAGTATGCGGTTAAAATAAATACTACAGAGTTACGAGAGAACCCAAGGAATATTTTTGTATTTATCTATAAAATATTACTGAGGTTAAAATAAAAATAAAGGAATAAATAATTTTTATTATTATATCTGTATATATATCGAATATGTAGATAAGTATAAAAATGTCTAAATAGATATTGTGAATATTCAGGATAAATCTGTAATAACAAACTATTATTCTTCAAAAAGAATGTGATCATATAATAATCCTTTACTATAGACATTATATGCAACTCAGTGGCGCAATATCACGTTAGAGCAAAGGCCTTTAGTGCAAATGTCAGTATTCATAACCATAGGAGCTGAGGTGCACGCGGAACAAATTAATACGACATCGAAAATTTTCAAAAGAGTGTTTCAGTCACTTATTTGCTATGCGAACTGTACAACAAAACACGGAGCACTTTGAACACTTTCTCTTTATCGAGATAATAAATCTGATTGTGTAAAATTTGTTATCATTCACACACATTCGCTTTCCCAACACAAGTTCAGGTTCTAACATTTCAATTTAACTTTTCTGTACCTGTCAGAGGAAAATGTGACCCTCGATTCTATTGTAAGTTTGGTTCGTCTAGGTGTGTACTATCTTCCCTCTTATTTTGTAAAATAATTTAAACTCCTCTCCTATAGTTGCTAGAAGCAGAATCGCAGTTGGGATCAGCAAAGAACACCTGTTGATCCAATTTATTAGCACATATCTTACCTATGAAACATCCTTGAATCGTGAAGTTGGGTTCACCGTACACAATTAGCATGCATAGGTCAATCAGAGCCAACACGCTACTACGGTTAGAACTGCACAGCAACTTTTTGTCATCATTGTTTAAGCAGGGTGAGTGAGGGAGTGAATATTAACGTCAAACTATTCAGTTACATGATGGCTTTTGGCAACGGACCCCATAATTTTGAGCCATCGTCAAGTGACGAGGACGGCACCTGAGCTGGCACCCCCTTCTCTTATCTTCAACACCAGCGGGAGTATGTTTGAGCCTCGACAGATTTAACGTTCATCGGCTCCTCTGCACGGAAGGTCATTGTTTGAGCTGGGATCGATGAATGTTTGCTGGGACTGTATTTACTACCATCCCATTTGGACGACACGGGCTACTTTGCATTCCTTTAGACTGTGTTATCGGGTTTTATAAACTAGGTTCATGCAGTTATTTTCGGCGAATGTGGTCCCGACACATTTCGCAAATGAAGCTCGTGGTTACGAGTCCAGAAAAATTTGTATCCCCCTAAATTGGTTGCAAATGTAAGGAACGGCGTTGCTTGCGAATATTACAATTTCAACATAAAATAAATATAACAGAAAGTAATATTAACGTACTACAAATCCAGATATAAATTATTTACACTATTTTAAGCGTTCATTACACAAAATTTGTAACAATGTGTTACTTTTGCTGAGCAGAGATCATCTTAGGAAGGTGTTTTCAAAAATCGACCCTCAAGAGAGTTACTGGGCGTTATAAATAAAAAAAAATCCTTTTTATCAGCTATTAGATCTACAGACTTAAATTTTAACAAATATGTTTGTTTTTTTGTTCAGCTCACCGATATGCACAAAACTTTTTTTTTGTTACATTTGCAATTCACGTAAAATTAACTCATTAAAAACTTCTTTATCCTTCAATCTGTATTGTTTGATTCTTCAATTCGCCCATGGGTATATCACGTACGGGGTAAAGAACGGGTATATCAGCCAGTATATAATAAAAGTAACAGCAATCGCTGGTAAAGAAATTGTTGCGTTCAAGTAAAATAAGTTGCGCTTCATACGATATGCAATGCTGTAATGATTATCGTAATCAAAACCTCATTTGAATCAAGAGTAAATGCTTTAAAGTTACTTTCAAAAACAAAAACACAAAAATATTTTTTTAAGATATCAAAATTATTCACATTATTATATACAATTACATTACATTTTATTTAATCATTACATGATAATTATTTACAAGGGACGAAAACACGAAGAAGCTTGAAAAATGATAACCAAAAACAATACTTCATTGCTTAATTAATATATTATTAATAAACAGAGTAAACATAAAATTCGTTTCCAAGAATATCTAAGAACAGATATTAAAGGTGGGGGAAAAAAATCCAGGGTGTGAGACATCCCTCAATTTTCATTTACGTCTGCTTTTAAAACTCATTCCGTGGAAATTATTTTACAAAATGTGACAAAAGAGTTAAGTGTGGGCGTTTCTGGTGAAAGGAAATTACCCTTTCTCCATTTTTTTATGTTGCAACTGAAAAGCAAACGATTTACTAGTTGCTGCTGGGAAAAAGTGTATTATTCCTCGGAGAAATCTTTCACTATAATATATATGTTTGAAACCCGCCTATAGACAGAATTACGTGAGAAGAGAAACATATCTATTTAAGTGGGACTTTCAGTGTGGAAAGTTAGCTTATTTTTTATCCTTAGCCTGAATCATTAGAAATTAGCTCTGAGTACTTTATATCCTTATTTTTCTCTTAAATAAAACAAAATTCGCCCGGGCTAATTTCTTCTGGTGGCTGACCTGCCTCTGCTGTCCGAACGACCTTCAAGGCCGTTTTCGCTGGCGCCGTCTCTTGACCCATATTTCATCACCCCCCCCCCTCCCCCATCACCTGTTAAACACTAATTCAGAGTGTCCTTCATACAGTGATTACGATATGTTGTGTTTGATGTAAAAAAATACTGCTCTTCGGTTTTTGATAATTACGCTTCTAGAATCCATAATTAAAGTTTATACAATTTTTAACATAAATAATGCTTACAACTTATAATATTGAAAAATAAATAATACTTACAACTTATAATATTGAAATAGATGTTTTATCCCCAATATTAAATGAAATTGAAAAATGATGCTAATTTCCGGTGATTAAAATGAGTTTAGAGAATAAAATATCCCCCCCCCTTCCCCTTTAGATTCACCCCGATCATTTCTCATTTCATGAATCAGAATTCAGCTGCTTCTTTTCTGGTTCACAAATGGATGGATTCACAGCATAAAAAAAGATTTTCCAAGACGATTGTAAAAGTAACGGAAACAAATTTTAAAAAAGCAATTATGAGAAACCCGGTCAAAGTTAAAAACAAACTTCCGTTCGAATCCAGGAGTAAATGGAAACATTTGAATTCTGTATTTTCAGATTCGATATACGTATTTTGAGCCTTTCTGACTGTATTTTCGCGATCAGGTAGCACATCTCATTATGGCTAAGTGATATAAGAGAATTCATGAATTGGTTGCATTCGAACGGATTACTAATTTTAATATTATGAAAATAAACAAAATATAATCATTAATTTATAACTATTGTACATACATAGAATGCTCTGATGTATTTACATTATATTTCATCCAATATTCTTTAAGGAAGAAGTTATTTCATAATCTAGTTAGATAAAACATCTCGTGGCACAATTTCGACAAGGACAATATTCAATACGCGTGGATTGCGAAACGTTCGGGAAGATTGTTTGTTAAAAATTGGATAGAAATTCTTAGCATTTTATAAAATAAGCAGAAACCTATTTCGATGAAAACCGGAGAAATATAGATGTGTCAAAAGTCCTTTACAACTTAAAATGTGAACACATTTAGTAAAATATTATTATTATTATTTTGGTTTACTTTTAGAATCTGAAAATAAAGACTTTCAGGTTTAATTCAGAAAAAATATACAGCTGAACAACGTATAAAAATTATCTATTATTATTACGCAAATAAAGATTCTATTGTTCTCGTTTTTTTTATTCATTGTGTCATAATTTGAATCGAGTCATTTTCCTTTAAAAGGCTCTTTTCTCCTCTGAATATTTCTGGGGGCTCAGAAGTACTGATCAACTCAAAAAAATTAGGCAGGATCCTATCACGGCCCCCCTGTTTGGCGCCAAATTTTTGGCGATAAAGTTTACCAGGGAAATAACCTTACATGGACCAGATTTTTTTTAGTTATTTAGAATTCGGATAGTGGTCATTCTAAATCCATCGGTCGTTTTCTACGGTCGTTGTGAGAGATTTTTCTATAAAGGTGAAAGAGAAGCAATGGATGTGGATTTTTTTTTAATGGGGGGAACTGCGAAATTTTTTTTTGCTAGAGTGAAAGGGCGATAATACGTCAATTAATAAAATCTGAAAATTTAGAATCAATATTTTTCCCCTGTTTTCTTCTTTGAAGTCGTTATGGAAACTACGTTTGTCTTTTTAGAAGCTGGAAGAATGGATATTTTTTTCTTTGAATGAAAATTACTTTGCTTATGAGAGAAAGATTGAAAATACACTTGTCATAAAAAATACTCATGCACCCCCAGAAGGAAAAGAGCTACTATCACGAGATTTAACATGTTTGTGATATATAAGAGGATAAGAAAATGATTATAAACTCAGAAGGACATATAGTTTTATTAAGAGAATCTATATATATAAAGGAGAAAAGCGACTCACTCACTGACCGACTAATCACGATATCTCCGGAACTATTCAACCTACAGATTTGAAATTTGGTAGACATGTTCCTTTTATGGAGTAGAGATCAGCTAAGAACAGATTTGCGAAATTCGAACCGCAAGGGGCGTTACGGGGGGTTGAGGGGCGTTATAAGTAATTGTTTCCATTTTTAAACTATTCAACGTACAATCTTGAAATTGGGTAAGCAGATTCCTTTAATAGAGTAGAGATAAGCACAAAATGAGTTTGGTGAAAATCAACCCCAAGTGACATTGCGGGGCTTAGGGGCGTTATAGATAATTATTTGCATTTCTAAACTATTAGACGCACAGTCCTAAAATTTGATAAATAGATTCCTTTCATAGAGTAGGTATCAGATACAGATGGTTTTGGGGAAAATAGTCCCCCAAGTAGCGTTGGGATTAAGGGGCGTGATAGATAAATGTTTCCATTTTTGAACTACTTGACTACCAGCTTGAAAATTGGTAGGCATGTTTCTTTCATGGAGTAAATATCCGTTACAAAATGGGTTTTGGGAAAATTGACCCAAGTGGTGTTGCGGGGAGGGGGGGGGGGTTAAGAGGAGATATAAATAATTATTCCAATTTTAAACTATAAGACGTACAGTCTTGAAATTTGGTAAGCGGGATTCCTCTTATAAGGTAGATATAAGCTACAAATGGGTTTCGTGAAAATCGAAACCTAAGTGGCGTTGCGGGGCTTAAGGGGCGTTATAGATAATTATTTTCATTTTAAACTACTGGTCGTATAGTCTTTGAAATATGATAATCAGAAGCCTTTCATGGATTAAAGATCCATGTTTTGTGAAAATCTACCCCTAGATAGCGTTGCGGGGACTCAAGGGGCGTTATAGGTAATTTTTTTCCATTTTTAATTTATTAGACGCAAAGTCTTCAGATTTGGTAAGCAAGGAGAGTACTGTTCCCCTACAAAATGGGTTTTGTGAAAACAGATCTCCAAGTGGCATTGTGGGGGCTCAAGGGGCGTTAAAGATAATTATCCCCATTTTTAAACTATTAAACGTACAGTCTTGAAATTTGATAAGCAGATTTCTTTTGTAGAGTAGGAATTTGAAGGAAATCAACTCTTGCGGGAGCAAGCGGTTACTGGGGCGTATTGACAAAAAAAAATCCTTTTTGCGAACTACAAGGACTATAATAATGGAATTTGGTTTGCATTTTTCTTTTGTTGAATTGAAATCCGCTAAGAATGGTTATTTTGGAAAACGACTCCCAACGGGATTACAGGGGGGGGGGGGGGGGGGAGGAATAGTAAAAATTTCGTTTTTCCCCTGTTAGATTTAGATTTGAAATTTGGCTTGCATATTCATTTTCCAGAGTAGAGATCCACCAAAATTGGTTTTGTGGGAATCCACTTGGTTATAGGGTTACGAAAGCGCAAACATCATTCTATACTTCAATTTTAGAAAATTTTAGAAAATACAAATTAGAGAGAAGTTCTGCCCTTTCTTTTTTATCAAGAGACGACAAGTATATTTTTAATACAATCGAATTACGACTTAGATATCAACAATTTATATCTATATATATAAAGGAGAAAAGCGACTCACTGACTGACTTACTAATCACAATATCTCCGGAACTGTTCAACTTACAGACTTGAAATTTGGTAGACATGTTCCTTTCATAGAGTAGAGATCCGCTAAGAACGGATTTTGCGAAATTCGAACCGCAAGGGGCGTTATAAGTAATTGTTTCCATTTTTAAACTATTCAACGTACAATCTTGAAATTGGGTAAGCAGATTCCTTTCAATAGAGTAGAGATCCGCACAAAATGAGTTTGGTGAAAATCAACCCCCAAGTGACATTGCGGGGCTTAGGGGCGTTATAGATAATTATTTGCATTTTTAAACTACTGGTCGTATAGTCTTGAAATATGATAATCAGAAGCCTTTCATGGATTAAAGATCCATGTTTTGTGAAAATCTACCCCTAGATAGCGTTGCGGGGACTCAAGGGGCGTTATAGTAATTTTTTTCCATTTTTAATTTATTAGACGCAAAGTCTTCAGATTTGGTAAGCAAGGAGAGTACTGTTCCCTACAAAATGGGTTTTGTGAAAACAGATCTCCAAGTGGCATTGTGGGGGCTCAAGGGCGTTAAAGATAATTATCCCCATTTTTAAACTATTAAACGTACAGTCTTGAAATTTGATAAGCAGATTTCTTTTGTAGAGTAGGAATTTGAAGGAAATCAACTCTTGCGGGAGCAAGCGGTTACTGGGGCGTATTGACAAAAAAAAAATCCTTTTTGCGAACTACAAGGACTATAATAATGGAATTTGGTTTGCATTTTCCTTTTGTTGAATTGAAATCCGCTAAGAATGGTTATTTTGGAAAACGACTCCCAACGGGATTACAGGGGGGGGGGGAGGAATAGTAAAAATTTCGTTTTTCCCCTGTTAGATTTAGATTTGAAATTTGGCTTGCATATTCATTTTCCAGAGTAGAGATCCACCAAAAATTGGTTTTGTGGGAATCCACTTGGTTATAGGGTTACGAAAGCGCAAACATCATTCTATACTTCAATTTTAGAAAATTTTAGAAAATACAAATTAGAGAGAAGTTCTGCCCTTTCTTTTTTTATCAAGAGACGACAAGTATATTTTTAATACAATCGAATTACGACTTAGATATCAACAATTTATATCTATATATATAAAGGAGAAAAGCGACTCACTGACTGACTTACTAATCACAATATCTCCGGAACTGTTCAACTTACAGACTTGAAATTTGGTAGACATGTTCCTTTCATAGAGTAGAGATCCGCTAAGAACGGATTTTGCGAAATTCGAACCGCAAGGGGCGTTATAAGTAATTGTTTCCATTTTTAAACTATTCAACGTACAATCTTGAAATTGGGTAAGCAGATTCCTTTCAATAGAGTAGAGATCCGCACAAAATGAGTTTGGTGAAAATCAACCCCCAAGTGACATTGCGGGGCTTAGGGGCGTTATAGATAATTATTTGCATTTTTAAACTATTAGACGCACAGTCCTAAAATTTGATAAATAGATTCCTTTCATAGAGTAGGTATCAGATACAAGATGGTTTTGGGGAAAATAACCTCCAAGTGGCGTTGCGCGGGGGGAGTTAAGAGGCGTAATAGATAAATATTTTCTTTTTAAAACTACTTGACCAACTTGCTTGAAAATTGGTAGACATGTTTCTTTCATGGAGTAAATATCCACTACAAAATGGTTTTGGGGAAAAATGACCCACAAGTTGTTAAGGAGATATAAATAATTATTCCGATTTTTAGACTATTATTTGAACAGTCTTGAAATTTGGTAAGCGGATTCCTCTTATGGAATAGAGATACGCCACAAAATGCGTTTCGTGAAAATAGACCCCCAAGTGGCGTTGAGAGGGTGTAAGGGGCGTATATTTTTCAATACAATCGAATTCACAATGCCAGGACTTAAATATCAATAACTTATTCTTATATATAACCAGCAAAAATTTATAAAACGTCATTGAATACGCAGCGAAGCGGGCGGGTAACAGCTAGTATGGCATGATAAATGTTACATATCAGTAGGCAATAAATCCACCTCTGGCAGCTACACAAGCCGAAACACGGCGTGTCAACGAATCAATGAGGTCACCTATAACCTCCTACGGATGATCATGTCATAATCTTTGCAACTGGGTTGTTCATTCTCCAGCATTTCGGGACGACTGCAGTTGCCTTCCAAGCAAGACTTGCTGTATTGGTGAGAAGTGTGGTGATCTGGTAGACCATGGGACTTCATCATATCCTTGAAGACATTATTGGGGAGCCATGCAGTATGTGAAGGAGCTTTGCCTTGCTGATAAAAAATACTTCTTTATAGAATAAATAGCACAACTGCCGTTAAAATCTCATCCGTGTAATTGCCTGTTGTCAAAGTAGGCGTTGAATGACGGTTAGGATTAATTGTGTGTCCCAACACCATCACATCTTGTATAATCTCCGTATGCCTCTTGACAACAAATGCCGGATCGGACTGGTTGCCTGGCTACCTCCACACGCGTATGCGCTGGTTATCAGCATTAAGACTAAATCGGGATAACATACCTCCAATTGATTACATTCCAGCTTGCCTGAGGTTGGCAAAAATGCAGTCTACACAGCCTATCATCTGGGTCCAGTGGTAGGTGTCTTAATGGTCGTCGGCTTCTTGTACATACTTTGGCCACTCGTATCCGAATAGTTTTCCTTGATACCATTGTATGCCTGGAAGAGGGAAAATGACGTCGAACCTATTCTAGTGACGGTGTAGGTGAAAACGGGACCGTTCTTATATAATTGCGTGATTATCGCACGCATCTGGGCTTCTGGGACGCCCTGACCTTCCGCGGCGGTAGACTATCCCTTCCGTGACCCATTGTTGGCCACACCGAGCTACTACCATATCGCTCCGGCCAAGGTGACCAATGCGCCTGTTCGATCACCCTACCTCTCTGAGGCCTAGCATACACCCCTCTCAAAATCCGACAATTTTTCATACTGTTACCGGTTTGTCTCCGAGACATCTCTCGTCACCATACCGTCCATCCAAATCGACAGTTTTTTTTCCTTCGAATAACCCTCTAGCACGAACAATAATGCTTTTAAACTCTTCCAGATGCGTATCTCATATGTTCACAGCGCGCTTACCTTTGACTCATTGACCGGCGAAATTTTAATTACTTTCATTTCACTTACCAGACTAAATTTCTGCCAAGTTTCGTGATAGTAGCTCGATTTCTTCTGAATGCATATGTTTTTTTTTTTTTTTTTTTTTTTTTGTAACAGTGTATTTCCGAATGGATGTCCGAAATGTTCAAAGAATGCGCTTTTGTTTGAGAGAAACGGAAATCGCTATTTCATCAGCTTAAAGCAGGGGTACTCAACCTTTTTTCTGCCAGGCCGTATACATACGTTAGCTATTTGACGCAGGCCGCAACATGAGAATAAATGGAGGGAGAGGGGAGAAATGCTTTAAGACCAAGATAACAAAAAATTTAAAATGTGAAAATTGATCCAAACATTAAAATTCCTATTTTGCTTCTTTTAGTTATTTTTTATATTTTTTATTTTTGTCCCTAAATTCGTCTAAATTGGAAGCATTTAAGAATCACTCTTTCACACAATTTCTGCATCAGTAAACAGTTTCATACGATTACCAATAATATAATAAATTTCATAAGGTGCTTTTGTTACTGCTGTGATATTACCACTAACAAAACACTTTTTTTCTGTAGTAAAGATTATTGAAGAAAGCCTATTTATCCCCTCTTGAAAGAGATCTTCGAGGAAATGTGTCATTGAATGATTCCTGTTTATATATCTATATATTGGTATTTTTTAAATACAACACTTTCGTGACAAATCATGAACAATTACTGAACCATGCTTGTTTTTCACTTGAATACTTTCCGGTCGTCTTGAAACAATCTATTTTTTCGAATATTTTTCGCTTGCAACATATGAAATATAGTTAAAAATTAGTTCCACTCATAAAATGTTTGCTACTCTGCTGTTGTCTATTATCACAAATCAGAAAAAAATATCAATACGTCAGTAGCGTAACGGAAAATAATTGGGCCCCCTCCCCACAAGGTCAGGTCTTGGGCCCCAAGCCGGATCTTTATATATATATATATATATATATACATACATATATGTATGTATAAAATATATACTTGCAAGAAGAAGTCTGCGTTCACCTAGTACTGCTTACAAAACGACGAAAAAATTTTAAAAACCGGAATTTGAAATTTTTTTAAAAATTATATTTTATTTAGTTTATTCCAAGTATTGAGAACCAAACCAACAAAAATCAAGTGAAAAAGTCTGCGTTCACTGTTTTAGTAATAACTTTAATGAGCTATTTAATAGCTGATTGGATAACCCCGTGTGTTGAAAACTTCCTGAAGTCGTTTCAGGAATGAATTAACAAGTCTAGTGGTTTTCTCAGAGCTTATCTTCTCTCATTCGTCTTTAAGAACATTCTTTTCCAGCAAGTGTATACATACAAAGAATTGTCAAACCATAACATAATGTACCTTTATGCATCACGTAAAAATATTTAATATTAAACTTTTAACCCAATAATAACCCAAAATAATAACCCATATTTTGTTAATTATTAATTAATAAAATATGCCGCTATTATATTCCGCTATTTCATTAATTATTATAGCTGCATTTAAAAAGATTAGCTTAAGTGTCTGTTTCTTTTGTTAATTAGTTTCGAAAAAATAATTTCTATTCCAGTGACTCTATTGTTGTATTACTTACTCGACTTTAACAATTTACTTTTAATTCTTTTAATAATATTATTTCAGCTTTTAACTAAAACACAGTTCAACGATTGGATCAAATCCCTTTCTTCATGGAAATGACCCTAAAGAGTTGTTATTTTAACATCTTCCGTTAATTTAAGGGTCTTCAACGCGTGGCCCGAGGACCACTAACGACCCGCTGAAGGTATTTAGCGGGGCCTCATTTGAATTTGAGACAATTTGAAAATTTGTCTTGTCTGTCGTAAGAAACGCCATTTTTTCTGTCATTCTTGAAATTTAAAACATCTCACTGATAATATCCAGTTTTTTGATATCCATTTGAGATAAAAAAAAATTCTGATTATATATATATTATACTATATCAGTAGCGCACACAAAAATTTTTCAAGGGAGGGGGAGGAGTCCATGGTTGAAAGTCCCCCCCCCAACTCCCGTAACATACATCAAGACAACACCAATTGATTCTTCTGATTTTGTTGATTTTATTAACAAAAAAACAGTAAAAAATAAATTATTGAATTAATAAGAATTAATTAATAAAACAAATTGTTAATTACAAGTACTTAATTAAATTATACGTTATATATATATATATATAGGATTATCATCAACCGAAAAAAAAGTCAAAGGCTTTGGAGGGGTGTCCGGACCCCCAGAACCTCTCCCCTTTGTGTGCGCCACTGTACTATATTATATTATACTAGCTGCATGGCCCGGCGTTGCACGGGATTTTACCGAGGGTATAACTTAATCTCCATGTTAATTTCCTTTTTTTCTGACACCAGCACTTTTGTGTGGGTGTGACGCGTACGATGTGATTGCATGGCCCGTGAGTGCGTGTTATGGCTTTCTCGTTTAACATTTTCAAATTACGAAATTTCACTACTATTTTAAATTTTGAAGTAAAATTGTAGATCTTTTTAAATGTTCGACATCGATATTGATTCATTTTAGAAAAAGTCATAAAATATGCAAAATATCATTGTTTTGTAAAAAAAAGGTTTTTTTTTTTAAATTCTTAAAAAAAAAGATAGTTTTCGGCACTTTTTTTTTTATTTTTTGAAAATCCTTTTCATTTAAATGCATTGATATTTATTCATTTTAGAAGGAATCATAAAATACACAAAGTGTTATTGTTTTGAAGGGAAAAAAATCCGAATCGTGACGAACTAAATGATGTTTGGCATTTATAAATTTATTAAATCACTGATTTTAAAAGAGCAAATTATGAACATTTTTTAGTTCAGATGATTTACTTATCCTAATTATAAGAAATCCACAAATAACGATTGAAAAATTTCGGTTAATGATTTACAGGAAACAATACTACTTTAATTAAAAAATATTTATTTAATGTAATACATTTTAATGTAATGCAAATAAACTTATTTAAAATGGAGTAAAAACGCGATTAAATTTTTCACAAATATAATTAATGCAAAAATTTTTACTGTTACCTATTGAAACGACTGTTCATTTCTTTATTGCGTTTTTTTTTGTGTTAGATTAAAAAAAAAGTTACGAAAAAAAAGGTAAAAATCCTTTATTTACACATTTACAGTATAAAATTCAAAAAGAAAATAATACTATGTGATAAAAATATATTTCAGAATATTTCCTTATATTTTTCTATAATATATTTTTCTTATATTCCACTGTTCTTCAATAAATCAATCTTTAAGAATAAAAAAATCTATCGGTTGTGATGCATTATATGAATAAGCGTCCCTCCCCAATTAGCAATGTTATGAGGGAATTCCCCTTTTTACTACACAGCAAAAGACTCAAAACTACCTCAACCTTTCCCGTCTTCCAAACAGAAAGTTAACGCAAAGTGAATAACTTTGACGCGCAATTGAGAATTTTTTTTTAAGTTTTCATTTTTTTTAAATTATTTTTTGAGGGCTTAACTTTTACGTTAAAATTTTGAAATTTCACACATTAATTGCAAAAACAAAGTACTTTTTAATAAAAAATGTACAAAAAAGACTGTTGAAATTATTTCTCGCAAAAACGGTATTTTACGAAAATAAAAAAAAAAATTTTTAAATCCGTAATTTTTAAGCAATTTTTTCAATCTTCACACATAAGTTGTATAACATTATTCTACAAACGTAAAAAAACGTTTCGTACAATAATTTTAATTAATGAAGAAGTTATTTAATGTTAGGTTAAAATTTTGAGTATTTTTTAAAAAAAATCGTAGAAAAAAGTTTTTAGCCTTTTATTTTTTAAATGACTGATTCAAAAAGAAAAATGTATGAAATTATGTAGTAAAAAATGTCGTTTTAATAACACGAAAATAAATTCATACGCAACGATTTAGAAAATTTTTTTCATAAAAACGTATCTGTTTTAACTCGATTTTAAAAAAAATGTAAAAAATAGAAAACATTATTATTTTGCAAAGAAATTATACCATATCGTGGCGAAAAAATGATCTTTCCGATTCTGTAATTGTTTTTTGTCTGATTTAAAAAACAAAAATCGGATGGCTGTTTAAAAAACGTCGAGAGTACCGAAAAATTTCACCCTCTGTTCGTTTACGACGCTAGAAATAACACGCAGGGTTAAGACAATTAGGCGTTTTAAGGTTTTTAATTAATATCTTTTTAACTAACTACAATATCGGAAAGAAAAATAGTTTACGTCCTATTCTCAGACCTATTGAATATATGCACACAATTTCATAAGAATCGGCCAAGCCGTTTCGGAGGAGTTTGGTTACAAACATTGTGACACGACAATTTTATATATTAGATATACAGTCGAATCTATTTAACGAAGTCGCTAACTCCCGAAAAAAGTTCGTTATGGGGAAAATCGTTAAATTGAGATTCATCTTTTAATATACTTTAGAACATACAACAACTTTTAAATTCATAACCACTATATATTACACACAATTGAACTATTCAGATATTTTTGTAAATTAATATCTTATATAAAAAGAAATGTGCCGGGAGGGAGGGGAACCTGTCCAGGAATTTACTATATTTTCAACTTTAAAATTAATTTTATATAAAAATTTATAAACTTTAATGAAATTTTTAACTTTAAGCCTACAAATAATTGTAAACATACATTATTTTATAACCAGTAATTTTAAGCGTACATTACCACACATTTCAAGTCTAGGATCTATTATTGCAATCATGGCACAAATACGAAATGGTGCTTTGTGCAACACAGATGCCTTTCCCCTTCCCAAATCAATTCACTTAAAATGAAACAAAGATAACTTTTAATGTTGCAAGAGACAAAATAAAACTTCTGCAAGCTGTGAGAGTTTCCAGAAACCAGTTTGTGGTAAATGCGCTACTGTCACTGTGCATGTTAAATTTCCGCTAATATCTAACTGTGGAGCATATTGCGTACAAATTTATATTATTTCTGTTTATAATTTTGTTTTCTAATCAATCTATACCTCTGCTAAAGAATATTGTGTAATAAAATATATTTTATTGTATATTGTCATTTATATGCTGGAAAAAACCCTATAAGGATGGAGGGGCGGGGGAACAAAGAATAAAGCTAAATAAATTCATAATAAAAACTAATACATCTTTAAAAACTCTTTTATATTGTATTTTCAACACAATTTTATCAATAAAAAATTTACTTTGATTGGGCTTAAGTTTCTTATAAGAGTCAAATTGACCCTCAATGGTGGTTAGTCCAAAATCCGACAGTTCTATAGTCTTTTTTAGTTTCAATATTTATTGTACTCTATCTTAATCTCTCCGTTTGAGTGCAAGCGGGATAAATTCTTCATGAACTGCAATTAATTATTTCTTTTTTTTTAAAGGTCCAGATTTGGAGAATGGACGATGTTTTCGCAGCTGTGCCGAGCTAGACCGAGAACACTTTGGGAGAAAGTAGTACCCAGGCAAAGTGAGTAATCTTCAAAAAACAAAAGAACAATACTGGAATTCTTTCTTTTTTCCCTCCGAAAAATCGCTTTTGAAAAACAATTAATATATTAATATATGTAATTAAAAAATTTAAGAGATTGTGCTTTTAATATTTTTAAGTTAACCAGATCAAATGTGGCGCAAATTAGTTACGGTTTTGAAACCTTTTACGAAAGATGTCTAGTAATTCGACAGAAAAAATCTGACATAAGAAATACAGTTTATTAACACTTGATTTTTTTGATCGAAATGTACATGAGTTCATTTTTGTATGTGGGATAATAATAACTCTTGTTAGCTATTTTACATTGAAAAGAGGAAATAGTTAAAAACAAAAAGTTTGATACGATTGTACGAATATTTGATAGCTTAATTGATTGCACGTATGTGTAACTGATAGTTTTTTTGAAGCCCCCCCCCCAAGATAATAAGAAAATGCTCTCTATATTTGGTCAACATATATTTGTAAGCAATTTTTTTTGTATGAATATCAACAAGGGTAAATACAAATGCAAGTCAGCTGTCATTGACTTGCAGGCTATGATGAGAGTTTCAACAAAAAACAATCTCCTTTTTGATTTCAAAAAAAGAAATGGTAGCAAAGTGTGATATATATAGTCTAATTAAACTGATTCTAAAATTAAACATGCTTGCAGCTATAGATGATACGAAAGTAGCACAGTAAATAAATTGAATAAAGCACTTCCATTATTTTTTTAACATGTTCATCGATTTCTATGGAACAATTTATGTCTTTTCTGAGATAAACAAGTGAAACTTATAAAAGCGTGTTAAAAATCTAACTAGAGAATGCAATCCTTTTTCATTTTACCCTCGAGCCGAAATAGTCCCCCCCCCCCCACTGTCATACGTTATAAAAGTAAAAAGGCACGTTTAATGCACATCGTAACTAGACTAGACGATCTTTTTTAAAATTAGGGTTTCCCCGAAGTGATGTTTAGCGTTACCAAAGTAAAATTGTAACTGAAACGTAATAAAATCACGACACCCTTGTCATCCGCCCCCCCCCAAGTTATGCGAACACAAACATTTTTTCCCCGCCGGATTATATGAATACGTCTTATGCGAACTCATGTTAGGGAGGGGGGGGGGTAATGTATTCTATTTGTTGAAAATTATAAATACTTTATCTATATTGCGACTATTGAAATAAAACGTTCTTTCTTACGTCGTCTCATGGGAAATGAGGGATATTTTATTTTTACCGCATTAAGGATCTGGCGATATGTATTACATTTTATTAAAGTAATAGATACATACAGTTTAATTGCTTTAAGGTCGCGCCTAATTTCTATTCTAAGATAGAAAAATAAATGGTCTTCTTAAAATCCATATCAATTCTTTTCTAAGTAATTTATTATGTTTTCGAAAGTATTCGTTTATAAATAATTTTTTTAATGAAGAATACTGAAACAAAAAAGTCTAACAGGATTTTAATTAACGTTGCACAGTTAAGCAACATGAAGGGTATTTGTGACGAGCCTCGTAGTTTTGAACCGTGGTCAAGTGACGAGAACGACAGAACAGCTGGCATCCCTTACTCCAAGTTTTCGCACCCAGTCTCAACGGGAGATCAAAATGGTCAGCATATGACACAGAAAATAGTTTCAAAAAAGGCACCGTGTTTCCCGAGTACTAAAGGAAACAGTGATTTATTATACAACATTAATTATCATATCCATCTACGATTAGTCATGAGTAAAATTGCAATTATGGGAAAGGTTTCGTATTATCCATCTGCAGTCTCCCTGTACGGGAATTTTTTGACACTAGTTTTCCATTAGTAAAGCGTTTTGGAAACCGCAATAGACACTGCCTTCAATGAAAGCTGGATAAGCAAGATCTCTTCTCACGGCATGCAGCGATCCATGCAACAAATACCGAGCTATTCATTGTCCATCTTATCTGTCTGGACGTCGACCTCCCCTCTTCGACCCTTGTTTTGCCTTTGTTCAAAACAAACGAACATAGACGATTATCTTTCTTTTCCTACTAGATCGCAAGCATAGATTGAATATGAGTAGTAGGATATTTAAAGGAATTTGACACTTACCTAAGAATTACATAAACGTGATTTTATATTTCTGCTTATTCCACAAATAAAAAAAGGGAAATGTTAAACTATATTAACTCTTTTTTAATCCGTAGACTTTCTATTATATAAATAGGGATTTTGTTTGTTTGAAGCAGTTTCGATGTATTTATCATCTTGTATCATTTTCGGAAACCAAAATTCAGAGAGTGAGTGAGTGAATATTAGCGCCGCACTGCTTAGCTACACGAAGGCGTTTGGCGAAGGACCGCGTCATTTGGAACCATGGTCAAGTGACGCGGACGACACCTGAGCTGGCACCCCCTCTCTTAACTACCACACCAACGGGAGGACATTTGATCTCTCGACAGATTCAACGTACATCCCACCCCTACACGGCGGGTCTTCAGTGGTACTGAGCTCGAACTCTTGACACGCTAGTCATGATTCGATACCTTGACCACTTGGCTACCACGAACACCAAAATTCAGAGAGAGATTAATCTTTTTTTTTCTATTGAATTAAAGTAATGTTAGTATAATTACTGTACACAACTAGAGTAAAATTCTAATTTTATTTGGTTCATATTTTTTTTAAAAAAACTACAGCATATGAAAAATTTTATAATCAAAATTAATGTTTATTTGTTTTATTTCTTCAGTTATATAATCTACCATTCGTTGCCAACATCGAATATCTAATAAAATAAATGTTAAGCTTTTTAAGCAATTGAACTTTTTTTTGTGAAATAGTTGTCAGCATAAAAGAAATCAACTTCACGGTATTTTTATCAGCACGTTGCCGCGGCAGAATACAGAAACTCATCCATAGACAAAATATTCGAAAAGAAAGGTAAGTTTTACATAAGAAAAATTCCGAAATAAATGTTAGTCTGTGTCCATTAAGGAGATAACGTTTAATTTTCACAACTATTACTCTCGGGGAATGTATTTTCCACTCTAGTAAACTGCAGAAATCAACTGTTGGGATGGGTTTCTCAGGAGGCTCGGTTTTCTTTTCTGTCTAAAAAGACTTTTTTTCACAATGGATTTCTTTCTATTTTCCCCTCAGCGCTGCTTCAATTTAAAGCTCGAATTTTCAAAAGAACAGGTGTTCGAAACCCCTTGAGTTGCCTCGATTTCAGCTTGATGCCCCTGCTTTCAGTACAGTTTTTTTCTGTCGTTGGTGAATCTAATAATTGAATTGAATTCCCCCTCCCTTGTGTTTTGGAATGGGAATGACCTCTGCGAAGACAGCTTCTCGGGGAGCAGACGAGACGTCACGGAAGCTCTCCTAATTAGTGTCTGTTTCTCTGTTTTATGCACCGATTTCTTTTGGTGTCGCGGGAAAGTATTAGCACAGTTCCGTCCAATTCTCGAAAAGGTTAAATCATCCGACATCAGCAGAGGCTAGGACCATTAGGCGGAGCACTTAGTCATGCTTACCGTATGCAAATAAAGAGGGGGAAACGACAGAAAGCATCATTATCAGTTTAGCCGCAGTAATGGTGGCTCTTACCTAGGTTAATGACATATTATCTTCGCCTAATAATACTGGTTACGTCTGCTAAGGGGAGTCAATTGGGGACGCCCTGCTCCTACCGTTTGGGCAAAGGGTAAGGTTCTGATTTGACACTGCTCTCTTTCGGGTTCTATTCCAGAAGACGTGGGCGGAGTTTGGCGTACTAATTCCCTTACTCATTCAAATAAAATTCAACTAATCAATGTCTTTTTTTGTTTTGTTTTTTCCTGCACTTTCTGAAACGTATTGGTGAGGCCCACTCCAAAAGGAAACCATGAATTTCCTTTCGGAAAAATTTTATTTCCTTTTTATTTAAGTTTTGTATACTGATAGTTGAGCTCAAATACGAACAACTCCAATTGATATAGAGGATGAAAGAATCATTAACATCAAATACAATTGAGAGTTTCCTTATACAAAAAAAGAAAATTATTATATTGGATTGTTCAGCCTGAAATTTGTAATTGTTCATCAAAATCCATTTCTAAGTTTTTCTGTTTTCAACTTATTCAACAGAATGTAAAATAGAAATATTTCATATTAATACAACTTTTCACAAGAAAAATCCCTTTTTCCTCGATCCGAAAAATTCCTTAAAGTTGAACACATAAAACTGAGAACCATATGAGACCTTGAGGAAAAATTCCATTGAAAGGGAATGCAAGAAACATTTGAAGTGAGCTACAAAAACAAAACGTAATTAAATGAAAAAAGAGTGAAGAATGAAACAAGATGATGCACATAAAATGTCCAATAACAATTTTTTTTATTTAATTTATATTCTATTATGTGTGCAAAATTAAATTTTTTGAAATTTTACTCTTATAATTTGATTCCTTATTTGATGAATATGCTTCAGTTATTTTATATATTCTGTTGGATCTATTGTTCTTTCAATCATTTTCCAAAATTGTTCTTGTAAATTTAATAAAGACGTAACAGAGAACTGCATTTTTAAAATTTAATATATAATGCATGTTCTAGAACACACAAGAGGGAACTGTCACCGAAAATGGAAACACGTCTTTTTAAAATTGTAGCTATTGGGGATTAAAAATAAAATATTTTTAATAGGGATACAAAATAATTTGCGAAATTAGAATCGAAGAATTTTGTATTTCATTTGGTTGCTACTTGCAGCCCCCCTTTTTTATTTAGTTTACTTCAAACTGATAGCTCGTAAATGTATTACTTACATGAAAAAGAACTATTGCATTCATAGTTTTTATGTGTCTGTACGAATTTCAGAATTTAATTTGTTGAACAAATTAAAGTAATATCGTAACGATGCTTCCTTTCCGTTGACATAAAAAGTATTTTGAGAAAATAGGTAACATTGCACTATATATAGAGTCCTATTTATTAAAAATCCTGACAGTTGAAAAAAATTAAGATCCGAAGAAAGATTATCAGAAGGATCTTTTGCTTTTTTTTTTTTATCCATTCAATGTATGGAATAAAATTTTTGATTTTCTGTAATTTTTTTTTCAAAGCTAGTCCTTAAAAATAAAAAGAGCAGAGCTCAGCATGAGCTTTAATTAATTTTCCCACACGTATAAGTAAAGCACAACAAAGGATATTACATAAGGAAAATTTTCATTTTTCTTTTTTAATGTTTGCAAAATGAATAATTTTTATAAATTTCTTTCCAAAGCGTAGAGTTATTGAAGAAACAGAAAGGTTTTGTTCCCAAATAAGTGACATAGGCTGGTTTGTATACTTTCTTCCTACTGCTAGAGCCTGTGAGTCGCGTTGGGAAAGTCCTCTGTGAGCAAGGAGCAGCGGCCGATCCGTGCGTCAGAACTAACCGGTGGGAGTTTTCCCACAAACCTGCGGTCTCAACAACAAAAACAAACTGCCTGTCACCCGACTGCTGGGAGTGACGTCACAAACAATGGACCTTGAGAAGTGGAACGTTTTGGGCCCCAGACGGCCAGACAAATCAGTGTGGAAGGCCCCGGGGTAGAGTCGTCTAGCGGCTTCCACTCGGTATGCAAAGCCCGTTTGCCAGGCGGGCGTTTGCTTCTTCCAATGAAGTAGATCGTCCTGTCGTGGTGGGAACAATGGGGGTGATCTCCCGCTTTTCCTCTTCTCTTGCTTTTCTTTTGTTTTTCTTGCATGTCACTGTCATGTTCTCCCTAGACCCACCCATTCACAGGTTTGAATTGAACACCCCTGTTAGGAATCAACGAACTACGATTTATTTCACTATTAATCTTAATTTAAAGATGGTTGAGATTGAAACAATAAATTTTCATTCTCTGTTATATACTTGTTCGTACTTTCAGGAAAATTTAATTATAGAAGTTGTTCGTTATAATAACATACGCTTCGAATGAACTTTGAATTTAAATATACATATATATATATATATATATATATAATCGAGATTACAGTAATCAGCAAGTGTGTAAAGCTGAATTTTTCCTGCAAGCATAATTCTGAACAAGTTTATTTCTGGTTTAAAAAATTCTTATAGTTGAAAAGGTCAGCGGAAGGGAAAAACAAAATTATACACAGTAGAGATATCATTATGGACGAATGCAACAGTAAGAAATTCTAATGTGATTTTTTTTAATGTGCTAATTTTATATTTCTCTCAGCATAAGTTTTTGTAATAAGTAAAGTTTACGGGTAATAAGTAATTCTTCACGCTTTGAATTGATATTAAGAGAAATTGATTTATATAATTCCTCGCAGTCGAAGGTCTTGAGTTTCGATGGTGTTTTCAACAAATATGTTCCATGATTTTTTTTTAAAACACACGCATCAAAATATATTTTTGTCACGAAAAATCTCAATGAAAAATCTTTTTTTAAATTCCTAATGATCATATTTAATCCAAATTCAAAGAAAAGAAAATATGTTCATTAATCCTAAATTTTTTTTAAATAATTTTTTATTGAGCTGAAGTAGTTGAGAATTTAATCACTTGAACGCTTTTAAGAATATCAATAATATTAATTAACAATTAACCACTTCGTTCCTTTTTTTTCCGTATACGTTTCATTCATCACTTTTTAAAACGCGTTTTCCCATTAAAAAGTACTTTATATATACATCTTTATATACATATATTACTCATATTCCAACTTATTTAATTATTTTGTTTCATTAGTTTCATACTTCAGAAATAAATAGCCTTTGTCTTTTGCATTTGCTTAATCATTAAAATCGCTAGAAATCAGATCATTTGCTTCCAAGTCAGCTTACCGGTTTTTATAATCGCCATAGTTTTATTTATTTTTACTTCGTTCATTAAGTTGATTTAAATGTTTATGGAAATAATGACGATATTTTTTTATTTTATTTATTTTAAAGCGTTTTCTTAAGATTTATGTTTTCTAAGAAAGATTTAAGTCGTATCCGACAAATTATTTCGTCTCTTAAACTATATATATAGTTGGACCCCTATTTAACGAATTTCGCGATTCAACGACTTTTCCCCTTTCCCCGATTAAAATGCCCCTGTTTAAGGAATAATAAACCCCGAAATAGCGAATTATTTAAACAGCTGAAAAAAAAAATCTTTTAATTGGTTTGTATTAGAGAAAATTGGATATTTTTTCTCTTCAAATGACATCTCCTTTTTGTACGGACAGAAACAGCTAGACTTTTCTTGCGAGCAGCAAATTTCGACACGGAAAAGGGTGCTTTTGTAATTATTAGACCTTACAGGTGAAGGCGAGTCGGGAGTGTAACCTATCGTGTGAGTTTTGAATAGGACAGAATATTTCCTTCTTATCTCTCTATGAAGGGGATACCTTAAAATTGTAATGATTGTGCTGTATCTAATGAAAGGCTACCTATTTGTGCAAGTGAAGGTAAGGAATTAGTGGATTTGTCGGAGTCATTGTATAGCGATTCTAATATAGAATTTGCTATCAAAACTGTTACATTTTCTAATTCTTTAGTGTTTGCAAAATGTGAAAACATACCTTATGCAACAGGATAAAGGTGACGCAGTATTTTATTCTCTGCATAATATCAATAAAGAAACCTTTCAATCAAAAAGATTCAAATTTCCAATTGACTGATGCGTAATAATTCATTAATAGTATTTTAGCTGTTGAATAGAAAGTGTGTAACTTCTAACTATGGGATTTTTTGTGTAGCTGCTTCTTATAAAATTTCCAAAAGCTAAGTGCAAAAATCTGTATTTTTTTTCCGACCCCGGTATAACGAATAACCCCGAGTTAACGAACAAATTGTACGGATCCGATGAATTCGTTAATCGGGGTCCGACTATATTGGATTTTAAAACTCGGAAAGATGCAAAAGCAAATTTTATTAAAATGCAGACATGATTAACTGATTTATGAGAATGAATTAAGAACATTATATTTGCATTCCAATAACTCAGTGAATAATATGCTATGCTTTCTACTCTTTAATTTTTTTTCCTTGCGAATACTTATACGCATTTTATTGCTAAGAATCTTCTCCCAACATTTTCATCGAAGAGGGGGAAGATCCATTAATTTCTAAATAATGGTTGTTTTTTTTTAAATAAATTTATTTGCAAAACTCCTCGTGCTCCACATTGCATAACATGAGGCTTACAGACGTAAGTGGTAACAACATCTAAATAATGGTTAAGGAATGATTAAAATGTTGGTACAGTCATTTTTCTTTCACCAAGATTTTATATAATAAGCTTATTGTTCAAATTCTTGTATTGCGCAATATTCATGGATTTTGGAATCTGTAACTTCACAATAGAATACAAGAAGTGAAAATATTAATTTTCTCATCATTTAAAAAGTGTGGGAAAATATCAATCCCGGAAAATTTTTAGATGTTGAGACACAACAAAATGAGAGGAAAATATTTATCTTTTCTTTGTATCAAGTTCCTTAAGATCTCAGAAAAGATCGAATTTTTCTCTGGATTCTTCATTGCTCTTATATATTTCATGATTTATCAAAAATTGGGGAATGATTTGACTAATTACAAAATTTGAAAGATTCCTGATATTAAAACTTTTAATTCGTTTTTTTAAATTAATTTCTTAGGTTAAATCTATCAAGGGGAGGGCCCGACTAAGTAAATTCATTTTGGGACAAGACTTGGTGTAATAATAGTACTCCATTTCCATTAGGGTATTCAATCCTCAATGTATTAGCTCCGAAAAGCCACGACCATTGGATTAGAAGTCCAACGCGCTATCCATTGATCTACAGGGATACAACGAACGATTTTCCTTTCTTTATATGCTGTTGGACTGTTATTTTTGTTTGTTACTATTTATTCATTTTTTAAAGTAGTTAATGAATTAATATTTGAAAAAACTGTATTAACATCAAGTGTCATCCACTACAAGTTTAAAAAAAATTTATTTGAACTTGAACGGATGAATAAAAATTATTTTATTAGCGATTGAAAATTTGAAAAAAATTGGCAGTTATTGAGACTGCCGATAGAAGTGAAAACTTAGAACTTTTAGTATTAAAATTTGAAATTTCATATGTTTGAATTAAAATTATCAACATCAATCTGGTTTTCACATCTATTGACACTCCGAGCAACAACTAAATGCATGTTTTTTTGTTTAAACATTTATAAACCCCGTGCACCACGCAATGTATAACACGGGGGTATACAACACAGACAGAAGAAAGGATTACAACACAAACAGCCATGCCTTCTCCGGGATTCGAACCCAGTCCCTACGGCACCGCAGTCAGCTTCACTGACCACTATACCGGATGGGCGGCTAAATGCATGTTTATATGGTTTTTTATTATTCAAATATATTACGGGCTGTACAAGAGATCACGACAAAAAATAAATAAAATTCAATTGAAATAACAATTAATATACAGTCATTATTTATGGATAGTATTTGTAATTACTTAAATTTCAATGTACTTGATTTTCAACATTATTTTCATTGTTTGCATCATTGTCATCATTAATTTCAACAATACGACTTTTTGTACTTTCAATTATTTCATTTTGCTCTAAAAAAGATACAATAGGCTTATGGTAACTCAAGTAAGAAAGGAAAATGTTTGATTCAAATTTATCTAAGTATCGCGTAAAAACTGCATCGATAATCTATCTCATAAATCTATCATCAAATGCTCTCATTTAAAATGCTCTCAAATCTTTTCTAAGTATCAAAATACTATTTTACGTGAAAAAAGCATAACAGATGTATGTTATTTACGACTTCACTAAATGAAGTTGAAACACATGGGTATAAAGACGCCAATAATTTTTTCTGCTGCTTCTTAAAAAGTAAATCATGCCTACTGCTAATGTAATGTATACCGTGATAATAAGAGTTGAATTTTTGTATCTTCCTAGCATTTTATCTGATTCTCCGTCTGACTTATGTTTTATTTGTCAGTAATTTAGGTTTAAAAAGAAAACTCACTTCAGAAAAGTATCTCTCGTCGCCTAGATTACAGCAAAAGAAAAAAAAAGTTTTTTGATTTGGCTATAGGATTAAGGATATTTAATGAGCGTATGAAAGTTTTAACTATGAATGACATTTGATCGCTGATTGGAAAATCGCTTAAAAATTCGATTTTAAAAAAATGTGAAGCGAATTTTGAGAAAATCTACGTTTTTGGCGTCAGTCAGGCTTTGGGCCCCCCTGCAGTGCGTGGGTGCACGTTACGCCACTGATCCAACGGGTAAACCCGCCACCCCTTATCTGCAGCGCCCTACAGCAATGTTTCTCCGGGGACACCGAAGAGAGGTATCACCAGCCGATTGACAGGAGCGGGCTCACTCCTGCCTCCCGTCTACAGTGAAGCGTGGGCCAAAGTTATCCCCAGGACACTATTTTCCAACCTTACGAGACGCCGCACACGGCAAACATGCAGGTCGGAAAACCAAAGTTGTTAGTAAGAAAACAAAGAAATAATACGAATATCGAAAAAATAGTCGAAAAGAAAATACTAAACGAATTTAACGCAATACAAAATGCAAAAATAGAGTATTAATAACGAATAATGTGAGTAATCTAATAAAAAAAATTGGCAGTTATAGAGACTGCCGATAGAAGTGAAAACTTAGAACTTTTAGTATTAAAATTTGAAATTTCATAATGTTTGAATTAAAATTATCAACATCAATCTGGTTTTCACATCTATTGTCACTCCACGCAACAACTAAATGCATGTTTATATGGTTTTTTATTATTCAAATATATTACGGGCTGTACAAAATCATGACAAAATATGAATACAATTCAATTGAAATAACAATTAATATACAAGGAATACAATTCAATTGAAATAACAATTAATATACAATCATATTATTTATGGATAGTATTTGTATTTACTTAAATTTCAATGTACTTGTTTTTTAGCATTATATTAATTGTTTGCATCATTGTCATCATTCATTTCAACAATACTTAGACCTTTTGTACTTTCAATTATTCCATTTTGTTCTAAAAAAGATACAATAGGCTTATGGTAACTAAAGTAAGAAAGGAAAATGTTTGATTCAAATTTATCTATCGCGTGTGTGTTAAAACCGCATCGATCGTCGCTTTATATTTTGTAGTACTGAGTTTTCGATCATTGGACATATTGAAATTGTTTCCTTCAGAAATTCTATTAGTGGTAAATTTTTATCATCTGCAAAGTTAATATTGAAGTCTCCATTTAAAATCATCGGTACATTATCATATTTTTCGCCAAAATCTTTTATCGAGTATTTCAGAACCTTCTTTTGTATAAATCATCAAATTTTCGAATAAAGGTTGTTGTATCTGTCTCATAGATTTTCCAGGCGAAATATGAACGGCAACCATTAATATGTATTGCCCATTCTCGGAATCGCAACGAGCCAATGCATATTTCGCCTATATCAGAAACATTAACACCAATGCTTCTAGTGAATTTAGTATGTGTGTCAATATGTGAAGTAATAAAGTGTGACGTATCTTGAGTAAAATTGTGATAAATAGCTACGCCTGCTGCTGGAACTTCTGGACTTTCATAACTTACAACAATGTTGAAATTCGGAATAAAGAGTGGTTCTTCGTTTTTCATACAAATTTCCGACAAAAGCAGAACATTTGACTTTTTACGATAGCATCATTTTTTAGGTCAGCTCCATGCGCATGCAAACTTTGACAATTGAATGAAAATATCGATAATCGTTTCTTGTTGGAGATGAATTCTAGAAACGTTTTGGTGACCGTTTGTAGTGTATTGTTTTGTAACCTTTTCAATTCTAACGTTAGATCCTCTCGATGACTTGTTGATCTTTTATGATGTTTATCTGTTTTTGAAGCATTTAGAGGTGTTCCTGTTCTACCAATCCAAAATTTCCCGCTGCTGCTAATATTTTCTTGAGTAACCAAAAATAAACCTTGAATCCTCGTTACACTGTTAAAGCTACGTAAACTAATTCTCTAAGATGTTTGCGATCGTATTCGTAGACAATAGCATCATAAGTACCTCCCTGTGATGTGTGAATAGTCATTGCGAAAGCAGAAATTAGGGGAAAATGTTAAGGATCTAAGCAAGTATGAAAAACGGATATTTAAAATAACCCTAATTCCCTAACAATATTTTTTCGAAAATTTCTAATAAGAAAATCGAATGATATAAAATTATAGATAATCATTTTACAAAAAATAGAAGAGCATATATATTTTTTTTGACAATTTAAATTAATAAATAATGATTTCGAAATATTAAATTTTTAAATAAAATATTTAATGAAATTAAAGTCGGAGCCGTTTTCATTATTTCAAACTAAAGATTTTAATGATATAATGTAATAAACTATAATTTTGCATTTTTAACCATATTTTAAACTTTAACACATTTATCTTGATTTATTATTAGATTTTATAAAATTTTTAATTTCAAAATCCACGATAAAATTATGATTGAACAACTAGATGTCTGTTTTACCACGGTAGTAAGAAAACGTCTAAGCCCCTGTGAAACACTAATCCGGATTGCGTAATGCATTGCAGAGATTAAATATTAGAAAATAAATAATACAAAATTTTCAAACGCCAGAATAAATACGAAGATTTAAAATAATTTCAAAAAAAAATTTTTTTAACGCCAAAATAAATGCGAGCATTTAAAATAATTTATTTTATTTATTTTTTATCTTAAAAATATTAGTATATTTATTTAGTACTCACTATTGTACTGCACAATGATTCTTCAATTAAATGATTCAAATAATAATCAAACAAAAACACTGTTTTAACAATGCACGGTATATACACATCGAACTTTTCCCCCCACTAAATTTATTCAATTTCACTTATAAGATATACACAGCACTATACGTCAGCTGTATAGCTACAGATATACTTCTATAAGCATGTCGGTGACGCGAACGCACGAGATTTCTCCCATCCAAAAAGTGCCCAACGCCGCTTAAGAAGTTTTCACTCCGACAAGATATATATATATAAAGATAGAAGTAGAAATCTAATGAAAAAATATGTTACATTTTAATGAATCAAAGTAACATTGATGTCTCAAATAAAATGTAGCACAAGTCACGTACATCGCCAATGCACACAGCCTGACCTAGTTAGCAACAAAACCGAACTCAACTTCTGCAACATATCCCTACTTTGGAAACGAACTTACCCGAAGGCAAAAACAGTTATGATCAAGCTAATTACGATATTCGTGGTTTCACATAAAACCTGATGAAAGAGGGGGGGGGGATAAGCGACTGTGAAAATATACATAAAGTAACACATTTCATTTCATTATTTGAGAGGTCTGTTTTAATAAATAATAAACCTTTTTTAGAGTAAAATATACTGTTAATGCATAATAAATTGTTCAGAGAGGAAATGAACTATAACCCAATTTTTTAAAACGAGAAATTGAAATACATAAACAAAAAAATAGCGTATTAGAGTTTGGTCATATTTTTTTTTGTAAGGATACAAATTTTTCATTGTTTAATACTGAAATAGCATTCAAAACACAATAAGGTAATTTTCACAAATAAAAAAATATATATGAAAGGAGGTTTTTTAATATTTTAAAGTAATTTAAAACTGCGGTCACTATTTCTCATATCAAAGAATAGCTCTATTACATAACTTTCAACTACCGGTTTTGATTTATTAATAGTTTATTAACTGTCGCATTTCGAAGCTGCACCAGGAGTATCAATGACGGACCTCGTAATTTTGAACCTCAAGTCTCCTTTCGGTCAAATGATTAATAAAGGACAGAAATCACAGATACAATTCGCTAACATTACAGGAATGTTGTTTGCAAACAAAACTGTTATACTTGTTGTTGCTTATGTTGTTTATATTTTCACCCTTTGAGACAAAATTAACACCCCTGAGACGCCTTAAGACAACATTTTGAGTTAGCACCCCCAACCTCCAAACTTTTCCCCTCATCAACTATCGAGACAAAGAATAAATGAAATTCAATTAGAGTTAAAAAAACAATAAAGTCTACCTTTTGAATAAATTAAAAACTACTGAACTGGGAAATAAATTCTATGCGTCCGATAGATATCTGAAGCCAATTGTTTATCAAATAGTCAGTTACGTTATCGAAATAGAAATTTTTTTTAAAAATTAGTTTGTTGAAAGGAAGCCGAATATATAAATCTTGAAAGAGATGTCAGTTAATCCAAAATTTATTTAAAAAAAACTATAGTACTAACTCATTTTAACATATTTATTGCTTATGTATGATTTTGTGTCCCAACATTATTGTAATACGCAACAAAAATATTTCGAATCTGATTAATTCTTAGGATCTTGTTTTACACAAAGCGACATCTTCGTCTTGTCACCAAGATGTCTGTTAACATACGAACAAATTTTATTTGAAACTTTTTCACTCCTACACTTTTATGTGTGCATAGATTAAATCGCAAACCAGGAGGATTTCAAAAGAAAAGATGTCTCGCACACTTCCTGGTAGCCAGACGCTTTTACTTTTTCGCTTGACCACGGTTTTATCAATCTTCACGGTCAACCCCAACGTGCATCGTTGGGGTTGACCCTAGGAAACACGAGAGGGCAGTAACTGCTCTGTCGTTTAGCGTCATCCAATAGACATCTACTGACAACGCACCCTTTCTTTTTATTCAAAGGTGTTTTCTCTTATATTTTTGTATACCTTTAAAAAAATGGTTTTTTTTAAAAATCTTTTCTTTTCATTAATTTACTTTTTTTAAAACAATTTCTCTCCATTTCATTCTTGTATTTATGAACCAAGAAGAAAAAACTGAAATTTTGCGATTGGGATTTTATTTTATTTTCTGTTTCATACTAATAATTTCTGATTTATCCATCTACAATAAGGACGACCAATTTGTTAATGCTAAAGACCATAGATCTGCGACTTAGCGAATGACCAGCAAAAATATGAAATCTGTCGATCCAATTGTTGCTTGAACTCTCTATTTGTATTGATTATATATATTGTAATACAGAAATATAATAAAAGCGAATAAATTTAAATGATATATGAAACTACACTTGTGGGCTTATATGCAGCGGCTCAATACAATTGAGAGTAAACCTTACTTTTCCTTGATCAACTTTCAATACAAATAACACATTACCGAGAAGTACAAACATGTTTTTAACATAACAAATAGTTAACAAACATAGTTTTAATTAACATAACAAATAGTTAACAAACATAGTTTTAATTAACATAACAAATAGTTTAGTTTAAAGTAAAAATAAAGAACAATCAACGAAAAACTTCTAAGTTGAAAAGTTTCAAAAGCATTTTAAATAAGCATGCAGATTCTTGCCTCAAGAAAAATTTAGAGTACCATTTATGAAAAATATATTTAAATCCACTAAATATTTTCTACTTGACAGCTCTTTCAATCTAATTTTGTGTAGTCTTATCTTAAATCGTTTCAACAATCTGTTAAATGAACTTAAAGCCAAACATCTTTAATTGGAAAACTGCTCCTGGAAGAAAAACCAATGTTTTGTTGTAGGGAAATTCATATTAATATTATTTTAAAAAGGAAAATCTTATAGTTAAATAACTGAATTTATTAGCAGAAGCCTCACTTGTGTCGAGATAATCATAAAGTTTTAAAATGATTGATATAGAAAATGGGAAAAAGTAAGGAAATGAATTCCGAGTGATCTCACAAAAAAGAAATTTTTGAAAGAAATCGAGACTGATTTCAAAGTAAGTGCCCTCAAGCATCCTGCAGAAACTTCTGAAATCATTTGCAGAAGTGTAAATGCTGAAACTGTGCGAAATGTAATCAAACACACAAGCTGGATATAAAAGTCAAGTTGGTAGAAAGAAGTCGTTCAACAACTTGCAAAATCAGAAGTGTTTGGAGTTCGCAAAAACTCATCAACTGAAAAACAATAGTTTTTGGAAGATATATTTAGTGCAAAGAGTAAACTCAACATTTTTGTCAAGGACGACTGCTGTACCATATGGAGAAAGCCTATTATCGCTTTGGATCTAAAAAAATTACGTCCTACAGTTAGTTTACAGTTGTGTGCCCGTCATAGTTTGGGGTTGTATAGCTTCATCTGGGAAGGAAATTTAGTTTTTATAGAAGGCATTATGGTTAATATGGTTTAATTGGATATGTTTCGGAGCAATCTAAAGGAAAGTGCGAAAAAATTGGGTTTAGATGGAAATTTCATTTTTCAGGAGGGCAACACCAAAAGCACGTTAAGTCAAAATGTGGTATATTTTTCATTGTAAACAGCAGTTACACACACACCCCTTCAGTCCCCGACATCAATTTTACTGAAAATTTGCGGGCTTCACTCAGAACTACGGACCGAAAACAAAATTAGAAACAAAACCCATTTAAAGCAAGTGTCGCAAGGGGGAAATATCTTCAGATACCACCCAAAGGCTGGAAGAATCAGTACCACGATGTTTAGCGGCCATTGCAAAAGCCAAAGGACATGCAACTAAATATTGACGCTTTTTTTGTATGCGAGTCATTACAAAAATTTCATTGGTGAATTCTCAATATTTTGAGGTAAAAATCTGCATGTTTTTTTAAAATGCTTCTGAAACCTTTCGTTTTGGATGTTTCCCGTTGATTGTTCTTTATTTTTACTTTAAATTAAACTATTTATTATGCGTAAAAATACTATAAACATGTTTTCATTTATCGACAATGTGCTATTTATATTTAAAATAGAATTTATGAAGTAAAAGTAATGTGTGCACTCTCAATTGTTTGAACCACTGTAGTAGTATTTGATTCGTTTATTTGTGGTAAGTGAACATCACGATTACCACGAGCATTTGACAATGTCTATTGATTTAATGAAATTGTCGATGCTATAATACTTATAAGTACCTCCTCCACCCCCCTCAGTAGTTACACCCCATGAGGATCACATTTTCGCTTTCTGCAGTGTTACAACAAAAATCAAGGTTTGAATTTTCCTCGAAATGGAAAATGGGATAAAGGATTTCATAGCAGTTTTTCTGTTGCCTTATAATATAAAAACAGCTGATTTTTTTTCATTATTTACTTCTATAGCGTTTTTATATAAGTAGCTTTATCTTTAATTTACAATAAAATTAAATACTTATCAAAATTGGATGTTATATGTATATGCATTATTAACTTTTACAAACATTCGTTTCATTTTAGCGAATATTCTAGGATGTTATTTTGACAAAAAGTGTGGTGAGACAACTTCGTGGTGTAATATTTTTCATCTCTTTTACAAAATTTTTAAGGCATGCGACAATAGCATCTGTTGTTCCAAATGTCCGAATCATTATTCGAGGTCAATTTAAATACTTTTGAGTTAGATGTTTATTTTAGTTATTTTATGATTAACACGATTTTAGAAGGTAGTTTTTGTGAGATAAATTAGCCATTTGCTCAGATTTAACAAAAATTTTGAGGAATAAATTTAAAAATAAATATCAGAAATAAATAACCCGCTGTAGGTATATTTCTTACGTTTATTTGAGAATAACCATCGATTATATAGAACATATCTTGGAGATTTTATGTACCACTATTTTGTAACTGAAATTAATCATTTAGTTCTGAAATCTTTTATTTTCACTGATGCTGCTATAGTTATGTAAAATACCAATACGCAGCCCCATTAGACAAAAAAAGTTATGTAAGAAACGAAAAATTATTCAACGGATTGTATCTAAATATGAATTTAGTTAAAGCTTAATTGAAACTGAAAACACTGAATCATAATTTTAAATCACTGGAATTTGTAAGGAAACCAAGAGATACGTTAGGTAACCAGACAAAACAACATTAATTTGCTAATCACGCAATTTTAACACACTATCCTAATTTCAAATTTAGTTATATCGTTATACTTTCAATTGTACATTTATCACAAATTAACAGTTATAGTTAATTTCTTTCGTAGTATACAAGGAAACAATTGTAACAAATTTTGAAGTTTATGTTGACGAAAATAATTAAACAAACTGGTTCTTACGTATTATTGGAACCTGTTGGCAACATTACTAGCGTATATGAAGCCTGTATGTGTACTATACTGTTCGAATTAGGAATAATGATAAAAATCTCAGGTCTTCAGAAAAGTGATTTTTTCTAAAAACCTTAACTTTTTATCATTACAAACCTTAAATAGACTGAAAAATCTGTATATTAGTACGATGAATGTTTTCCTTTAGCAGAAATGACCATTTCAACCCGTCTTGGTATTGACTCTACTAGAGTAGCACACATGTTCTCGATTTCATTTTGGAAACACTAATATAGCCCTTTTTATCATTTGATCTGTTGTCGAAGCGATTTTTGAGAATATGCCATCAGTTTTGAATAGGATTTAAGTCTGAGGAATTTTCAAACCAATCAATTTATTTTCCGCGTAAAAATATGGATCAATTTCGAATTGTGACAAGGGGCCAAGTCATGTTGAAATGTTCCATCAAATGTTTCCATGGATGGAACAATACTACTACATAATATTGATATATATTTGACAGAATTCATGTATTTAAGAGGAACTAAGCTTCCGGGGCCATTTGTTGTGAAAAAAAAACTCGTACATCTGCTTAGAAGGGTGTTTTACAACCTGTTGGATATAATCTGGTAACAAAGTTTCGATTTCCCTTCATCTAACTACACTTGATTTGTATCCCCCTGCACAAATAAATGTTTCTTCCCTCAAAATCACCTTCTTCTAGTCGTTAACAGTTCGTGATCGGTATTTTTTGGCCCATGCTAAAAATTTTTTTTTATCATTTTCGGTGTTAAAAATGTTTTTTTTCTCTCAATCTTGTTGTCTTAAGGTCATCTTCCAGAAACCTTTTCCGTGCAGTTGAGGTACTTACTTCAACACTATTATCGAATAAATCCCTTCAAAGGTCTATGCTTGTATTTATTTTGCTATTTCTTATTAAAATTTTATCAATTGTTGGAGTAGTTTTCCATTTGCCCCCACATTTTCCCTCTCTTTTTGGAGATTATGATCCAGAATTGTGAAAAGTTCTTAAAACACAATTCGATCACACCAACTACCATAGTTATATCTCTCAGTCATAGAAATGTATTCATTGAGAGCGATTTATTTTAGAACGGTTACTCGGAGTAACATCCATCTTTGAACAAGTAGAAGTAACACGTCTTATACAGAACGCAAATTTGAAATTACCAGCTGCACCACTGAAATGCTCACAACTGAGCTCCCCTTATACATTAAAATGAATAAATTATTGTCAAAGTCGATCTGTCACTCTACCTAAAGGCAGATATAACGGGTTTGAGGTGGTTCAGGACAACAGTAGTAATCACATACCAAATTCAAACAAGAAATACATGTTTGTTCCAAATTAATTCGAACATTGTAGTATATCGCGACCTGTTAGCGTATATGAAACAGAACACATGACTGCCAATTCAGCGTATACTATACATAAAAATCGGGGTTGCCAACTTGGAGAGTTATCATGAACGTTGACGATTGTTGTGATAATACGCAAGTACCAACAGACAGTAAATTCGATAAATTTTAACTAGCAAAACGGACCCAAACAATATGTGGGAGCGCTATACTTTCGAACTGATTACAAAAATTGAAACCATACAAATACAAGAATTCTCACCGACTGGCGCCAAATGCATATATATTCGTTATTTACTCATATATGTCTAATTTTTTTCACTCAAAATTAATGCTTAGAATAATTTTTGGGAGCAAAAAATCAAAGATTTAAATATTCGATGAAAAAATATTTTTAATGCATTCATATAATTTTATCCTTTTTCTGTTATCATAACAAATAAACTTTATGGAACAAAATAATCAGCGTTCTTGAGAAAAAAAAATTAAGGAAATTAGAATTCCTACCTTTCGCTGTCCTAGATAAAGATAAAACAGCAATTTTTTTTCCCCCCTTAGAAGAAATATTTTCATTCTCCTCATCAGTACTGGGTAAAATTTGCTCGAATTCCAAAATGAAAATAGTGTTAATAAAAATTAGAGTTGAAGAGTTTATGCGCTGCTACACGGGAAAAAAAGTTGTAGAAAAATACGTAAATAAAATGAAATATTTGCAAATTCTTTTAATATTTTTAATTCAGACGATTTCTTATCTAATAATTTGAGGCACACTCATTCTTTCGGAAAAAGAAGATAAGTCTGAAATGTTTTTTAATAAAATGGATACCAAGTTAATATAAAAGAAAATTTTAAAGTTAGTTACAATTAAAGAGTGAGAGAATATTAACGTCGCACTGATTAGCAACACGAGGGCTTTTGGCGACGGTCCGCGTAATTTTGAACCATGGCCAATGTCGTGGACGACACCTGAGCTGGCACCCCCTCTCCTAACTACCACACCACACCAACGGGAGGACGTTTGAGCTCTCGACAGATTTAACGTGCATCGCTCCCCAACACAGCGGATCTTTAGTGGTACTAGGATCGAACCCATGACATGCTAGCCATGATCCGATGCCTAGACCACTCGGCCACCGCGGCCGCTAGTTACAATTAAAATGGCATTGAATAATCCGAGTTTGATAGCGTAGATTATTAAAACGGAGATTTTATTTCTCTGTAGTGTCACAGGGGCTCGTTCGATTCACACACACAAATAAGTTAATTCATACTTAAAAATATAAATATTAATAGAAAACCATATGAATCGTTTTACATGATTTTAATGACTATTTTAATTGAATGCTTTTTCAGTTCTTACTTTTTCACGAGATAGAGCTTATTTGATATAAAGAAAAACACAGTTCACAGTCCCCTTATGGTCTCTATTAATTTGACGTCATAATCACGTGACAATACGCTCGACAAATTTCCACGTGTTTGGTTGAACCGAGTATTTTGGCGGCACAAATATATGCATCTACTATCAGAAATCCTTTCTTTTCTTTAATTTAAAATATATACACATAATTTTTATTTTTATGCATTACTGATATCTTTGTATAAATATTTATTTTAATGTCACTTTAATATTTCTTTATTTGGGGGGGGGGATTACAATTTGTAAATTCTCGGAATACTTATTGCTAAATTATGTTACTTGATTATCGATTCCGGTCGCCCAAAACACCTATCGCTAAATTAAGTTGCTTGGCGATCAATTCCTGTCGCCAAAAAAGTTGACATCGCCAAGCCCCCCCCCCTCCCTCCTATTCTACATTTTAACACTTAATTTTTAAGTATAAAGGATTTTGTTAACAATTGAACGATCCATAATTTTTTGAAACACAATGGGGCTTGTAAACTAATTACTAAACCTAAAAGTATCCAAAAACATGAGACACGAGGTCAAAGAACAGAAGTATAAACTAAGTTTAAATGTAATATTGTAAACTAAAACTATGTATATGTTTAATAACTAAACGAAAAGCAAAAGACAAGAAAATATTTTAAAAATATTTAGAGTACTAAAAAAATTTAAAGAATATAAAATTTGAATGTAAGCAAAATTAACGGTTAGCACACAGCCACAAGTGTAATACAAAACACGGTCATGTGACGAGGACGACACCTGAGCTGGTACTCCATTCTTAATTTCCACAACATTCCAATAATGCTTACTGAATTAAACAAGAACTATAAAAACATTTGCTTTCTATGTAAAACTTTACTAAAATTTTGCACGCAATTAGCAGAAGCAAGTTTTTAATATTCAAAAGAACCTCGAATAACGGGTTAGAAAAGCAACTCCGCTGTAACATTTAAGATGAATAAATAAATAAATATTTATGAAGAATAATATATAAGGGTTTTTTCACCCTTATTTTTAAGTCGAGTAAAAATTGTTTCTGAAAATATGATGTCTGCGTTACAGTGTGGGGAAAGAATTACAAAAACGTTCCATTCTTGCATACTTATTCATTTTATATGCCATAATCCGGTTCTTTTATCTCTTTTTTTTCTGTGTGTGTGTGTATATTTGTATTACATAATATTCCTAAAACACATTTAACCTCTTTAAAATGTCGAGAAAGGAAAAAATCTTTAAAAAAAGAGGAATATTACCAGCATTTCTTTCAAAGTTTTTAATTCAAGTGTTAGGCATGATTTGTTAGTCTACGATATACCCTATGGTTTTTTTTCTTTCTTTATTTATCTATTTTCAAACCTTGAAAGTTCTTTATGCTCTTCCAAACGTTGTGACCACATAATAAAATAAGACAGAGACGGGGGTAAAAAAAATTAAAAACGTAAAAAAGAAAGTTATTTGGCTCGTAAACTTGCTCGAGTTTTTTAGGACATAAATCGGATTTCTGAAAGAACTGCTGTTACGGACGTTGACGTCTTTTTTTCACTCGGGCCGTAATTTCTTCAGTTGTCACCAGGTCTTCTGCATCTTGTTCGTGACTCTCCTAGTAAAGAGGAAAATAGAGGTGGAGGGGGGGGGGAGAGAAAAGCGACGAACTTTTTTTTTCAATAAGGAAGATTATTTCATATATATGTGTACATTAACATTTTTGTGTTTTTTTTCTCCTATTGTGGATCATTGAAAAACTTGCTGAATTAACTAGCTGCGATATTATCAGACTTTTAAGACTATTTATTAGTTCCTACATCCACACAGAAAATCTAAAACATAATTGTGGAATTTTTTAAAATCTTTTTTAAAAAAAGAAAACTTGAAATCTGTTCTTAGACATTGTAGGTTATATATATATATATATATATATATATATATATATATATATATGTTGCTTTTGCTTAAAGGCACGTTTTATGGTTAGTATGTGTTTTGCACTTGTATTAAAATATATTTCGAGATTTTTCTTACTTTGTAAAAAAAATTACTGATTAATTTTCTTTTTCTTTTTTTTAAAAATCTGATAGCCTTTTTTGTGTCATATTATTTCTCATGTAATTATTAATAATTTTTTCTTTCTTTTTTATTGAAACTTCTTTTCCCTGAAGGTAGAGAAACAGGTAAGGTTAAAAAATTTCTTATTGCTTGAGCAAAATTGGGAGATCATTCTCGGCTATAATTTCTAATACCTCAATTGGCTGTTTTTACCTGGAAAAATATCTTTGTGAATGAAGTTATTTCATTAAAGGGTTGTATGCCGTCTATACCTTTCACAATACTTCCTTCCTACTGTACTTGTAACTTAATATTCAAGTCCATTTCAGGCTTTCATGAAATCATCATCAGAAATGTTGTAAAACTCACACAGAAAGCAGAATATCGAATTGCACTTAGATAATATGGCAAATCATCCATTAGCTGAAGATATCGCGAATTGTTGGAAGGAATTTGAAGCTGCTCTCATAAACAAATAAATAGACCTTTATCTGACCTTCGAGATGGGAAATTTGGAATCAATACCTAAATCTCTAGCAAGTGTTGTAACTGAATCAACAGATATCTTAAAGTTATTGTCAGATCTTTGGGAAACTATATCTAATGGAGCGAAAATAATTTTCAGTAAATGAGAAAGCAAATAAGATTTTTCCAAAGGGAAAAAAAACAGAAATTCTTCGAGAAAATTTTTTTTTACTAAAAGAGTATTTTAAATCTAACAGGAGCATATATAAATTGCAAATAAGATAAAATATACGTTTGTTCTCAAGAATCTAAAATGAATTTTTGAATTTCAGACCTTTAAAAGAAAAGAATAATTACATATTATTATAGAAAGCTAGTTATTTTACCCAAAGGTCGTCTATTAAAATCCAGACGTGTATTAAACATGTAGGAACGCATATCAGTACCCAGATGCTATAGATCAGTTGTTTTCAAACTTTTCAACTCACGGAACCCCTAGAGCAGAGGTTCCCAAACTTTTTAGTCACATAGACCCCTTGCCATGTTTTTCGGTTTGGGGTAGACCCCTGCTTAATTAATATTGAATTTTTGCAAAGTTATCAACTTAAATGTCTTTTTTGACACAGCTGGTACTACTACTCCTACTTTAAAAGAATTAAATTTCTAACTGTAATGAAATATAGTGTTTAAAAGCAATTGTTAATTAATTACATTAAAAGTTAATTAATAAATAAAACTGAAAAATTAACTAAGCAACAAATTATTTTAATGGGAGGGATGAACTTTAGCACACTACAATATCAAGTTTTCAACATTCGGTATTAATCTTGTCTGATTTAACCTTAAATCTCCTCTGTTCGTAGTGTCCAGTTTTTTGCTTTGTTTTGGAGATGGGCAATCGGCGCTGAAACTCCTTTACACTAGGAAACTCCTTCACACTAGCAATGAAAAACTTCCTCACGATATTTCATAAGTCGGGACAAATAACAGCTTTGACTTTTTAAAGCCAAAATTGCTGGCATCCGTTTCTAAACACTTAAAGATCTTCGTTAGTGCTTATTACGATCATTTCCTATTGTAATGTAAAATTTTTTTCAATTTGACCATATGAATTCATTGCCTACTGTGGTATTGTCAAAGCATTCTCAAACATTGGTTTCAAAATCTGAATAAAAGTGCATTTAAATGTTGAACGTAGGTTAAAACGTTCTGACAGATTGTCTGTGACAAATTTAGAAAATTCGGGGCCTCTAGTATTTTACTTCTTTAGCGAAACATAGGAAAGAAAAGGTGAAATGATTCTTGTTTTAATAAAATTTATGCTGTCACCGTCTAAATGCAAATTAATCTCATTATAAATTTAGTAAATAAATCTGTTAAATATAGGTGAAATTTGGTTTCCACTTGATTGTAAATTTTCTGTTAAAATTAAAGTCACGATCTAGTTTAATGAGAGCCACTATCATAGACCGCCAATTGCCCCTCATGGACCCCCAAATTTATTTTTGGCTGACGTAGACCCCTTGGAGGTCGTCATAGACCCCTGGGGGGTCTATATAGATCACTTTGGGAGTCACTGCCCTAGAGCTTGAAGGTGTTTTCGTGGAATCCCATGCCACATACATACTTAGAGGAATATATCTCAAAATAATATTTAAAATAGATCAACATCTTATAGGTACTTTGTGCAAAGGTAATTAAAAATGTATTGCATTTATTATTAAAAAATTCCAATCTAATTTTCTAATATATAATCTATTCATTAATATTATAAATTTATTATACGTGTCACCTACCCGTGCATTATATTTTATAACTGGGATATAAGCTTGTTTTTTTCATACAAATTGTCGGGTGAGTGAGTGAATATTAACGTCGCAACGTTTACCTACAAGAGGGCTTTTGGCGACGGACCTCGTCATTTTGAACCATGGCTAAGTGACGAGGACGGCACATAAACTAGCACCCCTCTCCTACACAAATTATTGGAGTCTATGTCTATTGAATTCATCTGCAATCACATTTTATATTATGCGTTTTGATTTGTTTTTATACTTTTTTTTGTAGCCCCACTCACTTTGAGGAATATATATTTCACTTAAACACAATGTTCCGAATTACATTAAAATGTTTACAGCTGTGTCAGAAATACTGTGTATTTTTTATGAATTTGCAATATAAAATTTAGGAGCTGTGTTCTTGCTTAAATCAAGATTTTGACGTCGAATCTGTTGATAAGTTGTTTCCTCTCCTACATTAGAGGCGTTTTCCCCCATAATTGCAAAATGGTGTATTTTCCATTAGAAAACTATTTAGTTATGCAAGATATTGTGTTAATTAACGAGTATAAAATTATCTCGTGAAACCCAAGATATTAAACAATAGAAGATTCATAATCTAGTGGGAAATATATATATGTATACTAGCTGACCCGGCAAACGTTGTTTTGCCATATAAATTATTTCTAATGAATATTTTGGTAGTCAAATAAAGAATAACTAACTCATTTTAAGTGTGTGGGGATGTGGTATATGACAAATAGGAATGGAAAGCTGTGAACGATGACGGCCTATAAAAGTAACAAAACACCAAACATTCATTTTTTGAATTATTTGTATACTTTTATTATTTTAACTAATGAATTTCAAATTACATCTCTATCACATATTATGACAATTAAAAAATAACATTATCAGTCTCTTAGTGCAATGGAGTGTACAATATTTTTAGTGAGTCCATCTTTCGCCAACACAAACGAACTAGATGGTTTACCCATGCGAGAACATGCCACGTATAATGGTCCGTGTGAAAAATACGGTGCGCCCAAATCTAAGCCATAAGCAAACTTCGTTTGGCCTTGAGACTTATTGATTGTCATTGCGAATGCCAATCTAATTGGAAATTGAATCCGTTTGAATTCAATTGGCACGTCTGTGGGAATAATAGGGAATCGTAATGCATCTTATTCTCGGAACTTGCCATTCAAAATGTTAGCTTCGACAACTTTTTCAATCAATTTTTTCATGGCTAATCACGTGCCATTGCACAGCCGTATTGGATTCAAATTACGAAGCAAAATAGCCAGAGATCCAACCTTCAGTTGTAAATGGTGCAGTGGCATGCCTGGCAAATCCAATGAGCTCAAAAACTCTGCTGGATAATTTACAGCTTCGTTTGTATGACATCAAGTCCCCAGGCAACAACTGTTTCCTATTGAATATACGCACAAAATTTCAAAAGAATCGGTCTAGCCGTTTTCATTTATCTCGTGTTACTTATTTGAAATAATGATAACGAAGTAAAAAAGATTAAGTTTTTCGTAAATATTTTAGATATTTTTGTTTTATAAACCGTGCATAATATTAATTTTGAATTAAAGATTTGTCCAAAAAATGGGAAAAAAATCTTTTCACTCGCCAAATTGGGTGATTTTTGATTTGCTATAGACACCCATTTTGCTATTGTAACCCATGAGCAGGATGATTTGTATGGTGGAACAGAGAAAAGTCCCACATTTGGTGCGAAACCGGTTTACGATGCCAAGTGAAATAAACGGCGAGATAAGAAAGACACAAAGGGAAAACAATTAAGTGTTTTAAAATTTTTAATTAATATCTTTACAACTAATTGCAATATCGGAATGAAAAATAGATTACGTCCTATTCTCAGACCTATTGAATATACGCACAAAATTTCATAAGAATCGGTCTAGTCGTTTCGGAGGAGTTTGGTTACAAACACTGTGACAAGAGAATTTTTATATATTAGACTAGCTGACCCAGCCCGGCGTTGCACGGGCTTTTACCGAGGGTATAACTTAATCCCCATGTTAATTTCCTCCTTTATTTCTGACGCCAGCACTTCTGTGTGGGTGTGACACGTACGATGTGAGTGCATGGCCCGTGAGTGCGTATCATGGCTTTCTCGTTTAACGTTTTCCCTTCTCTTGACAAAATCAGCACTTCCAATATTATTTCTCGAAATTACTTTGACTTCTTTGTTTCTTTCCTCTCCGCTTAGCCCGGCGTTGCACGGGCTTTTACCGAGTGAATAACTTCATCCCCATGGGAATTTCCTGTTTCGCTTAGGACGATAGCACTTATGTGTGTGTGTATGCGCGCGATGTGAGTGATTTCTTTAACTATGTCATAAAAACTCCCTTTTTCGAAATTTGTTCTGGTTGTGTTGTGTGGTGTGGTAATTAGGAGAGATGGGTGAAAGCTCAGGTGTCGTCCTCATCACTTGACCGTGGCTTAAAATTTCGAAGTCCGTCGCCAAAAACTCTCGAGTAGGTGAACAGTGCGAATTTATAAATCACTCACCCACTTTCCAATTCTTTCGTTGCAGTTTTTTAGTCCTCGGAAACGAAAATGTAGCCTTTTTAAAGGTGTATGTTGAAAGAAGACAGAAAAGTAGAAATTTTTCAAATTACAAAATTTCACTACTATTTTAAATCTTGAAGTAAAATTGTGAGGATTTTTTGAAATGTTCGACACATGGGAATAAAGTTTCATGCAATTATCTTTTTTAAAAACGAAATCATTAAACGATTGATTTAAGTATTTTGAGTGTTTTATTAAAATTTGTTCAAAAAAGTTTTTGGCTTTTTATTTTTTAAATCATTGATTTGATACAGATAAATATTTTAAATGAATCTCAGAAATGTATTGAATACATTCTTTCATCTTAATCTGACATCAATAATGATTTAATTTTGAAAATTATATAAACAGAAAATGATGAAAATTGAGGCAAAAATAACTTTTTCACTCGCCAAATTTGCTGATTTTCGCATGTTTAAATCAGAACTTTTTGGTGTAACCCTTGAGTTAGATGTGAAGTTTCAGGTGAAACAGTTAAAAGCTATTTGGCGCGAAACCATTTTTCGACACCAAGGCTTGGTAAACTGTAAAATCGCGTTTTTTTTAATTAGTTTTAGGACTTAATTTTTAAGTTAATGCTTTCGAACTTCACGCATTAATTTCGAAAACGAAGGATTTTTAAATAAAAAATGTACAAAAAATACTGCTTAGATTATTATTTTTTTTTTTTTTTGCAATAACGTTATTTTACAAAAATTACAAATTTTTTTTAAAAATCTGTAATTTTTAAGCAATTTTTTCAATCTTCGCACAGAAGTTTGATAACATTATTCTACAAAAGCAACAAAAGTTTCGTATGATAATCTTAATAAATAACGAATTTATTCAATGTTAAGTTAAAAATTTCGACAATTTTTCGAAAAATCTTTTTAAAAAAAGTTTTGGGCATTTTATTTTTTTAATGACTGGTTCTAAAAGAAAAAGGCTTGAAGTTATTTAGTGTAGAATATCGTTTTCATAACACGGAAATAAATTCATACGCAACGAATTCGAAATAATTTTCATAAAAACGCATCAATTTTAACAATTTTTTAAAAAAATCTTAAAAAATAGAAAATATTATTATTTTGCAAAAAAAATTATACTGTATCGTGGCGAAAGAAAAGATCTTTCCAATTCTGTAATTATTTTTTGTCTGATTTAAAAAACAAAAATCAGATGGCTGTTTAAATAACGTCGAGAATACCGAAATATTTCACCCTCTGTTCATTCACGACGCTAGGCGGGAAAAATAACGCGTAGGGTTAAAACAACTAAACGTTTTAAGGTTTTTAATTAATATCTTTTTAACTAATTACAATATCGGAATGAAAAATAGTTTACGTCCTATTCTCAGACCTACTGAATATACGCACAAAATTTCATAAGAATCGGCCACACCGTTTCGGAGGAGTTTGGTTACAAACACTGTGACACGAGAATTTTATATATCTATATATATAAAGGAGAAAAGCGACTCACTGACTGACTGACTAATCATGATATATCCGGAACTATTCAACCTACAGACTTGAAATTTGGTAGACATGTTCCTTTCATGGAGTAGAGATCAGCTAAGAACAGATTTTGAGAAATTCGAACCGCAAGGGGCGTTATAAATAATTGTTTCCATTTTTAAACTGCTCGATGTACAATCTTGAAATTTGGTAAACAGATTCCTTTTATAGAGTAGAGATCCCCTACAAATTGAGTTCGGTGAAAATTGACCCCCAAGTGGCGTTGCGGGGGCTTAGGGGCCGTTATAGATAATTATTTCCATTTTTAAGCTATGAGACGCAAAGACTTTATATTTGATAAAAACATTCCTTTCATAGAGTAGATATCAGCTACAAGATGGGTTTTGGGAAAATAGTCTCCCAAGTAGCGTTGCGGGGGATTAAGGGGCGTGATAGATAAATATTTTCATTTTTGAACTACTTGACCTACCAGCTTGAAAATTGGTAGGCATGTTTCTTTCATGGAGTAAATATCCGTTACAAAATGGGTTTTGGGAAAATTGACACCAAGGGGTGTTGTGGTGGGGGGGGGGGGTTAAGGGGAGATATAAATAGTTATTCCAATTTCTAAACTATAAGCCGTACAGTCTTGAAGTTTGGTAAGCGGGAATTCCTCTTATAAGGTAGATATAAGCTACAAAATGGGTTTCGTGAAAATCGAAATCTAAGTGGCGTTGCGGGGCTTAAGGGGTGTTATAGATAATTATTTTCATTTTTAAACTACTGGTCGTATAGTCTCGAAATATGATAATCAGAAGCCTTTCATGGATTAAAGATGCATGTTTTGTGAAAATCGACCCCTAGATAGCGTTGGGGCGTTATAGGCCAACTCAAAGGGCGTTATAGGTAATTTTTTTCCATTTTTAATTTATTATACGCAAAGTCTTCAAATTTGGTAAGCAGATTCCTTTCATAGAGTACAGTTCCCCTACAAAATGGGTTTTGTGAAAACAGATACCCAAGTGGCGTTGTGGGGGCTCAAGGGGCGTTAAAGATAATTATCCCCATTTTTAAACTATTAAACGTACAGTCTTGAAATTTGAGAAAAAGATTTCTTTCGTAGAGTAGGAATTTGAAGGAAATCAACTCTTGGGGGAGCAAGCGGTTACTTTGGCGTATTGACAAAAAGAATCCTTTTTGCGAACTACAAGGACTATAATAATGGAATTTGGATTGCATTTTTCTTTTGTTGAATTGAAATCCGCTAAGAATGGTTATTTTGGAAAACGACTCTCAACGGGATTACAGGGGGGGGGGGGGGAAGGAATAGTAAAAATTTCGTTTTTTCCGCCTGTTAGATTTAGACTTGAAATTTGGCTTGCATGTTCATTTTCCAGAGTAAAGATCCACCGAAAATTGGTTTTGCGGGAATCCACTTGGTTATAGGGTTACGAAAGCGCAAACATCATTCTATACTTCAATTTTAGAAAATACAAATTAGAGAAGTTGTGCCTTTTTTTTTTATCAAGAGACGACAAGTATATTTTTAATACAATCGAATTACGATTTAGATATCAACAATTTATATCTATATATATAAAGGAGAAAAGCGACTCACTGACTGACCGACTAATCACGATATCTCCGGAACTATTCAACTTACAGACTTGAAATTTGGTAGACATGTTCCTTTCATAGAGTAGAGATCCGCTAAGAACAGATTTTTTGCGAAATTCGAACCGCAAGGGGTGTTACGGGGGGGGGGGTTGAGGGGCGTTATAAGTAATTGTTTCCATTTTTAAACTATTCAACGTACAATCTTGAAATTGGGTAAGCAGATTCCTTTCATAGAGTAGAGATCCGCTACAAAATGAGTTTGGTGAAAATCAAACCCCAAGTGACATTGCGGGGGCTTAGGGGCGTTATAGAAAAGTATTTGCATATTTAAACTATTAGACGCACAGTCTTTAAATTTGATAAATAGTGGCGTTGCGGGGGGGGAGGAGTTAAGGGGCGTAATAGATAAATATTTTCGTTTTTGAACTACTTGACCAACCTGCTTGAAAATTGGTAGACATGTTTCTTTCATGGAGTAAATGTTCACTACAAAATGGTTTTTGGGGAAATGACCCACAAGGGGAGGTATAAATAATTATTCCAATTTTTAAACTATTAGTTGCACAGTCTTGAAATTTGGTAAGCAGATTCCTCTCATAGAATAGAGATACGCCACAAAATGCATTTCGTGAAAACAGACCCCCCCCCCAAGGGGCGTTGATAGGGCGTATATTTTTGAATACAATTGAATTCTTAATGAGGACTTAAATATCAATAATTTATTCATATATATAACCAGCAAAAATTTATAAAACGTCATGAAATACCCAGCGAAGCGGGCGGGTAACAGCTAGTTATAGATATATAGATAAAACATTTCAATATTCTTTTATTATATTATGCCAAATGTTTAAAAAACGTTTAAAAATAAAGCTTATTATTTATAAATAAGATTTTCAGTTTTTAACCCGGCACTTCTCGCGCAGGGTGTGTCATACCCACCTTCTAACTCTTTTCAACACACTCCTTCTAAGCCTTTTTTGTAAAATGAATAGTTTCTCGTGTAGATGACTTTAAGGTTAAAATCCTTTGAAGAGCCTTAGCTTGTAGGCGAATTCTAACTGTACATTTTTGGATGTTGCCTCTTCGGGTATGTCATACCCTGCGCGTGAATCACCGTAACAGTTCTGAATGCATGAGCACGCTTTAAATCTTCCTAATGCTATGGCGTATTATTGTAGTTATGATGAAGAAATGTTATATTTAAGTAATTTAATAGATACAGAGTATAATACAACAGTATTTTCGGATGCAGAAAATTTTTTCTCGGATATAATGAGGAAAAATCAAATGCTGAAGAGTATAACAGCAAGTATGATTCCTCCACTGAAATCGATCCGGATTTAGAAAAGAGAGACACTGTTGAAAATAAATGTTTGATACTTAGAGACACAAAAACATTTGAGAAGAACGTAATTTTAAAGGAGATAACTGGTACACATGTTATCCACTTTCAGTTGAACTTTTGGAAAAAAAATCTATTGCTGGAACAATGAGAGAAAATAAAAAAGAGATTTCAAAATTTTTGAAAAAAAAAAGAAAAGAGAAATTTAATGCTATATGTTTAGTTTAAAAAAGATACAGATTTAAAAAAATCTAGTGAAAACATCGCACTCACTCACGACGAGATATAAGGAGTGTATAAACAATGCACTGAATGCCCTTCTAAAAAGAACAGAAAAACCAAATTTACGTGTGAAAAATGTCATAAACATGTTGTACATATATTTCCTACTTTTCTTCCTTTTTAACCTTTGTATACAAATTTTACGATAAAAACACAATGTAAACACTTTTGGGTATGACGCAACCTGAGCGAGAACTTTAAGTCGTTTTTTTTCATGCGAGTGATGGGCGGGTTAATGAATAGGATGAGTTTTAGGTATTTGTAATTATACAAAAAAATCATAGAAATAATAATTTTGCATACATATTTGTAGGTTTCTTTTCGATTTTTTTTATTGAGACTCGTGGCACACAAGGGTTTCGTGGAAAACAGTTTGAAGACCCACAGTTATAGATCGACCTATATATTGGCACGCAATTGAAACAAAAATGGCATTGACGGCAAAAGCTATTTCGTTTTTTACCTGCTAAACGTAGAGGCTTTATGCAAGTAATTGTATCGAATGTAACAGTGAAGCAAAGACTAAATATGTTTTTTTTTCATTGGATTCAATGATTTCGCACTCCAAAACAATGCGAACTCTAGTGGAGTCGGACCTCGGTCAAGTGACAAGGACAACACCTGAGCTGGAACCCTACTCTCCAAGCCCGAAAAATTTTTGAACACCAAGAGATTGAACATGCATCAACCCTTCTACAAGATGGGGAGGTGGGGGGGGGATCAACAACGCCGGCCACGAGTTCGCGACTCTAATCATTCGGCTACCACGGCCACCAGACTGAGCATAAAATTTGCTTAAAGTCAGAGAAAAATGTGAATGTGAAGCTTAAGAAATTCTAACATGGAGAATGCTGCTGTATCCCATTCTCGTGCTTTCGAATGATATTCTCGGTTTTGCGACGGCAGGAGAAGTGCTAAAAACCTCTATTGTCCTGAGAGACCAACTACCACTAGAACACTTTAAATTCACTAAGAATGTCTACTTTTTGATGACTGCAAACTGCTGAATGCCCCTAAGGATGCTTTCATGCGTATTAAATACCAACGAAGATACACAGTTCATAAAATTTTCATAAAGAATTTGGGAAAAAAGGAATGGGGTGTCTTACCAAAATGTGGGTCACATTCGTAGACGGTCAAGCAAAGACAATGCAGAATGAATGCTTCGGAGAATTAATCGACGCAGTTGCTGATCGGTTGTTTTGGATTCGATCGTGGATTGAAAGGAGTCTTAGCGTTGAGTGAGTGAGTGAATATTAACGTCGCACTGTTCAGCTACACGAGGGCCTTTGGCGACGGACCTCGTCATTTTGAACCATGGTCGAGTGACGAGGACGACACCTGAGCTGGCACCCCTCTCCTAATTACCACACCACACTAACGGGAGGACATTAGAGCTCTAGACAGATTTAACGTGCACCGCTCCCCTACACGGTGTGTGTTTAGTGGTGATGGGCTCGAACTCATGATATTCCTGCCATGATCCAATACCTTAACCACTAGGGTTCCGCTGCTCCCGAGTCTTAGAGTTAACATCGCGATCTGGAAACGAAGAGACAAAATGGCCCTCACCAGTCTCTCCGAAACAGCACAACTTCAGCTTCCATAAGTCAATCATTGTTAATCCCTTTCATTTATGAATGGGGTGGGGCTGGGATAGTCACGAACTCATCGTCGACATTGCGGAGTCATGATTTCGGGTCCACCGAAGACTCGCCGTGTACGTTCTATGTGTCATGGTTCAAAGTCCCCACGTCGGTGTGGTGTGGAAGCTCGGAAAGTGGGGTACCAGCTTAAATATCGTCCTCTTTACTTAACTGAAAGTGACAATGACGAAATTCCTAGCCAAAAAGAAACCATGTAAATCATGAAATATGAATACATAAAATCAGTGGCACACACAAGGGGGGGTTCCTAGGGATCTGGACACCCCCCAAAGCCCTTGAGTTTTTTCGATCGATGATTATCCTATTTATATATAACGTAAAATTTAAATAAGTACTGTAATTAACAATTTATTTTACTAATTAATGCTAATTATTAATTCAATGATTTATTTGTTACTGTTTTTTGTGAACAAAATCGACAAAATCAAACGAATCAATAGGTGTTGTCTTGAGGTATGATACGAGTTTGGGGACTTTCGACATGGACTCCCCCCCCCCCTTGAAAAACTTTTTGTGTGCGCTACTGCATAGAATCATAACATGAATTACTTAGAGGAAACTACGCAATGCATGCTAAATAAAGTCTATTTAAATTTACTCTTTAAAGAAACCGTTAACAAAGATATTTTCCTCAATAAAAGCTGGATGCGGCTGTTTCGTGGAAGGGGAGGAGAGTTGTAGCTCTAAATCCCTTTTGGGGGAGCTAAGACCCCCTTGGCATTTTGCAAAAGCCCTCGCATAACATCAAAGTGCAATGTTAAAGAACAATCAATCAAGAAGTGGACAGGGTTTGATTCACTCCACCTGCTAACAAAGAGTACTACAAAGAGTAACTGCTAACCCTGATAACAAAGCGTACTGATATTAAACGAGTCCAGCGTGAGAGACCGCGGTTTTGGGACTTGAGCTGCATGACAATGCGCGCCGAGAGCTTTTATTGTGAAGCAAGTTTTGATTAAAAATGCGATTGTAGAGATGATCTATCCTCCGTAATGTCAGGACTTTTTCGCTCCCCCCCCCCAGCTCAAGTCTGTACTAAGCGATTCCGGGACGTATAAGACATACAGACGACTTAATTTCTTCGCACACACATAAGGACTATAAAACATCTTTTCAAGGACAGTCTTTCACCAAAGTGCAGGTGGAGATTATTTTGAATGTTCATTTGAAGTTTAATACTCGTTGTCAGTGGCGTAGCTAAGTATCCAATGGCCCTGGGGCAACAATAAAAATGAGGGGTGGTAATGCTTGATTGGTAATGCTTTACATATTTAAAATATTCATATATTAAGTAAAAATATATGAATATTTTAAATAAACAAAGCTACAAATTTTATTTACTATCTTCTCTTTCCGTTATTTGCGCTTAAACGCAACACTAGGTTTCGTTTTTTTATAATTCATAATTTTATTTTTATAATTTTTCCGATGCAATTTGTATGTGTTGGAGTACTTCCTGACGTTATAAGGACTGAGAAACGTAATGCTACACTACAAAACGTTGGAGAATCCGCACCTATTTATTTATTCTGGAGGATCCAACTCATCCACCAGAGCTGAGAGCTACAAAATGGTCCACCGAGATAGACAGGAAAGTATACAAAAAATATACATGAACAAGAAAACAATAAAATATATTATTGTAATTATTTTTAAAAAAACACCTGAAAAAGAGCAGAGGAGGAGGGACAACATTACATCAGTGTATTGCAGATACGAGAAGATTTCGAAATATTGAAACAGGAAACTAGCTTATTACGAATCACATTGTCATTAAAAATAGGATGTAACTAGGAAGGAATAGCTTCTTGTGTATATTTTTTAAGATCTAATAATAAGTATGGTAAGATATTTCATGCAACTTGAAGTTTATTTTGAAGTAACAGTTTATAAAGGAAAAAATTGATTTTCAATAAATGAAGTTCACAACATTGAACAAACAACAAAAAGAATTTAGGGGAATTCCCTACAAATTTGAAAAAAAACTTTAAACATTATTACAGTTATGTTTTTCAACCTTTTATATTTATATCTAAAATTTGGGAGAAATTATCGGGAATTCGGCTTGCTTGGTGATCAGGGTCCGAGGGACCTCCTGAGCTTAAGGACCCCGGTACACGGCACTACCTAGCCCACTGGTAGCTACGCCACTGCTCGTTGCATTGTATTTGCTCCACGTATGGAATATTGTGGTCGCGGTAGCCAAGTGGTTATGGGTTAAACAGAAATTAAAATTAATCATTCCAGTTAGAGCAGCATAGCTAATGAGGCTGCATATATATTTACATGAAACTCGATTAAAGTTATAAATGAATTTGAATCAACAACAAGGGTATCATTTACTATTGTGGCAGCAATAGCCTAGAGGTCATGGACACGAACTCGTGACCAGCGTTGTCGAATCGTGAGTTCGAATCCTGATGCCACTGAAGATCCGCCGTGTGCACCTTAATTGTGGTAGATCAAAATCTTTACGTTGGCATGGTGTGACAGTTAGGAGGAGAGGAGGGAGGAGGAGCCTGTTCAGGGGGTGCAGTAACGCACGCAAGAGGCCCCCCCAAAACCCTTGATTTTTTTTCAATTGATTATAATCCTATGTATATAGTAAGTAAAATTTAAGTACGTACTTGTTATTAATAATTAATTTTATTAATTAATGCTAATTATTTATGCAATAATTAATTTTTTACGGTTTTCTTGTTTCTGAAAAGATATGTTGGATGGCGTATAAGCGCATGATACAAAAACGGTGTATTTTCGAACCCCCCCCCCCCTTGAAAAATTCCTGTGTGCGCTATTGCTCAGGTGTCGTCATCGTCACTTGATCGAGACTCAAAATTACGAGGTCCGTCGCTGATAGCCCTCGTGTTGTTTCATAGTTCATGAACACTCACTCCGAGAGCAGAGGGTGGCCGTGGTAGCCTAGTGGTCAAGGTAACGGTTTCGTTTGCTGGCGTGTCATAAATTCGATCCTAGTACCTCTAAAGACCCGCTGTGTAGGGGAGCGATGCACGTTAAATCTGTCGATGCTCAGACATCCCCACAGTGAGGGTGGTTGTTTCCCGAGGGATAGCTCTAAACCCTCTTCGGGTGAGCTCGGTTCCTCTGGGCATTCATCATCATCCCATTGGTGTGGATGTTAGGAGAGGAGGTGCCAGCTCAGGTGTCGTCCTTGTCACTTGACTGTAGTTCAAATTTAAGAGATCCATTACCAAAAGCCTTCGAGTAGCTGAATAATATAACGTTAATCACTCACTCCGAGTGGGGATGACAGGATCTACTACCGTCTATGCCACCCATCCGTCGCACTAGTGGTTAGTTACGCTGACCCATCACCTCCTAGATATACACAAGGCCTCGTTGCTGATTTGTGGCGTCACTACTAGTAGGGAGACTTCGTCCATCGCCTACGGAACTTTTTAGATGCATTTTTAAATACTTTTTGTTTTTTAACCCAATATACATACAGGGAATTTAAAAAAAAAATTAATTTATCATTGAATTCTATTTTATGTACATAAAACATAAGAGTAAATATTAGTTTATTTATTTAAATAATAATTACAAGTATGTAATTAACGATATATTTACTACGAACACGCATTACGATGAACATAAAAACATTGTAGCAAATCATAAGAACCTTTTGTATTTGTATATTTTTTTTACAAAACTGTGCTTATTTCTTAGCTTTAAAATTTATTTTCAACATTTTATTCAGAATAGTTACAAAAAGGGAAATAAAATTAGAAATAGTTTTTAAAACAGAAAAAAATACAAACAAATTTAAAAACAGTAACTTTTTTGGTTTCAAATACAATCACAACATAAAAAATTATAAAATAAATTTCAAATATATTTTTGAAACAAATCTATACTAATATAATTATAGATATATACAGGAAAATAAATACATACATAAAAATAGATTACACAATTTATTTAGCTGTTTGTCAGTTACTTTTCTCCCAAAAGTAATTATTCAATATTATGCATTGTTACAAATGTGAATTAAATATATTGTAAAACAGTATTGGTATCACATGCACAGTAATAAACAAAAATTCACTCTCTGCAGTAGCAACACATTAAAAATTACCAAAAAATAAGCTTCCCACAAATAACATGTTATCGTAAAATAAGTTAAAAATATTTTTAAAATGTATCATACATATATAAAAGCATAGATATATACCTAAATGAATAAATATATATATATAGAGAGAGAGAGGAGAGAGAGAGAAATAATGCATACAAATAAATATATGTAACTTATTGCATGCATAAAAATAATGCAATTTATTTAGCTAATAAAGTATGTATTTTTCTTTTCTTTGTTTCAACTTTTTTTAATACCAATTTTTTCCCTACAGTAATTATGTAATAACTAGCTTTCATGGCCCGGCGTTGCTCGGGCTTGTTCAAGTGTATAAATATTATTGCCTTAAAAAATCCTCCTTCCTATCTCGGTGCAAGCACTCTTCCTGGTGTATTTGTGTGGGATTTTTGTATCAATGTCACTAAATTTCCCTCTTTTGAAATATCTTTCACCTCTTTACTCCATTGGGTGGGTATGTTTTTCCTCCACTCAGCCCGGTGTTGCACGGTCTTTTTGAGAGTATAACTTTTTCCCAATGAAATTTTAATTTTTCCCTCTCAATGCCCGCATCTCTGGGTGAGAGTGTATTCGCGATTTGTGTGTGTGATTTCTATACTTATGTCATTAAAATTATTTTTTCCGAAATGTCTTTAATTTTTTTTCTATTATACGCAGACAGGTTCCGTTTCTTTTGGTTAAGCCCGGCGTTACATGGGCTTTTTCATGCGTATAGCTCTTTTTCTCTCTTTTTTCCCCCCAGTGATAAAGTCTTTCTTTAAAATTCTATTTTTGATTTCTAAGTTATAAAACTAATCTAGTTTTATCCACAAGAAAAAAAAAAGATAGAGTATAATTTTACTACTAAATAACTAATTTTGTAATGAATAATAATTTTAAAATATACTGTAATTTGTTGTTTTTTTATATTAATTTATATCCATTTTTATTAAATAATGAATAAAATTTTTTTTACCATTATCTATTGAAACGACCAGTGCTGATTTAAGCTCATCACGGGCCCTAAGCACAGAATATCTACATGCTTCTTTGGTACTGGAGAATCGAAATTTGTAATCAGAAAATCTAGTTAAGTCCAGCTTATCCTGGTCCTTTTGGGTCCCTGGGCCCCTTGCCGCCCGGCCCAAGCGATAAACCTGCACTGGAAATGACTGCTTATATCTGGATGTGTGTTTGATTATTCGATTAAAAATATGTAACTGTAAAAAAAAGAAGTATGGGAAAGAAAACCTAAAGATTTTTTCATATCACTGCATAAAGATTTAAAATGTAAATAATATTATTTGATGAAAGCATTTCAGCATTTTCTTATATTTTCTTAAAGTTTTTCACTAAATTGCTTTTCTGGAAAATAAAGAAAACTATCAGTTCTGATGTATCAGAAAGTAGCTGTCTGCACATGCTCCATAAGCTCTCAAACCGGTCAATTCTGTCGTAGGTTTATCACAATTAATCATTACTGACATTTGGTGATTTTAGCAATTTTTTTTCGTTGCAATCCCTTTGAAATGGAAAAGTGCCTTTTTTAAAAATAGTTTATGTGCGAAAATTGAAAAAATAAAAGTTGTTCAAAATTACAAAATTTTATAAATTTTTAAAAAAAGTTTTACTATATTCCAACACAGTCTAACTTGGCAGCGTTAAGAGAGATATACAATGTACCAATCTATTTGAAAAATAGTTGTAACTTTCTTTCTATTGGAATTTAAATCCAAGAAAATTTATAAAAAATGTAAAACATTGTAGACATTGGGATTTTAATAATACATTTCAAGTTAGTCACACATTAAAAGCATTTATTTTTAAACAGAGTAAGTTAATACAGACAACAGAGCAACGTCATGAAATTGCAAGTTTGGCTGAAAACCGATTTTCGACGCCTGCTTTTGTCACTGTTGTAACAATAACATTGCTGCAACAATGGAGACAAATCAAAATTTGCACGAAAAAAACGGGTTTTTCAGGTTTTTAATTAATATCTTTTCAACTAATTACAATATCGGAATATAAATAGGCAATACGGCTTCCCCGGAAAATTCCCGATCTTTTGGTACCTTCCGCGACTTTCTGTGTGGTGCCGTTCGTGAGAAGATAGACGCACATACATAGATAGATAGATACGTTTGTTTACCTTCGAATTTTAATAGTGTAGATGCATTTGTAGAAGTGTGGATAATATGCTTTAAAACTAGCTCAAAAGCATGATCATTGTTACAAGGTTCATCAAATAAAAAAAATTCATTTATCAAGCTAATCGAATTTCTGAGGCAATTTGACGTTGATTATTTTGTTTGAGGAACATATTTTCATAATCATTAGAAAGAAGTTTCTGAACTATTATATAGTTATAGAGTACCGCTGTAACGACATCTGGGGAAGGGCACAATAAACTTCTGTCTAAGTTACGTATTAAATCATAGTTAGAATTTAGTTCAAAAGTTTTATTAAATTAAGTGATTTGGAACAAGAGTCGCATTTTAATTTTTTAAGTGCTGCTCTAGCACAAACACCAGCTAAATATGTTAAGACAGGTAGATATGGCTGAGCATCACGAAAATCTTTTTCAGATAGTGTAATATTAAAATTATGCGATACTGACGGCTGTAAAGGATTTTCATTACACGAATCTTCCAAATTAATATCTTTTAAGTTAAGATGGCCATAAGCATTTGAAACCAAAGTTAGAGGTAAAAAATTTTGCTTTCTTAGTTTAGCTTCTACTTCATAAAGCTGTCGAATTGATATTAAACGTTGAGAACCTGAAAGTGTCCTATTTTTCCCAAAACGACTTTCTAAAGCATCTGTTTGAATTTTTCCAGGAAGAAAATACTGAAATTTTAATTCTTTATTGCAATATTTTGACATTTCAAGTAAAGTGTATGTGGTATGAGTAAAAGCAAGACGTGTTTCTTTAGAAGGGTGCCAGTAGTACAATCTTTTTCCTTCCACGAGTCTAACCATGGCAAAATTTTACACAAGAATTGACATGCTTTGTTGTCTGGAGATAAAGTAATCGGTTGCTGATAAGTATCAAGCAAATGTTGTCCCTTTAAAAGTGTTTTAGCATTAACAATTTTCCACCATGTACAAATTAAAGACATAAAAATTGATGTTGTTTCATAACTAATTAGTTTATGTTGCTCTCCTAATAGTTGAAGCACCTGAATAACAAAGTTATTAAATATCTTAAGCACAAGTTTCACATTTTGTTTTTCAAGATTTGTAGGACATAAGGCCTTCAAAATTAAACCATAAGCAAACTTTACTAAATTATTACTTTCTATGTCATATAGTTGCTTAAGTGTAGAGAAATTTGCTTCAAATAATGGAAACTTATTATGATCTTCGAAATCTGGAAAATAAAAAACATTGACCTGCATTTTTTTTTATTAATCCAATTGTTACGAATACTTTTAAAATGTGAACTGAATCAATAACAAAAAATAAAGGATTGGAAGGATCAGAAGGATATGGATATACAATGCTCAATTTGGGAGAAACAGAAAAGTTGGACATTGCTTTTCGATTTATAAAATTATTGTCAGAAATTACACCTATAACTTTGAATCCTATACCATCAAGTTCTACAATAGTTATTTTAACAACAGCAAACAATTTTTCTCCATCGAGTTTTTTTTCTACCGGCATTGTATGAACTACTTCTTTAAGAGGAGACAGAAGACTTAGAATCATGAACACATATGCCGAAGTAGCAGCTTGTTCACTGTTATATGCCATCCCAAGAATATACATGGTTTTAAATAGATTTCGTCAAGCATCAGTATGACAGTTTTGTCAACAGATTTTAGGATGTTTACTTTTTTTCCATGTATGCTAGAAAGTTTTAATTTGATTGTTCTGTTTGAGGATTAGTTTTTAGAGATGAACAAAGTTTGTGCAAACTTCTTGGATGGGCAATATTGAGATAACCTGAATTTCTTAAAAATTTATAGGCATGAGGAGATATGGATTGTAATATACAAAAAAAAAAAACCCACCATTTCAGAGAAATATCTAAAAGAAAACTTGTTACAGGTTAAACATTTGAGCTGGTCAATTAAGAAATGGAGTACAATTTTTTTTATCATCATCTAAATCTGAAAACATACTTTCTAAAAGATTAACAATAAAACCAAATCTTGTAGGAAAATCATGGGAGCTTTTCCTTTCTACTCTGAGAACCAGTTCATGTAATATTTTATTTACAACACTAACATTATTAATTTTTAGAGGAAATTTGTACTCACCAAGTTGACCTATGTGTATTGACAAATCTAATTCTTTATTTATAATCACTGAGGCTTTAATAACAGGGGATACCGTTGTGACCAGCATCAGAATTATTACTAGATCTTTTTTACAAACAATAGTCCATATTTTCTGAAGCTTCTCTGCATTTAAGCACTCGACAAATTTTGGAAGTGACGTAAATGGTTTACTTTTTTCAAATTCTTCTTTTGGCGTACCAGGTGCTATTGTTTACTGGGATTTTTATCTCGAATATTAGAATTTATTCTTTATTATTTCAGTCTAATAATTGTAACTAGATTTAATTTGTTAAAGATTGTTCAGTTTATGGTTGAAAGTTATTGTTACCAATAAATCCTGGAAAAAGACCATTCTAAAAAAGACTTCAGAATATTATTTTATAACACCACACACACGCTACAGTATTTATTTCACTAATCTTTGCAGTCTCTGCTCAAAACATTCTTGAATAGGATTTATAGAGTTTGAAATATATTTGAGGGGAAAAGTCTGTAATTTTTTTCAAGTAACATATTTTCTCTCCAGTTTTTTCATCATAAGCTTCTGTGTTTCTTCGTATTGCATCATCCGCAAAGTGTAGTTCACAAACCTAAAATTCAAAAGACATAAAAATATTGACTTGCATTGACAGAAAAGATTTGTTAGAATTAACAAAAATTTATCTGATAATTTGATTTTTTGTAATTTTGAATGGAACTTTTGTTGGAAATAGTGAAAAAATTGTGATACAACAAAATTTTTTTTGACAACGCTTATATACAAAATTCGAACAAATTTTTTTTTTCTCTTTAATTCAATGAAATTTGTTTATTTTGCCAGCAAATAGTTGTCATCGAAGCAAACTTGATACGATGAAATCCTTCTTTTCAGGACACCACATAGTCTATATTAATGCAAACAATTTTAGAAAAGAAACTGTCAGTGTTGTCGTCAAGGCCTTAGAAATTGGTACTCACTACCTCTAAATGTGGTGTCTTCTCTGATATTTGCTGACGTAGCAATCGTACTTCAAGTTAATGTTGTGAGGTTAATGCTGAGTCATGTTTATCTGTTTTTAGCTTTATTTTTTCTGACTTTTAAAGTCATCTTAAAAGTTCAGAAATCAGATAGCTTTTTTTTTTGTTGTGAATGTGTTATGCATTTTGTATCTCACATCATATTAATATACAAAATAATCAATAAATGGTTGCTCATGTACATTGACTATGAGCTCTGTATCAAACTGGGCTTTCTTTTGGTAACACACAATAAACCTCTTAAAGTACTTTCGTTGATTCTGTGAAAAGATATTTAGTAAATGACACAAAAATATTTGTTTGCAATAGCAGAAACACTACACAGTTTTTGTCTTATTAACAATGCTTGCTTGAGCTCATTTTTATACACATAAATTTTTTTAGGGCTACAAAATATTTATTTGATAAACAATACGCTTTTCTCATTATAGATAATTAAAAATGAATTGCCAATGTAATTACCATGTTAAGAAACTCACATGAAGAAAAAGAAATGAGTACATTTTTCAAATGTCTTATCGAACAACTTATTAAAGTTATTAGTAGACTTTTAAAATTAAAATATTATTACAGTTTCCATAAATAGAATAAAGTTAAATAACTTACCTTTGAATACTTTGATGGATCAAAATCTTTTCTTGATATAGCATGGAGTCTACAATAAAAATGTAAAAAAGCAGCAAATCGCTCAGCCACAAGCACCAAAATGGCGTAGGCGAGTGAACTAATCTAACTTGAATCCAAGCGAGTTTTCTATCCCTACTATGTGTGACGTAATAAGTCTATCACGTTGGAGTCACCAGGCCTTCATCTCTAGGAGGTGATGGCTGACCGCGGTGTCGTAGCACCTGGGTAAGCAAAGATGTTTGTAAATGTATAGTGCTCTTTTGCGGCATGGGGTTACTTTAAGTAGCAGTCAAGCCGCATGTCCTCTAGTGAGTTTGGTGGAAGGGGAAGAGAGGTGGGAAGTTTTTGATCCCAGAGCGTTCTCCCTCAAAATTGGGGGGGGGCGAGCAAAATCATACTGTCCCCGGTTGGTGCTTAAAGCTACGGCTAACGACATGCGTACAACCAGCTCCTTGCCTCGATGAATTTCGCCGGCCTTGGTCAGATATTACTGTCGATCTGGCGGCATAAGTAACAACAACACTACTGTCTGTTTTGTCTCGGAAACTCTCTTACTAGTTCGATAAATGAATAATCTTTTGATATTCAACAACCCTAAATATCTCCGAGTGACTCTTTTTTTTTTTAGATGCAGAGCTCTGCTGCTCGCTTCTGCTAAAAGTCTTCAATCTCTGATTGATTTACAACAACAGATGTGAAACACAACAGCTTTCTGAAAAATATTGCGGACGATCTTTAATGACGAAATTTATACATGTCAGCAGACAACACAGGGATTGAATATTTTACGTCAGAACTCGTGGCACAACTTAGTATGTCTGTGCTTAGAAACAACTCTTAAGCTGGCCTAAGACTCAAATAGTCATTTTGGTATCTTGGGTATAACTATACCCATGCAACATCTTTTAACTGATTTTTTAGTCTTGTATTCAAAATTTTAATAAATCTACAGAAATTTTGCACTACTTTTTTTTTTTTAAATCAAATTAATTTGTAAACGAACTCAGAAAAATTCAATCCTATAATACTGAGGTTCATACTCAGCTCACAAACTGACTCGTACGAAACAGAAATCAAGCATATGAAACATATGAATGAAATTATAAAAAGATTTTTCAAATGCTTTTAAATTTTAAAGCAGCTCTTCTCAAACTGTGGGGCGCACTTCCCTAGGGCATATTAAAAAGAGTCGAAAACAAAAGATTATTTAAAAAAAATTTTAATTTATTGAAAGTAAACAAAATGCATTCTGTATAATGAAAAATTTAAAAAAAATTAAACTCATATGATACATTTATTAATGTATCAGTACTACACAATGTACTTTATATTTAATTTAACAATGCTAAGTTAAGTACCAGTGATCGCACGGACTTGTTGTGGCCGCGGTGGCCAAGTGGTCTAGGCATCGGATCATGGCTAGCGTGTCATGAGTTCGATCCCAGTACCACTAAAGATCCGCCGTGTAGGGGATACATGCACGTTAAATCTGTCGAGAGCTCAAACGTCCTCCTGTTGGTGTGGTGTGGTAGTTAGGAGAGGGGGTGCCAGCTCAGGTGCCGTCCGCGTCACTTGACCATGTTTCAAAATTACGCGGACCGTCGCCAAAAGCCCTCGTGTTGATAATCAGTGCGACGTTAATATTCACTCACTCACGTACGGACTTGTCATATATAAAATTATATGCCAAAATTAACACTTATCTTAATAATTTGTGCGGTTTATAATTAATCCCTTAACTGTGCGGATTAAAAGATACGCAATTCACTCCACATTGCCACCGTTTTGCATGTATGCACGTGTGTGTGGAGTATTTGGGGGAGGGAATAAATAAGAAAATCTTCTGAAATAAGTAAATCCTTCGCAAACACATACGTATGTGTTGTTTAAGGTCATTTTATTGCATTCCAATGCCTTCGGAATAATTTTATGAATAGTAATGAACAGAAAATATCGTATTTCGGGAAGACGTAGGGGAGACTGGGGCAAGATGACTAATGTCTTAATATTTTTCCGTATTCCACTAGGTAGCAGCATCAAATGAACACTACTGGCTCTCTTTTTGGCCTTTCGTTAAACTATAGTATAGACACGCTGAAATCGCCCTTTTTGTGTTAGTTGTGAAGCTTTGATTATTTTTTGATGCCACGGTATAACTTTTATGCATGTGTAAATAAGCTCTGCTACAGATACGGGTAAGATATAAAGTTTCTCTTTAATATTTATGAGTAACTTGGTTTAAATACTACCTATTACCATGAATAAATGTCAATTAATTGCCTTCCTTCATGATAATGAGAGCGAATATTTTTAAACAGACTGTCTGGGGCAAGATGACGATCCGAAACACAGGGCAAGATGACGAGCTCGTCATCTTGCCCAGTGTTTTGGAATTTATTAAACTTACTATTGTTGTCCATTCTATTAAATCCTGTGAACACTTGTTTGTCTGTGTGTATGTCTGAGTGACCTTGCGCTTCCATCTCTTTTGGGCTAAGAGATGCATCGGATCGGGAAAGGTTTCCTTCGAAAGTGGGTGACCAGAGGAAGACATTTTTGCCATCCGCTAAGCCCCTTCCCCCCTAAAGAGGAAGAAATGTAACAATAATTTGTTGCTTTAGAGCTACTGGCTTTTATCTGCCACCTTTTCTGATTTTTTACAAGAAAACGAATGCTTCCTGAACTTGTAGAGAGAGCCCCACCAGGAACTGTAGGCAACTGTAGTGATAAGGGCTGGAACAACGAGGGCACCTTTTTCTCTTTTTTGAAGCACTTTTATCTTCATGTGAATCCAAGCAAAGAATCTCCTAATCTGTTGATTTTTGACAAACACAAAACTCATATACCTTTGCAGGCTATCTTATATTTGCTGAGCGAAAAACATCATCATGGTTGGGTTGCAGTCGCACACATCACATCGTCTGCAGCCCCTTGTTGTGTCATTTTTCGACCAGTTAGAAACGCACTATAGCCAAGCATGTGACACCTTTATGGTCACTCATCCAGAACAAACTATCACAGACAAAAATATTGGTGAGGTTTTGAGCAGCACTTACTTCAAATCAGCTACAGTTGGAAATACCGTTGAAAAGGTTTAATGAATATGGGATCGAGCCTCATAATCCTCTTGTGTTTAGCAAACATGACTATGCTGCGGTAAAAACTACAAACCATGCTGCTGTTGGCGATGAAACTGAGAATAATAGTGCTAATCCTCAGATCCCGGTAATAGAAAACCAACATATAAACCCTCCAGAAAAACCAGAACTTATGGCAAATGCTGATTCCGATGCACCAAAGAAGCCTGTTAGTGCTTTTTTTTTTAAATTTCAAACCATTGCCTAAAACAACATAATGTGAGAAAAAAAGAAAAAGCAAAAAATTGAGCTCTAGCATTCTTACAAGCACACCCACCAAAGAATTGTTAGAACACACACACACAAAGGGAAAAGCAGAAGGGAAAACAGGAAATTTTTTAAAAAAAACAGAGAAAAAAAGCTTGTGAAGCTAAAAAGGGAGTACAAAAATTCAAACTGTTCCTGTAGGCCTAAATCTATAAAATCTAGGCCAAACATTCCGGTTGTATCAACTTCAAAGGACGGTGTTATAAGATGTCCTGCTTGTGAAGAGAACCCTCCAACAGAAGAATGGATCCAGTGCTGTAAATGCCAAGAGTGTTGGCATGAGGAATGTTCCAATTATAAAAATGTCATTTTTATTTGTGACTATTGTTAGGTACACAACTAAACACTTCAACATTCCGTTACAATGCATTACGCTCAGTTTGATACTTTGTAAGATGTAAAAACGCACTCATCATTCAGTGGCGGCGTTAGGCGTCGGCGATCGCAGACGGCCTCGCGCTTGAGGGGGTCTCGCATAGTTTTTAATTATTTAAATTAAATTACAATTTTAATTATAAAAAATTCTATTTGTGTAATTTTTGTCATCATTTGATTAGCAATAAATCTCGTTTACTCATACATTAATTTAACTATAATTCGGCTTATGTAATTTAACGTTTTCTTGACTGGGAAAAAAGGAGGCCTCGCGAACCCTAATTTCGCCGACGTCCACGCGTGGTCTAGCGCCGCCACTGTCATCATTTGTTAAACCATGTAACACATTCAAAAGATAAAACATGCTCAACCTTTTTCAGTGTCGCCATCTTGCCCCAAGGGAAAAGTCATCTTGCCCCAGTATTGGGGCAAGATGACGATTTGTTAAGGTTATGAAAAAATAAAATAATTCTTAACTTCTTTTATTGGAAAAATTAAATGGTAATATATTTTAATACTACAAAGGACTACTCTAACAGTTCATGTAAAATTGATTTTACTACCCTTAAAAATAAATTAATAAACAACAAAAAACTGTTAACGTCGTCATCCTGCCCCGGTCTCCCCTATATATACGTTTGGGACAATTTACGTACTGGCTCAAAGAGGCGTTTATATACGCCAGCGGTGGCGAGGTTAAAGTCGTATTGTAGCTTTAGCGCGTCAAAGTATCTCTTGTCGAATTCAATATATTGTTATTGTATGGAGGGGGGCGCGATGAAAATTGTAATTGAATATTGGGTCGCAAGTATTGAAAGTTTGAGAAGCACTGTTTTAAAGAGGTAGTATGTTCAAAGAACGTATTTCTCACCTATAAAAACCGTATGAATTTATATAAGTACTGAGCCCTTAAGAGTTCAAAATTGAAAATGTTTTAAGAAATCGAGTTACGCCCCTTCATTTGGTGGTAGATGCAATTCATATGTGTATGACTCTGAACCATGGTGTTGAAATTTCCCTATTTGTGGAAAAAATGGGAAGTAAAAAAAGCAGGGGGGAGGTGATAATGCTACAAATCACTTCTCTCACATCTCCCAATGGATGCATAATTGACACGAAGGTGCAGCACGAACGGCAACACTTTCGAAGGGGCAGTTAAACAGCTCTTTTTGTAGTTCGGGAAAAAGAGAGGATCAAAACCAGTTTCCGATAAGCTTTCCACTTTCAGCCAGACACTCTCGCTTCTGCACCACCACGAACGGTTATTTATTATTTTATTATTATTATTTTTTTCTGTGGCCTGCCTCCGCTCTGCCCCGATAACAAATGTTTTCATGATATTTGTCAAAGAAACTGCGAATCGCCTTCGAAATTTATTGGATCAGATAAAGGATTTCTTACTCTCGTGGAAACTGGTTTCACAGCCGGACGATATTTTCCGCATCCGCTAGGGAATATATTGCCGGCTTTATCGCCTGCGCATTTGTCTTGTCTCGTAATATGACATTGCCAGCACCCCTCCCCACTCGCTCGGACTGGTCGTTCAACCGTTTTTCGTCCGTCGCTCAAAAAACTCCGGACGATTATCCCTAAAGTAGTTCTGCATTTGAAAATTTTAAACATTAATGGCTTCACTTTACAGTTAAATAATATTTCGCTCGCTCGTGGACCCTCAAGTCATTACCATTCGATACAATTCGCTTAGGGAATGGGAAAGTTTCCTCAATACAGGGATAACTATATAAGATTACAATGTGCAAAACTAAACTTGGACTTCATAAGGTTATTTTTTAAAATGCTTATCTGTCTGAAACCAAACTTTATCATCGACACGTTTTGGAAATTTTAAACATTGATGGCTTCACTTTACAGTTGAATAATATTTCGGTCGCTCGTGGACCCTCAAGTCATTACCATTCGGTACAATTCGCTTATGGCAAGGGTGGGCAGACTTTTATAAGGTACGGGCTACTTCGAATTTTTTCAAGGTGTCGTAGGTGTAGTGAACTAAAAGAAAGTATACAATACAGCCGCGGAGCTCCATTATACGAATTTTTCTATTTCTCGCACTTTTCTTGGAACCAAGAACATTTTACGATTTTCTTCGTAAAATAGCCTCCAAATAGAGAAGTGTATTTTCTATTCAACGAAATAGTACTTTTATCATTTGATTTTTTTCCCTCCGTATTTTTTAAAATAACGTATTTGCTCGAATCTAAGCCGCACTTTTTACCCGATGTTTACGCTACTGAAAATTGGGCGCGGCTTAGAATCGAAGGGAGAAAAATGGGTTGAATGGGGTATTTAGAGCAATTACAGTTTCATACATGCATTTAAAATTTTTAATACTGATAAAATAGCTGCCATAAAATCCGGCGTATAACGAGCACTTATACTTTCAAGCTTCAATTTTTTATTTTTAGGTATATTCGCCGTATAATAGGCACCCCCGTTTTTACAAAGAAACTAGAAATATGCGTGTATCTTATGTTTTGAAGTAATTTATTCATTATTCCAAGTTGTAGAAAAGAATAGAATACTTTAAGAGCTAGAAGCCTTATTTTTTTTCCTGCTTATCTTTTTCTTTCTTTTGAAGCTGTCATTTTTATACCCGGCGTATAACTCGCACCCGTCGCATGTGCACGTTATGCGGCCGATTTTATGGTAGTTATTCACTTCTTTAGTTTTCCTTTTAAATCTATTTTAATTTCGCAAAATTGTATATCGATAAACCACATTTTAGACTATTTTTCAATTTTCACAAAATCTTGTTGAGAATTTGGGACGGGGCTTAGATTTGAATAAATACGGTATTTCTAGACCTTCTTATAATGGAATGACTATTAGGTCTTAGTGAAAGTGGTCACCCCAAAATGTCTTGGGGGTTTACCGGTCGATCGCGATCGACTTAATGCCTACCTCGGGCTTAAGCAACGGGAAAGTTTCCTTGATACAGGGATAACTAAGGTTACAATGTGCAAAAATAAACTTGAACTTCATAAGGATATTTTTTTAAATGCTTATCTGTCTGAAACCAAACTTTATCATAGACACGTTTTGGAAATTTTAAAAGAAGATATAGAGGTATACTAGTGGCGTATAAAAAGGTGGGGAGGGGGAGTTCCATATATATATATATAGATCAAGAAATTTTAAATTTTTACAATAAAGAATATCTCTTGGCACTTTCGATTACAGGTTTTTAGGAGTGTCCGCCCCCCCCCCCCCAATAAGAGAAATCTGTGTACAGAACACATATCTATGTGTTTTGGAAACTTTTGTTTTAAAACTAGATTTATTTATTTTTTGCTCTTTAGCACTACTGAAATTCTACAACTTTTGGAATTATTTGGTCACAGTAATTTTTGTTCGAATGTCATCGTTGTATAGGGGTGAGGCACTGGCGTAGCTAAACCTGAGTGAGCCCTGTATCAAAAATTTCTTGGGGGCCCTATTTTGAGCCTCTAAAAAATTTCACGACTTTTTACTTACGTAAGTTGGGACCCCGTATGACGATAGCTTCAGTGGAGTGAGTGAGTGAATATTAACGTCGCACTGTTCAGTTATACGCGAGAGCTTTTGGTGACTGGCCGCATGATTTTAAACCATGGTCAAGTGACGAGGACGACGCCTGAGCTGGCACTCCTCTCTCCTAACTACCACACCAATGGGAGGACGCGTTTGCTCTCTCTTTTGATTTAACGTGCATCGCTCCCCTACATGGCGGGTCTTTAGTGGTGATGGGCTCGAACTCGTGACAGGCCAGCCCCGATCCGACACCTTAACCACTCGGCTACCGCGGCCACTATGAGATTCGAGGCAAATAGCCCTTGCGTTGCTTTTGAGTTCGAAGTTAATAAAATATTCAAATCAAAGAAAAATTCAACAGCAAATTTTCTTTCAACAAGTACTATTAAAAAATATGTGTATTTTCTTACGAGAAGCATTACCCCCCCCCCCCCATTTTTAAAGAGGAAATCATTTTTTATATAAACAGTATGACTCGATTGGGATCCCTATAAAATTTCATTTCTAATCATTTTCATTTTTTTTTCTAAGCAGGGGGGAAGGGGGAGTGTGAGTTCGATTGAAATTCTGTATCTATCATTAGGCGTAATGAAAAGGGCTTCCGCCGTTGTGAATCGAACGGGACACCATTCATCCATCTTATCCGGCCGATAACATCTTTTCATTTGTTTATTTTACAAAGTGGAAAATTTACCTTGTCATCAGCCCCATTTCACCTTGATACGGTATCCTTGAAATATTGCGGAGTTAATTTTACAAGAAAAGGTCAAGGTTTGTTTTGTATAAAACTTCGAATGCGTGTGAACAGCCTCTCTCTCATGCAGATAATAAAAGCATTAAAAAAATATACGAATAAGCGTCCTTGAGGAGACAAAAGCGAGGCGCTCAGTTCACCTTACAGTGAAGTGATTCCTCAAATAAATCTAGGACTTGAAAGGAAGGGATAAAAAAAAACCTTCCTAATCATTAGCAACCTCAATCGATGCAGTAATACGGCTGTTTATGCATTCATGCTTATTGAATAACTTCAAATGATATTTTGTGCATCTATGCAAAGAGTATCTCATTATTTTGGTTGATCCAAAACACTGGTGGGTGAATGAGTAAGTATTAATTAACGTCACACCAAAAAGTTATATACAAGTTTATCCTCAACTACCATAAGACAACACGTTTTAATGGCAACGGACCTCGTAATTTCGAACCAAAGTCATATGACGAGGACAACACATGTACTGGTACCCATCTCTTCTAACTTCAACACCACGCCAACGAGAGGACTTTGAGCCTCGATTTAATGTGCATTAGCCCTTCTATACACGGAAGGGTTCGAACTTATGACATGCTAGCCACGGGCTAGTGACCATAATCACCCCACGGTCACACTTTTGAGAAGGGAAAATAGAAGAAACAAATCGTTTTATATTTATTTTCTATAAAACATGAATATTCACAACTTGGAAATAAATAGCAAGCTTAGTTTTCATAACAAGGAGTTTAAAAAAAACCCAACGAGAGCGTGAGTGAATATTAACGTCGCACTGTTCAGCTACACGAAGGCTTTCGGCGACGGACCTAGTCATTTCAAGTGACGAGGACGACACCTGAGCTGGCACCCCTCTCCAAACTACCACACCACACCAACGGGAGGACGTTTGAGCTCTCGACAGATTTAACGTGCATTGCTCCCCTACACGGCGGGTCTTCAGTAGTACTGGACTCGAACTCATGACATGCTTACCATGATCTGATACCTTGACCACTTGGCTACCGCGGCCACACTAACGAGAGCTATTTGAGCAGTATAACGAAATTTGGGAGAACTTCGGTCAAACGTCTTCAGCCACGACAGCGTAATTTCTGCCTCAGAATGATTTCTAAAGGACGCTTTCGGGTATCGTCCTTCAAAAGACTGTCATGTACTCGAGTAGTGCACGTTGAATCTGCCATCATTGATTGGTTATTTATTAACGTCGTATTTTGCAGGTACACGAAGACTATTGGTGAGATAATAATGAGCTAAATTCATGTGACGTCATTGTCACATGATAATGACAACCACGTGTTTCTAGCCTATCAGTTCAAATACTCATGTGACGTGATAGTCACACGATACGAAGTAATCATGTTTCCAGCAACGTTTGCACAAATTTTCTACTAAAAGACATACTAGTCAACTATAACAACGCACATTTTATTTGAGAGTACATGCATAAAATAAAATTTCTTTTCAATTTTAAAATCTTTTTGAAGAAAAAAAATTTTTTTTAATAACATTTGAACATTTTTATTCAATTACTAGCTTTTACCCGCGGCTCCGCTCGCGTTGATGTCTTTAAATAAATGTCAAAGTCGCAATCATTATCATTAGAAAGTAAATATTATAATATGGTAATTATTTTATTGCTTGACTGAAACCAATAAAATTTAAAAATTCTAAAATTTTAATTCTAATTATTTTTTTTTGTAATTCCTCTTTCTCCTTTTCATTTCCCTCCCTCCCCCGCACGTCGTTTAAATTTTCAATGTTGATTTTATGGACAATAAATCAAAGCTTTTTTTGAAACTGTCAATTAATATTACCATAGAATTTTCAATATCACGCGCGCGCAATTCGCTAAAACTTTATTTCATTTCCCTCTTTAAAAAGTGGGAGAAAATTTGCATCAAAATATCTGGGATTGTCGGAATAGAGAAATTCTTAGCCAACTTGGCGATATTTCTCAAAGTTTGAGTTAGATATTTAATAAACTTAACGTAATAAATGTTAGACATTTAATAAAAAACCATCTAAAAATTGCTTTTTGTAAAGATGCTAAATTACACTATGTTTCAGTTATTTGTTACGAATGTGTGAGAAAATTTTTATTAAAAATTCCGTTATTGACCAAATGCATAATTTTGCGCCAACTTGGCGGGGAGTAAGCAACGTCCCACGGTTTTACCCGCATAGTTCCCGTCCCCGTAGGAATATGGAGATAAAATATATCTTATGTTACTCGCTGATAATGTAGCTTTATATTGGTGAAAGAATTTTTAAAATAGAGCCAGCCGTTTTCGAGATTAGCCGGAACAAACAGACAGACAGACAAAAATTTTAGAAATTGATTTTTTGATATAAGTACCATATATACCTTTAAATGCATTTGTAAAAAGCTGCTAACTTGAAATTACAAACAGACACTTCAATTTTATTTATTTATATAGATAAAATTCGAAATTTTATCTAAGTTTTGCAAATAGAACAACTGCAATTATTTTAACGTCAGTTTTGAATTCAATGGAGAACACGTGATTGTCTTTATCACGTGACCGTCATGAATTGAGTCCATTGAGCCACGAGTGATAAGTGCGAGATCTGAGTCGGCATCCCACCCTTCAACTACACCAATATGACTTGGAGCCAGGGACGTCTTACGGCATAGGCTAACTGGCGGCCTCGTTCGTTCTCCACTCTCTCTTAATAAGATCATGATCCGGATAATTTTTATGCGGTTAAATATTATTCCCTTACATATTCTACGAAAAGCAGGGAATTTCAAACTGTATGTCGACTGGCAAAAAGACTGTATTATTATGTGATGACTTTCGTCCATGTCTAAGCCTAGACCAGTGATTCCTAAAGTGGTCTATATAGACCCCAGGGATCTATAATAGCATGGAGGGGGTCCACGTCAGCAAAAAAATAATTTGGGGTTCCATGAGTTGTAAATGGGAGTCTAAGATAGTAACTCTCATTAAATCAGATCATGACTTTAATTTTTAAAAAACGACGAAATGACGAAAATTTATAATCAAGTGGAAACCAGATTTAACTGTTCAACAGATTTATTTACTAAACTTAATGAAGTTTATTTGCAGTTACAAGGACCATCATTTCGGCGTTTCTTGCCTAAAAGGTAAACAGTATAATACTGGACGCCCCGAATTTTCCTAGTTTCTCAATTTGTCACACACAATCTGCCAGGAAAAGGATGTTTTAACTTACTTTCAACATTTAGGTGCCCTTTATTTAGACTATGAAACTAGGTTTGAGAATATTTTGACTACATATATATATATATATATATGTGGTAATACTACAGTATAGGCATTTAATTAATATGGTCACAATGAAAGAAAAACAAATGTCATATTACAAGAGGAACTGATCGAAATAGGCACTAAAAAGATCTTAAAGTAAAATTTAGAAACACGGATATCAGCAATTTTAGAAGCACCAGATTCATCTCTCCCATTAAAAGCGTTTGTTTGTTGCTCAGTTATTTTTAGTATTGATCAAATTTTAATTTAATTAATTGACATGTGTGTCTTAGGTTTTAAACTATATACTTCACTGCAGTTAGAAATGTAAATATTTTAAAGTAAGTATAGCTCTATACCAGCTGTCAAAAAGACTTTTAAGTTGATAAATTTGCCAAAAATCATTATGTAATAAGGGGTCTACCCAAACCCGAAAAACATGGCAAGGGGTCTACGAGACAAAAATGTTTGGGAACCTCTACCCTAGACCAAATACCATAAACAATCATTCAACTCCTTTAGTCCAAATGCGGTCATCGGTCGAGTCGTTTGTGCCTAGGAGTGTGGGTCGGGCACATGTATTAGTTTCACATTACATTTTGAACGAGTATTTGACAATGCATTGTCTACTTTTAAAGATCTCAGCTAGGGCTTACTTTTTCATGGGGGCCTCAAAAAATCTTCTCTGGGTCGAAAGCCTCAAAGAGTCTTATTTGGTCCCTCTATGCCAGGGGTGGCCAACCCGCGGCACGCGTGCCACAGTTGGGCACGGCGGAGTGGTAAAAGTGGCACGCGAAGACTTACTGAAAAATTAAAAATTTGAAGCAAATAATAAATATTTTTTTTACACTTTTATTTAAATATAGTTGTCTCAGACAAAAAAAAGCCGTACAAATTTATATCAGCATATGTTTGTGAATAAATACTTTCTTTTATAAACATAAAATGAAAATATCGCTCAAAACTAGCTAATACGCACCTAATGCAACGTAATTTTGTTAGCTTCTTCAAGCTAATCCTGATATAGATGGCTTGATAAGAAGGCTACAAATTCAAAAGCCACAGTAAATACTAACTTTTTAATAATTGTTTAGAATCTTTCAAGTTTTTCCATTTTATTTTATACCTAACTTAATTGATTGAACCTAAAAAAAGTTCATTGACAATAAAATCTAAATTTTCACTTTTGTCGTACTTATGTTATTTTAAAATCCTCACTACTTAGACTTGCATTAAAAAATGTGTTATTTGCTTAAAAATCCCATAATAAGCTTATAAGTAGCATTTTTTCACATTTTAATCTTTTTTTTGTTGTTGTTGGAAATGGCACGAGTCATTTTTTTAAAGCAGAAAGTGGCACTCTTCCCAAAAAGGTTGGCCACCCCTGCTCTATGCGGCGGGGCACCAGGAACGGAAGCAACAACCCCATAGAAACAATACTGACCATGAGATGAGCCATAACACCTCGGCTACCGCAGCAGCATTTAACATTTTACTGTCAATGTCTTCATATTTCCTTAGAGTGAATGATTAGAGTAAGATGTCTCCTCCTAGTCTTCCGATTATGGTTAAGACTTATGCGGACAACAGTTACAGCGAACCTTTAAACCAGGCAGAAACAACTGCGACCTGCTCAACGAACAAACATGAGGATTTCGAATTTTGATTTAGAGTTCAGTAACCCCATTACTCCTTTATTGTTTTAAATGGATAATCTGCCGCGTTCTCGAACTATTCATTTTAACTTTTGTGCTACGGCAGCCCTAAATATGCAAAAAGTATATTAGAATATGACTACAGAGAATTTTTTCCCTCGTAAATGTTCTGAACATAATTGATCGAAATTAATAAAATCATTATGAAGTGATAGTTTACTGTTTGATTTTTACTGTATCTACAGTGCTGGGGCCATAAAAATTGCAACATCAGGAAGAAAGGATCTGACGAACGTAAAAATAACATGAAAGGAAGAAGTTGGGACATGTAAATGATTAGCATTTAAGTAGATTTAAGAGACGCAGGAGAGAGAAACGACATTTGAAGCACTGCATTAAAGAAAACTTGTGTAGTGGATTCCTCATTCGGAAAGCGTTTTGTAAGGTCGGAGTTTTATCGGAATATCGTGTTATGGCCACCCATCCGGTATGATTTGTGACGCTTATTGCGGTGCCGTAGGGCCTGGATTCGAATCCCGAAGAAGGCATGAATGTTTGTGTTGTAATACTTCCTTCTTTCCTTTGTGATGTAAGCCCCCGTGTGATACTTTGTGGTGCACGGGGTCCATAAATGTTCTCAATAAAGAAAAAATATCGTGTTATGCCTCGAATAAGCAAAAAAAGAAATACTTACCACAGCAAATGTCAGAATTTGATAGAGGCGGGATTGTTGCCTATCGGGAGTGTGGATTATCGTTCTGCGAAATCACCTTTCGCACTGGTCGAAATCCAACCACTTTCATGTGAATATGGAATTAGTGGGTTTCTGAGGGTCATAATGAACAGCATGCTGAATATCCACATCCCCCCATGACTAAGCCCGAGAGGACATATATAATGTGAGGATTGCAAAACCGTAGACCCATGTCATAGACCATTAGTCAGGAAATGGGCATGCTCAGTATCCACTCGTACGGTGAGACGACGTTTGCAGCAACGTGGTCTGTCAGCACGGCGATCTTTCCTGCAGCTTCCTTTGACAATGCAGCATAGCAACAGATCCTGGTGCGACTCTGGTGCGCAGAATGGCAAAGTTGAATACAGGAGTTGCACAATGTTGCCTTTTCAGACGAGTCTCGGTTCGGCGTGCAGTATTCTGATGACCGTGTATGCCTCTAAAGGCTGCGAGAGGACCGCTCTTCACCTGCTTACATTCAATATCGGCATAGAAATCCTACGGCTTGGACAGCCATTGGGTAGACGACACACTCCTCTCCAGTTCGGATCAACGGTAATATAAATGTAGATCGATACATTACTGTCATTTTACGTCCAGTGGTTGTGCCCTATCATCGAGGACTGCCAAACGCCATCTTTTAACAAGATAATGCAAAATCACATGTTGCACGCCGTGTTCTGACTATCCTAGATACACAGGGTATTCGATTGTTACCTTGGCTTGCATGGTTTCCAAATCTGTTACCCACTGAAAACATCCAGTTATGGGTTGCTGAGAGACTGGTGCGTCATTCTTCGCCAGCTAATATGGTTGATGAAATGTGGCATAGACTTGAAGCAGCACGGAATGAGTTGCCCGTTTTAGCTGCCAGAGGAGGCTGCTGTCTTTACTAATTTCTGACCCCTGTAAGCCCCCAAACTGCTTGTATATTTAATCATTTTGTCTTTATGCCATACTGCTTACGTACAATAAATATCTTTTATTGTATTTACTTTCCATCATGGTGCTGTAATTTTAATGACAATAATTTTTAATTCGCTTTAAGACTACACGGTACCCTTTTTCAAAATTTTTTTCTGGGGACAGTAGTATTAAAAGTAATTTATGTATTGTTTTCAGACTATATTATTAAACCGATTCTGAAAATAAAAAATCATTTTAACAAGCCATTATTTTAAAATTTAAAATTTTTGAAGTTTTTTTAAACTCTTATAAAATACACAATTTTTGAAATTTTAAAATTATTTTACATGATTTATATTTCTTACATTATTGCAAACAAAAGTTAGTATGGATTTCAAAATCTAGTTCCTTGTTGATTTTTAATAATTTTTTTTCTAGCTAAACCTGGAAAAAACACGAAATTTTTTAAAATATTAACTTTAACATTTTTTGAAAAAATAACTAAAGATCTCAGACCTAAACCCATACTAACTTTTATGTAACACATATATCTAAGTATCTATAAAAAATTTCAAGACTCTATCTTGAACAGAAAAAAAGCCTTAGGGATTAGAAAACACTTACATCTTCAAAAATAAAAGTCTGAGAAAAATGCATTTAAAGTTTGTAAAGGCATAAAACAAAAACAAATAATACTTGCAAAGCTCTAAATTTTTAATATATTATTTTACTACTTATATAATACATAAAAACACTACTTTAATTAAATATGATTGAAAATATTTTTACTTATTCAAAATATGTTTTTGCAAAATATCGAAATAGCATTTTTACGATGACAGATTTTTCAGCATAAAGTTAACATAATAATTTCACAAATGTTTTAAAACACAATACACTTATAAAAAATAATAATGTTATAAATTAAAGCTTAAAAAGTTAAAATCCACCAGATTTGTACATAGCACCTAATTTTTTCTCAATTTTAAGTCGATGCAATTTAGCAAGTTTTAATTTTTGCTGCGCGAATTTAAAATTTGCAGATTTTATTTTATTCCTGAAATAGGTTCTCCTATAATCGGTAAAGTTGGCTAAATGTTCTGATGATAAACTTGTTGCAAGGCAATTAGCATCCTGAAATGTTTTAAGGGCTTTTAATGTTCCAACATTGAATTCAGATATTGCACTCGACACGGCAATCAACACACGTCTCCTAGAAGCAGTATTTTCTTTGGAACATTTGTTCCATATCATCGAATGCAATGCTTCATTGGAATTTTGTGTTAAACCTCTAACACACCTGCTTAATAATTCCGTTGAAGCCAATCTTTGATAAATTGGCAAAATTTTGGGCAAATATTCTTCATTGTGATTGGTGTTTTTACCCAATCTTTATGCAAACCTGGTTTCTTCCTACGTGCTAATGATGACTGGTAAAAACACCAAGAGTCAATACCAGAAGGACACTTTTTATGTTGTGGCTTCTGGTCTGTAGATATGTAATGAAATAGGGTAGCATAAATTGCAGTTTTCATTGCCTCTACATCACCTATATTTTTGGGTATAGCATTAGTGTAGTATCTAGTAAGCTTTTTTATTGTCTCTTCTTTCAAACTGCCGTGTTTCTTCCCTCCCAGAGTTACACCTTTCACTCGCCAATCTTTTACTGTCTGCCTCAAAGCTGTTCCCAATCTTTTGCTCACATGGTTGATGCATTCTTCTTTTTTAATTTGTATTTCACTTCCATAAATTTTTCTTTCTTTTAATTCTAAGAAAGCCTTAGAATCCCCATCAGAGAGCAAGGTTGTGTACTGGAAGCCAATGCTCTCAGATCTTTCCCATATTTTCACAGCTGCATTTACTTCCATTGCACCAGATGATCCGACATGTGTTGCACTACAAGCATCCTGATGTCCTTTATACCAAATATGAAATTCAACACTGTCTTCTCCAAGCGCAAATTTAGTCTGTTCACATTCTCCACACCGCTTTGACATCACTTCGTAGTCGATCACAAAGCCAGTCAGCAAGTCGATAACACATCCTATTCCGATGTTTGACGTATGCCCTCTTGTCAACCAGCTTCCATCATATGACACTCCAATATCGACGATATCTTTATCATTCCTTGAGCCATTCGCCTCTCTGACATCTTTACGAATATCAAGCAACAGCTGATTGGAAGCAACGAGATGTCCATTCAGAACTTTTGCTTAATAGGAATTAAAAGTTTTACTAGACATTATATTTAAATTCATATGCATGCAGAATTTTTCCAACGCCGAGTACCCAAGTCCCAAACTTAACATACCTTGCACTATTCTCATATTTACATCAAATGGAGCATTAAAAAATTGATGCTTGCTAACATTTGTTATTTGATGTAATTTAGTATCAACCAACTGTTTTGAAGAATATGTTTCACTTTGGGTTTGGTCACAATTAATACATACAACATTCATTTTGAATGCAAAGCCATTTCTGTGACCAAAGCAAAGTTTCAAGGATGCACTATGACAAATACTGCATAAATGATTTGTAAACAAATTACTTAAACATTCAGTATCCACTATAATGTAATTTGGAACATCACTGAAATATTTACTTTTATCTGTAGTATTCTTTCTTGTATTCAAAACACTTGTTTTCTGAAGTCTTGTTGTTATAACAGGTAAAGGATAGTCATTAACATCGTAACTTTCAACAGTACTCCATCTTTTAGAAATATTGCTTCTCTTCGCAAGCTGCTTCCATTGCTTCCAGTTGCTTATTTTTCCATATTCATTTTTAAATTTTGGATATAATTTTCAGGAAATTTTAAAGGACTATACCCTTTTAATAATTCACATTCAACTGATTATAATAATTTTCTAAAATAATAATCTTCAGTTTTTTTTTGAAAAATTACTTTTCTAAACTTTCATGAAATTACACTTTATCCTTCTAAAAATTTTCTGACTGAATTATGAAATTTCTCATTTAATACAAAACTATTTTGTTTAAATCTCGTAATCTCTTTAAGGAAATCATAATTTCATTTCTAATACTAAACGTAGTTTAACTCCCGGATTATTTCTAACCAAAATTCTTAAAATATTTCAACCAAGTAAGCTTTTGAAATTCTAAGGCTTAAGAGCTCTTTTAAAAATCTAGAAACAATCACAAAACTCTTAATTTGTATAGTTTCTTTTTAAAGTTTCTTAATATAAGTTAATATAACATGAATTGTATGAATACAAATGAACATTCTAGTTTATTATTATCATTAAACATTTTTTTTCTGAAAAATAATTTTTTTTTAAAATTCTAATACTTTGAAACTGAACAAAACAACAAAACATTTGCAAATTAATTTGAAATTTTAAGATAACCCAAACCTTTTTGACAAATACCACCACAACAAAAAAGAACAACAAAAGAATTCTAAAAGTTTTTTAACTTAATCTATATCTTAACTACATTCTTAGCTCCCTTTCTCTAAATTAGCAAAACTTAAAATGTAGACAAATTAAAAGGAAAACATTATCAAACTGGAAACACAGTGTTTTGTTTTTCTTAAAAATGAAACACGTTGAAGGAAATGATTAAAAAATGATCCCGTGAAACCAAAACAATAAAAAAAACCATACAACAAATCATATTACCTGAAAATTTAACTTTACAGACGAACTGGCATACCATGCAACACAAGTTAATCAAAATTAAGATGAATACTGTTAAAAATTGCCAGCAAAATCCAGACTTCAGGGAAGTATTTAATTATAAAACGTGCTATATTGAGGCCTAAATTCAACCAGCTTGAAATAGTTTGCTTTAGATTCTAAACTTCTGTGGTGGCTGAGTCCTATTTTGGACCCCGCTCACTCTGCCCGGCGCGTCTCTAAGTGTGGGAGGAAACATATCATCACCAACAAAAGCCATAATAACAATTATATTTATTCAGGACTGACAAACACTTAAACAATCACAAATTTAATTATAAGTAGAAACCTAGGAGTGATTCCCTAATACGTCGATTAATCCTAACACTCAATTCTAATATTAAATCCCAAGTAAACCCGTCTATCAGAATGCACAAGGAGACGAACACTTGCTAACCTCAAGTCGGTACTGAATCTATTATCTTCGATTGTCAATCTAACCATTTACTCTTATAATTTATATCTATCAAACGCGCGCTAAGTTCGTTAAGTAATTCACCGACGATACTTATATGACAGCTTGGCTACTCCTTCTCTTTTACATTTATAAAATCTATATATATATATACTTTATATAGTCGAACTAATTAACATGTAACTATCTCGTGTTTTTCCTGAAAAGGCTGTGAAATAGTATAAATGCTAGCCCCAAAGTTTCCCAAGAGGATTAGTACTGAAATCTCGCGCGAATAGCCTCGTCACACTTCTTTTATCATATAACTTCATTTTCTTTTATTTATATTGATTAGTAAAATAAGATGTAACCGAGAGTAACTAATCACGGCTGTGAACTGGAAAAAAAAACTTGACTTGAATAAAATTCGTTCCTTTAATACAAAATTTGAGCAAAAAAAAAAAAAAAAAAAAAAAAAAAAAAAAACACGACGGCAAAAAGTTTGTACTAATTTTAACAACACTGATATACGGAAGAAATATGTCTAGCGTTTTGTTCCACAACTTAAATCTGGGTTAATCATCGGAGTAGCAATATCGATATACAGGGGCGTATACAAGGGGGTAGGTATCCTGGAGGTCAGGACACTCCCCCAAGCCCTTAATTTTTTTTAATTGATGATAATCCTATATATATATATAACTCAAAATTTAATTAAGTACTTGTATTAACAATTTATTTTATTAATTAATGCTAATTACTAACTCAATAATTTATTTTTTACTGTTTTATGTTGACAAAATCAGAAGAATCAGTTTGGTGTTCTCTTGGGGTATGATACCAGCTGGGGGACTTTTGACTATAGACTTCCTCCCTGAAAAACTTTTGCGGGTGCTACTGTCGATATAAGATTTTTTTTCTTGCATGTTGAACTGGAGTCCAAGCACATGGTGGTTGCTTAATCCGCCTCTGTCTTTAAACCGAGAGCATGCTTCTTTCTCCAGAAATGCTTTTTCTTCTCGAATTTTATTTTCTTGTATGAAGCAAAAATAAATGACAGGAGTAAAATAAAGAATTTAAAAATATTTTGTATGATGCTTTTATCCTGATTTCCAGAGTTCTTTTTAGGAAACAAAGTTTACATAGTTTGTTTTTCTTTCGCGTCATCTATCTTGACGAGGAGGAAAACATTTTCTTAAAAAAAAAATATTGTTTGAGAAAAACCTACATGTCTCAGTTGATAATACACAAAAACAAATATGAACACAATAAAGAGAGGAAAAAATAATTATACACAAGAAATATACCCAATTAAGAATGTAGATTGCGAAAAAGACAATGATATTTTGTTGCTAATGTTTCATACCTTTTTAAAATTGAAAGGGTAAAAAAAAAAAATGTTCATGTAAACATCGTGTTTACATGAAATTAAAGTTTTGATAAAAAAGAATATTTGTTTTTTCAAAACAATTTTCTAAATTAGTTCTATGTGGTATTTCAGTCTATTTCGTACCAATTACTGGATAATTATTGAAATCGTGAAGATAAGAGTTTCAGAGCAAATCTCGTTCTATTTTGTATTTCTCAGTGTTGTCGCTGATCGTTTAACTCCTTTTGGTTTTTATTTTTCCAGCTGCCCCAGACGAGCGACCATCCGAAGGCGACGCCCCTCAACGAATCGGCGAGGTCGATCTCGCAGCAGACGACCCCCGCTGCCAGTTGGAACACTGCACCTTCTGCGACTACAGGGTCTGCTGCCAGGTGGTAAGTCTGTCCTTCATTAACAACAGAAATCGGATTCATTATATATCACCGCGGATATTCCAATTTGAAATTTTCTTTTTTTGCTGTGTCTTCGCTTCTTTTGATGGAGATCTAATCTCGGAAATAAGTGTAGAGAGTAAAATTAACTGAATATTTAAATTAGATTTATCTGTGTTTCAGATCGAGTGGCGTTACTTATTTTCTCTACATGTACAATGTATAATGTTAATGAATTATATTAGTCTCTGTGAACAAATAATGACATTAATATTGAGGATTTTTCTACCTGAAAAAGGTAAAAAAGAAAAATGCAAATAAAGCTTCTAACCGATTAGGCAAGATAAACACACACACACATCTCGATTATAAGAAATCTGTAAACCTCGCCTCACATTTCATACAAATGGAATGAATCTGATGAAAATTTTTTATAATTTATTTTGTTCCGATAATCTCAGGTTTATTTCAGCAACGCACATATTTTTTTCAACTTAAATTCTAAAATACTTCTTACTAGCCCAAATATTATTATTATTTTTTTTATAAATATTTCTTTTTTTTTTTCCAAATATTTTTTTATTTAAAAAAATAATTTTTCATCATAGTTTAAAATAAAAAAATAACTTTTAAAAGTTATTAATTTCGTATAGGTTTTAAATAATTAAGCAAAAACGGAATAATTTGGGTGAGGTAAAGCAATGTTAAGTAAACAGCAATAAGGAAATATAAAATCAAAAATTTCTGGCTTACCAAACAAACATCCGAATAATTATTCCGCCTGGAAAATTCACAGAAGTGCAGTACAGGACGAATAGAAACTTCAAATAAGTATTAACGATAGATAGATTTGAATTCGAATAATGAGGAACATTTTTTAAAAATGGAAAAAGTAATACAGTAGTTAGAAATTTTAAAAAGTACTTTAAGTATTAATTTTTTTAGTAATTACAATTTTCTCTTGTATTAATCGTTTTAGAATTGAAGGCAGAGGTTAGTCAGAAATTTGCTTTAAGTTATTTAAAAAATAAGGACGCAATTTTCGTTGAAAAGAAAATTTATTAATATATTTTCGGTGTAAGTATTTAAATATAAATAATTCTAATTTATGTTCCATGTTCTTCAAACCCATTTTAGAATTAATAATCCATTTCTGGCAACGCAGAAGAAAGCCTTTTTGAACTCAACTTATAAGTAAGAAAATAGGGTAAAAGTATATCATTGTAGTTCATACACATCGGCAGTATTCCAACATCAGTCACACAGCCATTTTAATCGATTCTCTTCGGAAGGCATTCGGTGTTTCGCGTAAGGTGTTAATAATCTGTTACCGCCTTTTGGTGTCTTTAAAAAGTGAAAGTGTTATTAATAATCTAAATTGATTTTTTCTATGACACCTAAAATGTTTCACTTTTATCACTTTGATGGGCTTTAATATTCATTACGTCAATTGCCAAACCTACTTACCGTCTGCGGTTTTGTGACGTACGAGATATTTATTTATTTTCGCAAAAGTTTCTACGAATCTAATTTACTATCACCACTCAATTTTTTTAAAAAAAGCAGAATAATTCTCAGAAGGATAATTTCTCCCATGAAATCAAATTTCGAATCGAACGTGAGAAATTGTTTTTTATTCCCTAATTCATAGAAACAAAGGACAATAAGTAAATTTCTTCAAATATTAGAACAATTTTATTGCTCTTGGGGGAGAACGTACAAAGTGAAGAATCAAGTTGGCTCAGTTAAAATTCACTTCTTCGTCTGAATATTTTTTTCATAAAAATAATAAAATATTTAATAAAACCGGCATTTTTACTTTTTTTTTTTTTTGCAAAAAAAAAAAAAAAGCAAACTTTTCATGTAAACTACATATTTGATCTATTTTACTGTAGATGTACTAGATATGTAAAGAAAACAATCGAATTTCAAAAAAGAATATTTTTACTTAATTTTTCTTCCTAATTATCAACAGGATAATTTCATAAAGAGATAATAAGCTAGAAAAAAAAAAGCCTGGTATGCATTCCATATTTAATAGCAGCATAAATCTGTCGTCAGAATGATATTGCATAAGGGTCTTCTTTATAAACAACTGCATAGTTGTCCCCAGCATAAATATTAAAGCACCTTAAACTCAAAACATTCTCAATCTTTTGTAAAAAAAAAAAAAAAAAGCACCGAATTCAAGTTAATTTATGCGTTATAGCGAATAAGTCTTGATGGAGCTTCAGATAAGTTACATTACACATATTATTCACAAAGAGAGTGAAAAAAAGGACGTAACCCCTTATATCGTTAGATTAGAAAGCCAAGCAAGAGTCCCGATGTCCAGGTAAAACTCTATAAAAACTGCATTTCCGCAGTTTTCGCTTCTAGTAAAGAACAGGACCCGAATTCCTAATATTTTTTCAAATATAAAAGTAACATTAATATGTTATTCTGGCTTCGCTATCCTGTAGAGAGTACAATTTATTTTATCATATTCATTGAAGTGATAACTTCTTTAGGCGCATTTTGCTGAAGAGTGAACTTGAATGACGCGTCACGCTCGGGAAAATGTAACGCTCATTCGGTTTTTTTCGTCAGAAATCGTGTTTAGTCGGTCAAGATTCAATAGTCCGTGACATACCAAGGCTATCTTGAAGACATCAGGCTGTGACAGCCATTATATGACGTCACGAAAGGAGGGAAGACTTTTCTAAGCGCACTCGCTTTGTGAGGAATATAAAGCTCAGGACATTTATTTCTTTTCAGGTCATAGACTAATATTTCCACATTTTATTGATTTTTTTTTAGTTCTCACTTGGAATATTTTCCGATGAAAATTATGTATTAAAACGCTAGAATGATGTCTAATATTTTCCCGGAAATATCACTCGTGAAAGGCTCATAACAGTAGAAGAAAAATCTAAGGGAAAAAAACTGACACAATGTAAAATAATTTCTACCAGATAAAAATAAAAAAAAACTTTACTTGCAAAGAAAATAATTTCAATCAAATAAAACATAAAAAAAAACATTTACTTGTAAAGAAAATATGAAAAGTAAAAAACCATTAGAGGCATATTATGAAAAAATGCATGCAAAAATATATAGAAATGACAAACAGTTTTAGACACCACAGTAAGTATAAAGCAAAAATAGAGACTCTGGATTATATGTTAAAAATATATATTAATTAAAATAATTCATTCATTCCCAATACTCAAAAATAAAATAATTTCAAGCAAACAAAATATAAAAAGAAACATTTACTTGCAAAGAAAATATGAAAAGTAAAAAACCATTAGATGCATATTATGAAAAAATGCATGCAAAAATACATATATACAAATATAGAAATGACAAAGAGTTTTAGACACCACAGTAAGTATAAATCAAAAATAGAGATTCTGGATTATATGTTAAAAATATATATTAATTAAAATAATTCATTCATTCCCAATACTCAAAAATAAATAATTTCAAGCAAACAAAATATAAAAAGAAACATTTACTTGTAAAGAAAATATGAAAAGTAAACCATTAGAAGCATATAATAAAAAAATGCATGCAAAAATATATACAAATATAGAAATGACAAACAGTTTTAGACACCACAGTAAGTATAAAGCAAAAATAGATTCTGGATTATATGTTAAAAATATATATTAATTAAAATAATTCATTCATTCCCAATACTCAAAAATAAAATAATTTCAAGCAAACAAAATATAAAAAGAAACATTTACTTATAAAGAAAATATGAAAAGTAAACCATTCGAAGCATATTATAAAAAAATACATGCAAAAATATATACAAATATAGAAATGACAAACAGTTTTAGACCACCACAGTAAGTATGAAGCAAAAATAGAGATTCTGGATTATATGTTAAAAATATATATTAATTAAAATAATTCATTCATTCCCAATACTCAAAAATAAAATAATTTCAAGCAAACAAAATATAAAAAGAAACATTTACTTGTAAAGAAAATATGAAAAGTAAACCATTCGAAGCATATTATAAAAAAATGCATGCAAAAATATATACAAATACAGAAATGACAAACAGTTTTAGACACCACTGTAAGTATAAAGCAAAAATAGAGATTCTGGATTATATGTTAAAAATATATATTAATTAAAATAATTCATTCATTCAATATTCAAAAATATAAATAATTTCAATGAATTAAAATATAAAAAAGAAACATTTACTTGCAAAGAAAATATGAAAAGTAAAGCATTAGAGGCATATTATTATATAAAAAACTGTATGCAAAAATATATACAAATATAGAAATGACGCAAACAGTTTAAGACATCATAGTAATTATATAGCAAATATAGATTTTAGATTATACACTAAAAATATATATACACTAGTAAATACACTTACCTATAAATAATCTTGGGAAAAAAACCCTTTTCATAGAATATATCATTAATGAGGCAACATACTGATAAGGTTCAAATTTGAAATCTTTTGCAATTGTGATGACATTATTTAAACTATTAATTACATTATCTTTATGCATTAAAATTAAATATATGCTACGGTAAAAACAACTAAAAATCAAACAAAAGTTTCGAAATTAAAAAAAATAACATTTTACATACTTTGAATGCTAAAATCTTTATGAAAATAATTTAAACAAATAACGTAAATAAATGGAATTTTTCTTCATATAATGTAAACAATTAAACATGTTCATAAAATGTATAAAGTATAAAAAAAATTAACTACTAGGATATGCATGCACAATGAATAATATTCGAATCGATAATTGAAGATTTAAATAAAGCAGAAAAATATAAAATAATTTAATTGGACTTAAATTTCTTTATTTTTCGGTTATCCTTGACAGTTAAAATTTCTTCACTGCGCTTTTTTGAATAATTATTTAAACATATATTCCCGAATGTAATGAATATTTTTTTAAAATATGAAAATGCAGGTATGTTACAATTCACACAAGGTGAATGAAACGAATGCAAGACATTCCACAACTCGTGTAGTTCCAGATATGCTTGTAAAGCAAGATAACTGGCAATCAACTTTAAGAAACTTTGATTCAAATGTTTTCGATATTAGCAAATTAAAAATGAAATATTGCGTTGAAATAACTTTCATAACAATATCTGTGGGCATTTTTAAACCTCCTCTATCCAGAAGTCTCAAATATTTTGTCTCTTCGACAGTTTCTGAGTCGAAATTAATCTGTTTGTCTAAAACAAATGTATATTTGCAATCGGAGCATTCAAATTTTATATTGTGCACGCAATAACCCGCTATGTACATTAAAACTTGATACTCCTCTATTGAAATATCATCTGATTTATTTGTAGTGTTTAATATTTCTTTGAAATCCTTAATATCTACTTTAACATTAAATATCTCACCTGAATGATTAGAAATTAAATTTTTTAGTGAAATAGTACCATATTTATCCGAGTGCAAAGTTAACACACTTTTAATGCGCAACTTCTTTTCAGCTTGCAAAATTTCTTGCACAGTAACATGATAATTTGATCCGGACATTTGTCTGTATTGCCCAAATCTAGCTTCTAAATTATCAGTTTGGAACTTTCCAGTTAAAACATATTTGAAATTCTGCTCCATCAAAAGATACTTTATTAGTTCTGGAATGGTATTTACTGTATGTCTCAAAGCAAAAAATGTTTCCTCGCTGAAACAACCTTCTCGTTTATTTTGTTTTAAATTTTTCCAGCAGTCCAGCCACTGAACAAATTTTGAAAAAAAAGTGAATCTATCATCATCTATTGACGAAAAAGGAACACTGTTTTTCAATCTAAGATTTTGACCCTTAGTTGGATTTTTAATATTCATTATTTGCCAGAAATATAAAATATGTTTGATGAATATTGCAGTGTCCCTAAACATTTCTGGGTAGCCTAATTTATCTTGTAATATATTAAGTGCAGTCACATTGCTTTCTTCAAAAACTTTTAAAACTAATTTAACATTTTGTTTTTCAAAATTTGTTGGTTTCAAAGCTTTTAAACATAATTTAGGAGCTAATTTAACAATATTGTACATTTCTTCGTTATAAATTTTAAATAATGATGAAAAAGATGCTTTTCGGATTTGAGAAAATTCTGAAGGATCAGGATACATTAAAGAAGAATCAGCATCTTTCTGATTCAACCAATTATTTCGTATAGATTTGATAAGATGTACTGAATCAAAAATAAGATGCAATTTTTTTGTATTATTAGCTGGATTCTGAATAACACTCTTTATGGTACCATTGCACAATTTAGAAAAACAATTTCTATTTACTCTGTTATTATCACTTATAATACAAACAACTGAAAAACCTACCTTTCCCATTAGTGACAAAACTTCTAAAGTCATAGAATGCAAATCTTCAGCATTCATGTTCTTTACAGGGTTCAATGATACTATTTCTTTATTTTTACTCAATAAAGAAGAGTATAAAAAACATTGAATTGTAGTAGCTGCATCTCCTTTCTCTGTAAGTCCTACAATTTTATTACACTTATATGTAATCGCTGATTTGATGAAAATTTCATCAATTTGTAATATTACGTGTTTCTCGTGGTCTTTGAGTTCTTTACATCTACCTCGTAGATAATTTTCATTCGCCAAAGTTGACAAACCTGGAGTAACATTTAATCCAGATGCAACTCTCTGTAACTGTCTCAAACTTGGAAGAATTATATTCCCCTTATCCCTTACATAGGAATAGCATGCAGTAGATTTAATGTACATGCAGAAAGAAAAAACCATTAAATTACTGCTATACTTACGGCCATGTTTATTTGTATTTAATAATTTCATTTGCTCTAAAATAAAATTTGCCGCCTCAAAATTTTCAGTATTACAATTTTCAATGTACTTCTCCCAAGATTGAATAGCCATAACATGATCAGGAATAGAATTAATAGAACAGATTTCCTCAGACATTTACTGTATTAAGAATATTTAGCAATTCACTGAAATATGTTAATCTAGGAGGATTATTAAGAATTTTTCCAATAGAAGGTATATTTAATTGACGATTATTATTAAATATAACTATAGAGAGATCTGTATTTATTTTCAGGGATTTTAAAATAGAAGGACAATTTTCACAATTAATAAAAAGAAATGTTATGCAACTTTCACAATCATGTTTTAGAATATTATTTTTAGATAAGAAATCAGATATAGGATTTTCTCGCATTAACAGATTTCTTTTAAATATTCAAAACTGGTAATTTCGTCTAATTGTTTCATTTTTTCCATTCGTTGAATTGTCACTGAGCGTTCTTTAATTGTTTCATTCAAATAGGATGGACAACCAGGGAAAATGCAAGGATATGCATTATCTGATAATTTTGGATACACTCTAGGTATTTCAATAACAGTACCAGTCTTGTCTGTAATTTTATCTTTTCTTACAATGAAAGATTCAGGGAAATGTTTAATGCACACTACACTATTGTTAGTGTTTTTAAAATCCCTTGGAATTTTCTTTTTCCAAGTTTGTAACAACTGTTCATCTTTTGGGAAACGAAACACTGAAACGTAGGGCTGCCCTGGTTTATTAGAGGTACAATTTGGTACACAACAATAACGAGGCATTTTTTATAAAATGTGTCCAGCTTTAGGTAAAGTTATGAAAAAAGTTTTAAGATAACTAAGATTTGACAGAATAAAAAAATATAACATTAAACTCTAACTTCTCATATAAAACAAAATATCTTAATTTACAAATAATTAAGGATGTTGGCACATAAGCATCAATTTATGATACCATGTCCTCACGAAGAAAAGAACAAATTCAATAATAACACAACAGTAAAGTTACACAATAATATAAATATCGTACCTTTCTTTATGGTATATAAAGGAGTAATCCTGAACTTCCTGAAAAAACAGTAAGTTATCCTGAAAAAACACACTTCGGAACAGATATTAACTTTATCACCATACAAGATGGAAGCGTTATTAGTAATCGTGGGTCCCGCCAAAACAAAATATCATTCCCTCTTTTCGTCACATGACTAGAACTAGCTCTCTGACTGGCGAAGGACATACACACCCCTAAAAAGAAATCACGTGACCAAAGGTGGGGTGGGGGTTCAGTGTTCTCTCTTGTATGCTTAGATAGTTAGTTTTTTGTTTCCCAAAAGATGAACAGTTGATACAAACTTCGAAAAAGACAATCCCTAGGGAATTCAAAAATAAAGCAGATATTTATGTAGAAGAGTATTAAGTTTTAATGTGCATAGTGGGTTATTGCGTGTATAATATAAAATTCGAATGATCAGATTGCAGATATACAATTGTTGTAAATAAAAAAAATCAATTTCGATTCAGAAAATGTCGGAGGGGTAAAATATTTGAGTCTTCTGGATAGAGGAGGTTTAAAAATGCCCGCAGATATTGTTATGAAAATCATTTCAACGTAACATTTTATTTTTAATATGTTAATATCGAAAAGATGCGAATCCAAGTATCTTAAAGTTGATTGCCAATTGTCTTGCTTTACAAGCATAACAGAAGCATATCTAGAATTACAAGAATTGTGGAATGTCTTGTATTCGTTTCATTCATCTTCTGTAAACTGTAAAACACCTGCATTTCCCCATTTTTGAAAAAATATTCATTACATTCGGGAACATATTCCAAATTGCACAGTGAAGAAATTTTAACGGCGAAGGATAATCGAAAAATGAAGAAATTTAAGGCCAATTAAATTAATCTTTGCTTTTTATATTTCCCTGTTTTATTTAAATATCCAATTATAGATTCGTATTTTATTCAATGTACATGTATATACTTCCTTATAATTCATATTTTTAATAGAATAGAATAATTTTTTAGAGAATAGCTGTAGCATCAAATACTACAGAATCATTTGGGTTTAATCAGTTATGTATCGGAAAAATTTAAGCAGCGAAATGTAGAGCAGAAAATGGACAAATAATTCTAATGGTTGCTATTTATATTTCACTAAATTAAAGTGTAGAGAAAATTATCGAATTCATTCACAAAAATTTACTTGCCTACCCTGAAGCCGGGTCGGCTCTTCTCAACAAAATACTTATGATTTTAATTGGGATTTTAATGTAAATTTTTCAAAAGACAAATCAAAAACATTAATTTAATTTTTAAATTCAATTTAATTATATCAAATGATTTAAGTGAAAGCATGACGAAGTGTGGAACAACGTTGACAGTTTTTTTTAGATATTTAAATAATTTTGAATCTGTTTCGTATTTACAACCTATTTCAGCTACCATAAACCTATTGTTTCCTTCTTAGAATACAATTAATTCACAAAAATGATTCTATATTTTGCAAAAAATATTACTTTATGAGTACAGACATATGAAAAAAAAATTTTACATGACAATACTAATATCCCCCTATTTTTTATTCACAGAACTAATGCCTGAATAGCATTACAACATTTGAAGTTTTCACTTCTATCGTGTGGTCATAAGCACACACTTTTTTTTCTGTTTGTTGGTTACTATCTTAAGAGCAAATGTATAAATTAGAGCATTAAAAATGTTCTTAAAAATTTAGTCATTTTTCTGTCTGAAAATGTGCTCTGCGAGTAATTCTGGCTCTTGTACATTTGGCGAAGACAGCCTTAAATCTTTATCTACAGGGAAATTTTAGTTTGTTTTTTGTAAGGTGGTGTATATTTCATTTGCTTCGTAAATTACAACCTGTGTTTATTTTTAATGAAATTAACATTTAATATTTGTAACACTTGATTATTAAAATAAATTAATATTTCAAACTCGTTTTTATTTTTTAAAAAACTGACTTCCTTTTTCTAATAAATATAATAAAATTAGATAAATTCATAAATTCGTTATATCAATGGATCGTTTTTTAATTCTTGCAGAAAAATAAAAACATTTTGTCTTATTGGCTTTTTTCCCCAGGTATATTGAGGTTTTAAAAAAAAGTTATTGCTTCAGCAAATATTTTCTTAAATTACATTAAAATTGACATCTTACTAAAAATATTCATTACATTTTTAGAGAAAATGATACCATTGTATATATTTGAAACCTTTAGGTAAAATTGCGCTAACCCATTTTTTATTTTCAGACGTCGGCATACGATAAAGATACACAAAATCTGGAATCTGATTCATGTCTTAAAGCGACAGAAAACCCAGCATATGGTTTGTCCACGAAGAATTGGTTGGAAATAAGCGATGACCAAAATGAGGAGCCTCCTCCTCCAGTCCTGAATGAAACTATGGAGCCCTCATTCAACGAATTGCGGCAGAACAAAGATCTGAATCCAGCAAATGATCTTATCAATACAAATCTTAAATGTACTAGTCAACCAGATCAAGATTGTGATGGTACCACTATACCAATGAAAATGAATTCCCTAAACATTCCTCCGCAAAGTTACAATCCTCAGACCAATCCAGAGATGAGATCCCAGCGAGCCGATATATGCAATGAGAAATCAAAGCAGGACAAGGCCAGCGAGCAGAAGCATGGTGGGCTGACCTGGTCTGTACTGAAACACAGACAACTCATTGGTGATACTGCAGAAAACTGTGATAAATCTAATCCATGTGTGATAGAACATTCAATAAGTGATATACTCCCCAATGAAAATCACCACAGTCACGAAAAGAGTGGAATGGATCCCAAGCTGAAAAGAAATGTAAAAGATAGGTCTTTCCCACTATCTCTCATGAAACCCATAACAAAAATGGGCGAGAAAAAGCTAGATATCTCATCGCAACCTCTCCAGAGCTACGCTTTCAAATCTGATCTCACCAGACAAAGACCAGTCCAGAAAACAGCCTGTTCCAAATTCACCCCAGCTCCGACTCGAGGCAAAACGGAAGAACAGCAAAGAAAATCCTCCAATGATATTTTAGGCGTTAATAATCCTTTGTCAACAATTGCACAGATTAAGACAGAGGAGAGCATCCAAGAGTGGTTGGCAAGAATAAGTGATTCCTCTAATGGCATATGCGAAGAGGATGTCGATGAAAATGATAAGATGTCTAACAACAGATCAGCTTGGGATACTATTGAATCCAAGGATAAAGAGACCTTGAAGAATAAGTTAAGAAATGAAACAACACAGGTCATCAACAAGGGACTTCAAGAAGCACTGGAGATGTCTCACAGTAAAAACTATTCTAACAATAATGAAACCAAACCTCATTACGATGCTGACTATACATCGCAAGATGACGAAAATACAGATACTATTACTTTATTATATAATGCTTCCAAAGCTTCTCCAGCTAATATACCCATGGTAGTAATGCAATGCTCCAGATTGCATTCCCACATAGGAAGTAAGCCTCCATTTCAGCAAACATCATTGCCCATGGGAACCCTAGTAACAGCTTTATATCAAGAATCTGACTGGCTTTATGTCCAAACACCCCATGGAGTAGAAGGCTTCATAATCGCCTCTAACTGCGTACCAATTGGTACCACTAATGATCCAGGCCATACTTCCCGAAGACCATGGGAGCCCTGTGACTTTCCCATCGAGATTAACGTGCGCAGAAAATGTGAATTTGGAAGACAGCAAGGAGCTTATATTCCAGCAAAGTTACCCACCAACAATAATAAACAAGCTGCACCTTATGTAAACACAGTCAAAATGAAGACTAATTTCTACAGTGATAGATATTTCAGCCACACCTTTAAGTCTAAAGACTCCATCAAAACTGCTAAAACTGTCACAGATATTTTGAGAAATTCACCAGAAACTAAAGTGTCCAATCAATAATAATCATCATGATTCTAAGTCAGTTTTTATATGTAAGTTGAAACACACCATTTTACTTCGAAAGCTTAACAAAAAATTGCTCAGGGTGATAAGCAATTATGGAAAAGGATTAAAAATGAATGTTTGAACGACTCTTAAAATTTTGCCCTAATCTATTATTTTAGTCTTCCAAACTATGCAAGTCTATTCATACTGATTTGATATTTTTTAGTATTATGTAGATGTATTGAAGGAATGTGCATTAAATAGAGATTTTGCTTTACAAACACATTTAACTGACAAACTTATCATTTGTTTAAAAACTAAATCTTATTTTAATTCATAGAGAATATAAATGAATGATAAAGCAACAGTAACAAAATGAATTTCAGACCAGTAAAAATCTGTCAGATGATGACAGAATAACTTTCCCACCTATTACTTGTGATGAGATATTTACTGTTTCAAGTTTATGTATGCTTTAAGCTAGTGTTTTTTAATGTAAAACTTGTCATTTATAACTATGAACTAACTTTTAGAAAAATAATGTTGAAAGAATCTTGATTATTTGCTTAACTATATGAATCTTTGGAACTGTTTTACTTATTCCATAGAATATATTCTGTTTTGTTTGTTAATAAAAAATATTCCAAAACAATGTTTTTATTAATACATTTAAATTCATAAAAAACAAGATCCTAAGAACATAAGATATTTTTCATTCTATTATTAAATCACATGAATTAGCTTCATACTTAGTTTGTATTTTGGAGGTAAATGTAATTCAATTGATAATTATTTTTCAGGATTATTAAAAAGGTTTTCAGAACTAACTAACTATCTAAATAACTATAAAAATACTGTGTAAAATCTAAAACAACATATCTGAATATTTTTTGGACATATCATACAATTGATTAATATACAGCAATAGCAATAATTTTCATTAAAAAAATAAACTAAAACAAACTATTTCACAAGTTTAAATTAAAATTTATTTGAAATTTTTCTAAAAGTTTTCAATTTAATTAAGGTATTGGAGACAATTTAAAATAATGAGAAGTTAATATAGTTTATTGAGTTTTATTAATTATATAAACATTAAAAACATATTTTACACAATATACTAAAAAGAAAATGAATATCATGTATCACAGAAAAACAAAGAAAAGTTCTTGTATCTAAAGTCAGTACAAAGATCTATTTTATAGCTACTTCCACCAGCAGCAAGAACCTGAAATAAAAATCATAATAATAAAATTAAAGTATTTTCAAAAAAATTAGATGCATTTTTGAAATGAATTGGCTTATTGTATCTATAACCTACATGCAAAAAGAACTATCATGATTTTATTTTCAGGTTATGCCTACAAAGCGAAGTGCTTTCCATGCTCATTTCAATATATACAGTACTGCGCAAACTAATTGGGACAAACACAAAAATGTTCACAAATGTTGTTTAATTAATATAGGTTAACTTACATGCACCATATAGCAATCTAATACAAAATATGTCCTCCTCTAGCTTGAATGAGATCTCCCACCTGGATTGGCATGGACTCCACTAAATTAGAACATAAATTTTTGATCTTGTCATCCTGAAACCAAACTTTTATAGCATTCTCAATCATTGTTTTCTTTGTTGAGCAGTCCATTTTACCTACATGTCTCTTTACAATGCTCCACAAATTTTCGATGGGATTTACATCAGAATTACCAGGCCAATCCAAAACCATTATTTTCTGTTTTTGAAAAAAATTCGTTGTTAGCTTAGAAGTATGGCATGGAGCAATATCTTGTTGAAAGATACCAACACCACCAGCGAACATTCGCATCATAGGTACTATTTTACTTTCTATTATATAAATGTATTGTTTAGGGTTCACCATCCTTTCAACTAGTACTAAGTTGCCAGGTCTTCCAGAAGTAAAATAATCCCAAAATATCTGTTTCTGAGGGTGCTTAACTGTTTGAATAAGATGTTGTTCCCTGATGGGTTCCCCACCATTTCGCCTGACAAATCTTGGTCGAAACCCTTGCACAAAAAAATACATTTTGTCGTGGAATACAACCTTAGTCCAATCTTGTGCAGTCCAGGACTGATATTTCCTGGCCCAATCCAAACATTTTTTTCCTTCATTGCAGGTGTTAATAACTTTTTTGAATGGTTTTCTTGCAAATCTCCTAGCTTCAATAAGTTTTCGTAAAACTGTCCAGGAATCCACATTCACACCAGTTGCTATAATAATTCTCTCAGGAGATCTCTACTTGTTTTGTAAGGAAGCATTGTACTATTTCGCACAAGGAATTTGTCGGTTCAAGGTGTGGTCTTACGTTTGCGTCCACATCTACTTTTTCGTTTTGGAGACACTGCCCCCAAATTTTTTTGCTGATTAATAATCCCAGAAACACTAGACTTTCCAACTCCAACTGTTGCAGCAATATCTCTCACAGTCATAGAAGTATGCTGACTAAGGGTAACAATTCTAGTCCTTTTCCTGGGAGTGATATCCATTTTTTAAATACACATCAGAAGGAGACAATTAACACAATTGAAGGGAAAAATTTTCAACATGTCCCGATCACATGGTCAAACTAGTTTAGATTAGTCAAGGGCAGTAGTGCGTTGTAAGAAAATGCAGTTAAAGCTGGTTTGAGGCAGAAAATCTCTGAGAAACGAACAATTTTCTTAAAAAATATGTTTATCCCAATTAATTTGCACAATACTGTATAATACAACTTTTTATGTACTCTCTTAACAGATATAAACTTTTGTTTATTTTTCACACCCTAATATTTTAAAGGTAATAGAGTTAATGTATTTTCAGCTTCAGAGATTTAAATAAAATTCTGTCAGTTTAACCAAACAGTTTATTTTGGTAAGACAGAAATGATGTACAAGGAAAAGCAAAAATATACAAGTTATACTTTTTTGTGCAATAATACAGAAAGGACATCAAGAGTCCTTTACTTTGGTAATAAATAAGATTTATGTTAGTCAAAAGCACAATAAGTGTAAATAATACATGTAAACCACAAAAGTGATAAAGCTGTAACAGCAAATATAAGTTTCCAGCATAATGTTTGATTGACTTGTAAAAACAGGAATAGCCCTTTTATAAAAATAGATTTATAAAACATTTAAGTAATTTGCAACTAAAAACAGAACTAGACAAATATTTATTTTTAAAAAATTTACGAGCAGAAAAATAAAATAAATATTGCATTTGAGCATAATTTAAATAAACAGAAAATCCTTAGTGCTAAAAAATTTAATTGAAAATTTTTTTTTAAAGAATTTGATTTAATATAGATATTAATTTAAAATTACTGGCTGGGTGGTGTGGTTGGTTTGTAACTGGCCTTTTGCACTTAAGGTTGCTGGTTTGACCCCGGCCCAAGTCGGTGTATTTTCAAGTTGCAGAAAATCGACAGTGGCCATGTCATACGATTATGTGGCATGTAAAAATGTTAAAGATCCCTAGAGTATCAGTTTGGCTTGGGTGCTCTTGGCAAAATTAAAATCCTAGTGCAAATTCACATTGTCAGAGCTCAGGTGCCTACCTCAGGGGAGGAAACTGGGCATCAAAATTACTTGTGGCAATTGGTATCACCTATATGGTGTTGCACTAAAAATGATACCAGCTCCTGGGGAATGTACTAGGTCTGCAAAGGTTAAAAATACCAAAGTGCAGCTCCATTAGGGAAGAAATTTTTTTAAAAATATATAGCAATGATTTCATAATAAAAAAAATTCATAAAAAGATTATATCTATACAAATAAATAAAATGGAAGTGTCTGTTTGTAATTTCAAATTAGCAGCTTTTTACTAAATGCATTTAAAGGTATATACAATACTTATATTAACAAACCAATTTTTAAAATTTTTGTCTGTCTGTTTGTTCCGGCTAATCTCGGGAACTTCTGGTCCAATTTTAAAAATTCTTTCACCAATGGAAAGCTACATTATCAGCAAGTAACATAAGATATATTTTATTTCCATATTTTTATGGGAACAGGAACTATGCGGATAAATCGTTGACATTGCTAACTCCCCGCCAAGTTGGCGCAAAATAATGCATTTGGTCAATAATGGAAATTTAAAATTTTTTTTCTCACGTTTGTAACAATTAACTGAAACATAGTGTAATTTAGCATCTTTACTAAAAGCAATTTTTAAATGGTTTTTTATTAAACGTTTAATGTTTATTATGTTACGTTTGTTAAATGTCAAACTCAAACTTTGAGAAATATCACCAAGTTGGCTAAGAAGTTCTCTATTCCGACAATCCCAGATATTTTAATGCAAATTTTCTCCCACTTTTTAAAGACGGAAACGAAATAAATTTTTAGCGAATTTCGCGCGCGTGATATTGAAAATTCTATGGTAATATTAAATGACAGTTTCATGAAATTTTTTGATTATTTTAGTAGTTTTGATTAGTTTTGAAAGTATTTATTACTTTGAATTTTTGGAATAAGTACACATGGCGCATTTACATGACAGTTTTTTTAAACTAAGCTCAGTTTTAGAATTTTTAAATTTTATTGGTTCCAGTCAAACAATAAAAAAATTACCATATTATATTATTTACTTTCTAATGATAATGATTACGACTTTGACAGTTATTAAAAACATCAAAGCGAGCGGAGCCGCGGGTAAAAGCTAGTTGTACATATTAATTGTAAAAATAATTTATATTTTAATCACTTAATTGTAATACAATAATCAGAAATAGAGCAATAAAATAATTTTTTAAAATCATTTAAAAGAAAAATTTTGTCATCAAGCATATGGAAGTTTGAAAATCAGCTATTATTAAAAAGTACTTATTGTTTAAACTTCTGCAATATTATTCTATTGTTTACAAACTATGCTTCAATTTTACCAAAAAGATAATCTGAAGATTAATGCAAGAAAATTAAGAATATATAAATGAATTACATACACAGGCAATTTGTGCTAAAATAAATAAATTAGATAAGGTGTATTCATTTTAAAATGTAACCTTTCTTTTTATGAAATCATTGCAGAACAGGAAGTTCCAATTTCTAGAATTTTAACAAAATATTATACCCGTTGAGAAGAACTGCTGTTGATCCCAAGGCAAAAAAGACTGGATGAAGAAGAAGGTACTTCAATTTCTAGTTTGCCATCCAAACTCCAGTGATTGATAAATGATTCAGATCCACCAGAAATAATCTAAACACACAAAAAAAAACCCTTTTTAAACAAAATTCAATGCAAGTGTCACATAAAAATGATAGGTTTAATTTTCAGGCATTAAATTATTGATATCAAATGATGCAATTAAAGGAATTAGTTTATCAAATGAATATTTTACAAAGAATACATTCTTTATTCATACCTATAAAATATACATAATTATTATAGTTGAAACAATCACTTGTACAATGTACACCACTCATTTCTAATTGAACTAATAATAAAAAGAATTAAAATTGATTTTTAAAATTTTTTTCTTAATAAATTTTTTTTTTTTTGTTGCTTGATTTTTTATCAATGTTACACTGCAAAGCCACACAAGGGCTATTAGTGAATAACTTCATAATTTTGAACCCCAGTTAAGTAATGAGGATGACACTTGTTGGCACAATAAGTGTCAAGTCAAGCAATAAGGATGACATGATAAGTTGATACTCCACTCTCCAAGCTTTCACAGCACAGCAGCATGAGAACTTAGAACCTTGTACATTTTATTTTGCATTAGCCTCTTCACACAGTAAGTTTATAACAGCATTATGGCTTAAGCCAACAACTCAACAGAGGCAACTTTCTTTAGAAGTTCATGGCTACCATCACCACTTGGCTATCACAGTCACAACAATATGTGTGATGCTGATTTTTTTTTAAAACTTACCATATCATCATGGAAGCAGACTACATTCGTTGTCACCTGGGGTTTTAAAAATTGTGTGGATGGTGCAAGAGATCGCAGATGCCACACACACAAATTAGGAGCACCTCCACAAACCTGCAGCAAAAAAGATAAATTAAAATTATAATTTAATTCACTTTTGAAATTCAGAACATTTTTAAAAGAATGTTGCGCTGTCGGTTATAATGACACCCGATCAATGTTATCAGAAATGTAGAATGAATATAAAAGTAATTGAACACAATTTTTAAATAGGATGAATAACAAAATAATCAGTGCATCGACAAATAAATCTAAAGTATAATATTTTCACAGGATTTTTCGAAAACATATTTAAATCATGAGCCCTTCCTTTGACATTGCTTACTGTCATCAGGTTTTGTAAGGTGTCAGTTCCATAGCCCTTTTTTTCCATCTTAGATTAGCCTTACATGTTGCTTTTGATCATATAAATTTTATGATTTTGAAAACTCATTCTTGTATTACTGAACAGCATATAGCTTCCCAAGCACATATTAAAGAGAATCTTCAGGAAAATGAAGCACTGAAATCAAGCTGCCATTCATCTAATTACCATGTATTATAATTACATGTGCGAGAGAAATTATGTTCAAACGTTTTGTAGTAATATCAGAATGTTTAATATGTAATACAGTTGCTGCATATACTTTCAAAAAAAGAAAAGTTTACCTGAATCTCAAGGAGAATGTTATTCCTATTTGGAAATATATATATTGATGATTCAATTCAAGCACACAATACGAAAGAAAAAAATTTTAGAAATTGTAATACACACCACGAAGATGACTGAAATATTTGCTGAATAACACTTTTGTGAAACTGTTCATGAAATAAAGTACAGTGAAATACGTTTAACACAAAAATGCTTATGACAAAATATCGGTTAACACAAAATAAAACAACGGATCCAACAAACTACTATGTATTTCCATGCATTTTTTAACAGGAAAAGATTTCCCTTCAGGGAATTAACAAAGTAAGGAAAATACCAGCCGGATTGGACTGTCTTATTGTATTATCAGAAGAATTTATTGCAGTAGATGTTGATAATGTGTGTACAGCCCCCAATTATAGCAGTCAAAGACATTTTGGAGTTTGATCAAAGCTCAAAAAATATCATTGATGCAGGTTCTGATGATGAAAATAAAATGAATAATGTAGCTCCTGTTCCCACCTCATCTGAAAAGTATGTTCAGTTATTTAGATGCATATTCTAATTGCAAAATGAACAACAGAACGAACATTGAACAATTTTTTGATGAAAAAGACAATGCAAAGAAAAATATCAGATTATTTCACAAAAACTGAATAAATATTTTATATTTTTTAAAAAAATTGAAAATTTTGTATTAGATTTCATTAACCTCTTAACGATCAGATAATTTTGAAGAAAACGGTCCTAAAAGTGCCTATTTTTTTATTCAAGAAAATTATATAAAACTAAGTACATGTTCAATATATGTATTCATTTTTAATTTTTGGATTAATTTTCAGCTTGAAATACGAAATTTAATTTTTTAAGTAAAGCAAACATTTAGGGTTACAATCACTGAAAGTTGGCTTTCCAACAAACAGGAAATTTTTTTAAAAACATGTGTTTTAAACATTAAATGAATTTTATTACACTTTTGCATAAAAAAAAAACATTAGTAATTTTTTTTGTTGAGATAAGTTTTAAAACATGAGATGCAAAAGCCAAAATCACAAACTGGACAGTAGTACCGAGTTTACTTTCTGCATCTTTTATTGTTTTCATCTCTTTTGGAACAACAAACTTTGCATTCTCTTGATAGTTGCCACTTCTTATTAGTTGGAAGTATCAGTCTAATAAAATGTCTTTTAATCAAACAGTTGGGGTTACTCTCCAAATTCGGCCGGCCTCTTTTCGCAGTGGTTTCTGATATATACTTATTCAATAAGTTCATCTAATAAAGATAAACGAACATCAAATGTGATTTTTTTCCTCCTTGTTTTTTAATAAATAAGGTACTAGTTCAAAATAGTTTGATCTAACAAAAGAAAATATTTTCTTATAGTACTTCTTACCTCATTTTCGAGCAATTCAGTAATCTCCAATATACTGGTCTACAATGTCTACTGCTCTGATATTTTTAGTGTAGTCAGTGACAAAAAAGAACTAAAAGTACAATCCGATTTACTTACTGACTCAATATATAATGTATGCAACATTAAAAAATATATTAATTTTTTTATCAGTTTTTTTACTGTGTCTTTACGAAGAGCGCAACTGAGTACTTGACCTAAGATTAAAAAGCCGTATCGCTAATTTATATGTTTGTTGTGCTGACATTTAGTAAAAAAAAAATAACAATTATTGCTAAACATGTTAAAAATAATCTGGTGCTGCCATCTGGTGTATAGATTAAGGGAAAAAAATATTGTGTGGGCTTAAGAAATAGATTGTTTCAAGTAATTATGGTAAGTTACTTTTCAACACTCCAGCCTGGAAATATTACAGGCACGAGGAATAGAGAGGGAAATTTCACCTCATGAATTTGACAGGAGCGAGAGGCAAGGGGTTAAAGTCTGGTGAATGTTTTTGTTTCATTGATATTAATTAAATATATGCATATATACATATCTATTTGAATAAAATATTTTCTAACAAACTTTATTTTGTTAATTTTCTTTGCAATATCCTTCAACACGAAAAAATATTTCAGTCCCCCCACCCCCTATTTCATGCTAAACGATTTTCACTGCATGTGATGATTCAAGAGGGACAATGAAACCTCTAGCAGCTATTGGCTAGTTTACAAAGATCTTATATTGACCTAATTCTGATGCAACTACAGTTATTTCATTGACACTAAGTCCATGAATTTTTTTGTTTTCTACAAATAAGGAGCATTCAAATGAAGAATTTTCTTAAAAAAAATGAAAACAAAAACAAGCTTTATGGTATTAAGTTATAAACAAATCATAACTAAGGTATATTCCTTCAGTATTTATACTAAGAAATTTAGTATTGAAGTTGTAATGTCTATAGATATAACTGAAACAAATATGTTTGTAAATTGAGAATATAAAAAAAACAATGGTTAGCATATACAATATCAGTAGCCTTGCAAAATGAATTGCAACTTTTTTGCATTCATATGGTCTTGTCTAATCATTTGTTTATACAGGAAATCGAGATGTTCTTATGGTAAGGAGAAAACAAATTGTAAGAAAAGTTGACCCAAGAACTGTAACTGGTCACACTTATTCTTTACCAGAAAAGGAATTGTTAGCCTTGGCAAATGCTCTTGAAAAATATGCTTGTAAATTAAAAAAGTAAAATTTCTCATTTATGTTTACAAGTGAGTATACTTTTTCTTCTCTTTTGTGATACTTTTTTTTTATCTTCATGTTATTTTGTCATAAAGTACAAAAAACAGAGGAAAGTAAATTTACAATGTAGCATAAAATATGATTTAAAATCAACAACATGGGTTAAAATCAGTGGCGTAACGTACACCCCCGTACTGCGGGGGGGGGGGGGCACGGCTTCTAGGGGGCCCAAAGCCTGACTGACGCTGGCAAAATCATGTAGATTTTCTCAAAATTCGCTTTCGATTTTTTAAAATCCAACTTTTAAGCAGTTTTCCAATTGGCGATCTAACGTCATTCAAAATCAAAATTTCAATGTGCTCATTAGTTATCTTTGATCCAATAACCAAATAAAAAAACATTTTGTTTGATGTACTGTAATCCCAGCGACGAGAGATACTTTTCTTTAGTGGTGTTTTTTCAAGCCCAAATTACTAACAGATAAAATAAAAGTCAGATGAAGAATCGGGGATATAATGCTAGGAAGATAAAGAAATCATCACTATTTATTATAGTATACTTTACATTAGCAGTACAGAGAAAAAAAGACATGATTTACTTTCTACCAAAGTTGCAGAGTAACTTATTGGCAGCTTTAGTTCCCCCTCCCCCTCATGTATTTCATTTTCTTTTAGCAAAGTCGTAAATAATGTACATCTGTTATGCTTTTTTCACATGAAATAGTATTACGATACTTGGAACACCATAGACAGCATTTAAATAATAATTTGGTCAGATTATGAGTATTCAATCAAATAAAGCATAATGAGAAACGTTTCACAAAATTGCTTTCATAAAGAACAGGCATCTCTATTTTTTTATTCAATGCATTTAAATTTAGGGTATGTTCCTCAACGATAAAAACATTTCCATCTCACTTCTCTCTTTCATAATTAGAACTGTATTTTTTTATTGGAATTTAATATTTTGGTTAAAAAAATGGTATTTTGTCAATTGGACAAGAAGAAATGCGGCTTTTAAATGAGTGGAGTTAAAAAAACTTTGAATGTTTCTCAAAAACGAAAAATTCGAAAGGAAAAGGAGTATAATATAAATAATAAATGTGCAAAATTGGATAAGTTTTATATCTGCAAGTGCATAATCTTGTGCAAGTACTATTAATAGTAATGCTAGTGAACCTGATTAACAAATCATGGAAATGAAAATTAATTCACTAGAAAAAACACAATTTCGGACATTTCAGCTGATAAGGATACTCTATCTAAAGAAAAGTTGTCGTAAAGAATAAGGTAAGCGATATCTTTTTTTCTTTTGCAAGAATTTGAAAACGAAAATTATTTTACAGTTTTAGTGTCTTTCTTAATATATTGTTTTTATTTAAGTTACCAGGTTATCTTTCCGACTGTTGTTAGAGATATTTTCCATTTCAATAAATACCATATACACTCTCTAATGTTAAAGGTTATTTACTTCGTTTAGTCAGACTCAGGTTGATTTTGTATTCAGTTATAAGTTTAATGTTTAAATATTTTTAGGTGATGTGTATCGGTACATTATGTTGATTTTGTAATACTTTGTAAAATCTGGCTTGGGGTCCAAAAACTGACCTTGCAGGATGGGCCTTATTATTTTCCGTTACGCCACTGCAGCTATTAAATAGCTCATTATCCTTTTTAAATAATTTTTATAATTACTACTAAAACAGTGAACGCAGACTTTTTCTACTTGATTATTGTTGATATCGCTATAAATCTGTTTTATTTCAAAATCTATGAAAAAAAAAACGATTTTACTTTTGTTATTCTCAATACTTGGAATGAACTAAATAAAATATAATTTTAAAAATTTTTTCAAATTCTGGTTTTTAAATTTTTTTCCTGTTGTTTATGTACGCAGTAGTAGATGAGCGCAGACTTTTTCTAGCATATATATATATTGGCTTGGGGCCCAAGACCTGACCTTGTGGGGGGTCCCAATTATTTTCCGTTACGCCACTGGTTAAAATGTTGCTAAAAATTTTACTCTATCTATTTCCTTGTAGAAAGGTATAAGCCATGTAATTAAAAATACTTTTTGCTTAGAAATATTCTGCAGAAATCTTAGTTAAAATTTTGCAAAATTAATAAAAATAAAGAAATTGTAAATATTTTCAAAAAAAATTCTTACATTAGTTTTTTAATAAATTTTAAATTTAAATTTTGAATCAAATTTTTCATGTGATACATTATACTCTAATATTTTGAACAGAGAATGGTACTATAAGGTTGAAAAGAAACAAATACAGATCTCAAATTTTCTTTTATATATTGTATTTTATACATACTTAAATCCCCCCCCCCACGGGGCTGTGTATTGGTATTTTTTACCTTTGCAGACCTAGTTCATTCCCCAGGAGCTGGCATCACTTTTTAGTATGGCACCGTATAGGCGACACCAATTGCCACAAGTAATTTTGATGCCCAGTTCCCTCCCCAGATGGAGGCACCTGAGCTCTGATGATGTGAAATTGAACTTAACAATTTAATTTTGCTGAGAGCACCCAAGCCAAACAGGCACTTCAAGGGATTTTTTTTACATGCCACATAATCATACAACATGGCCGCTGTCAATTTTCTGCATCCTGAAAATTCACCGACTTGGGCCGGGGTCGAACCCCCAACCTTGGGTGCAGAAGGCCAGCAACTAACTACGCCACCCAGTTAGCGCAAACTTAAAATGAAAACAATTGAAAATAGTAAGGTTAAAGTCATTGATTCACTTGACTTAAAAATGAATAATACTTTAAAAAAAAATGGAATAGTATATAGGTGGATTTTTAGTAATACAGCAACTAAAATCTTCAATATAAAAAGATCCATACTTTTTTAAATGTCACAGAATGTAAATAAAAATTCCATCTATGAAACAATTAGAAGTTTTAAGTTTTGTGAGGCTAAGTTAATCTAAATTATATTTTATTAACTTTCTGACTGAATTTTTAAAGAGACAAGAAATAAAATTCTAAATATTTTCTACTAAAATGAAACTTTTTGTTTGCAATACATGTAATAAAATAATTTTTTACAAGTCGTAAATAAATTTAATACATACCAACCACTCATCTGAAGAATCCAATGCTACACACCCAATCCATTTTCCAAATTCTATTCTATTTGCAAGCTGTAATGAAAGTATAAAAATAAATGCAGGAAACTAGAAGAAACTTTCGTGTTACTCTAATAATTATTTATTTACAGTATTTTTAGCCTTCATTGTAGTTGCAATTGCAATGATATAGCATATCTTGAGATAATAATTATTTTAATTTTCAAAAAAAAAAAAAAAATACAGTTATTTTATAATTTTTTGAAAGTAAGAAATATGAAATGGAAAAATGAATTTTTTAAAAAAGAGAAACACCTTATAAATGGTATGAAGGTAGTATTAAAAAGATAAATGAACCAGAAAATTTCAAAAATAAATAACTGTTGCACATGTCTATAGTTAGAAAAAATACATTTTAAGTTCCCTTGAAAATGTCAAGCACCTTAATAGTAATGAACTATAATATTTCAACTATGAGGTATTTTGGAAAAATTGTGCATAATATAACAATACCTGTAATAAAAGTGTTTCAGAATCCATAAAATAATCAACATGTGTGAATTCGTGAGTAAAAACAATTTCAACTTCATTTAAAGAAACAATTTTAAAAAATTGTGCTCTAAACAACCTTTATACCATATTATTAAATGCAGGAAAATGAAATGAAAACTTACAAGCTTATTTGGAAAAAAAAATAAAAATAGAACTGAGATAAAGTAAAATTAAAAAAAAAAAAAACCAGATTTAAATAATAAGCTCAAATAAATTTTTTAAAAAAAGTAACATTATAGATCTCAAAGCAACATGATATAAATTAAAAAGCAATTCAAATATTGGATAGTTCCCTTCTCTTTAAAGAATGTTAAAATGATGAAATAAACTAAATAAGATAAGGATAAAAATATTTTTTAAGAATATTCATAATTCATGATATACTGGGTGTCCAAATTTAGAGATGCTATTATACTAAACCGAAAATTTAAAACCAAAAGAATATGCAAAATTAGACAGCAAAACTCAAAGTTTTGTCTAAAAAAGTTATAAAAAACATACCCACATAAGCACCCTTAGCAACCCTAAGGATATCTACATGGTAATCCCAGTAGAGCAGTTGGCAATGCTGACTGCTGTGTCATAGGGCCTGGGTTCGAATTCATGGGGGTACCCTACTTGCATTGTCGCAAGTCCTCTAGTGAGGTTGTGGAAGGAGAAGAGGTGGGAGGTCCCTGATCCCCTAAGGGTGTCCTCCCTCAAAATTGGGGTGGAAATGGGCTAAATCATGCTGTCACCTGAATAGTGCTCAAAGCTACAGCTAATGACAGGCGTCACTTAGTCCTTTGCCCTGATGAATTCCATGGGCCTCGATCTGTCCTTTACTGATCAGGTGGCATTAGTAACAACAACAGTCCTGTTCCAGCTATGCTTGTAGTAGTATTTCCATATTAATAGTAGCAACAATAGCGATTATTGTGGAATGGTCTACAGCATCACAGATCTTCTTTGAGTAGACTTTGTCTGTGATGTAGCCTCAAAGAAATCATCCAGTGGATGATTTGGATGGCCACTGGGATGTAGAGGCAATTAGGCTTCTGCATACATTTTTAATATGTCCAAGTAGATTCTTACAATCACAGAAGTCTCAGCAAAGAACACTTGTCTTACAATTGTATCATGTGAAAGAGCAGATCATACATCGATTTTTGGTCCGTTTTTTTCATTTCTTATACTGCATGGGAACTGTTAGTATTATACCTGTTAATACTAAACAAAATTCCAAACAATAATCCTAGTCAGTAAAACGACAGTTCTTGTCCTGAACTAGCATCCCACTAGACTAACATTCATACCCCCACGTAGACTCCAATAGATTTAACATGCACCAACCTGTTATATGAAGGTCTTTAAAATGACGATATCCAAACCAGTGTTGCCTTTTGGTTATTATTCTATTAATCAAGCTATCATAGCTTCCTTGTGTACTATAAAAAGTTCATATCAATATCCTTCAAAAATTTTACTCTAAGTTTGATTCTTTTCCAAAAAAAAAAAAAAAAATACACTTTCAAATTTTAACTTTTTGAATGTGGTATAAATTATTAAGAAATCAAGTTTGTAAAGTTATTAAAATTTCATACAGAAATATTTAAAAGAAAACTTACGTGATGCTTGTGAGGTTCAAGAACATGAACAGCATTTCCACTTTTTCTGCTATCTAAAAATTTGAAAATTTAATTTATTCCCATGATATAAAGTAATATTTTACATCTATAAGGGCAAATTATTTTATAATATTTAAAATATATTAATGTTTTACATGGAATTTATACCTCATAGATATTGAGTTTTTTAAACTATTATTTGAGATTTAAAAAAAAAAAAGACTATATGAGTTAAAAACAACTTTGATTTTCGACATGTTATGACAAAACATTTCACTTACCCCAAACTCGAACAGTGCCATCTTCACTTCCAGATACACATTCTTGGCTGTTTTTTCCAAGATCTATACAATGAATGTAATCTGTGTGACCTTCTAAAACAAACTAACAAATTCTCATATAAAAAACATTTTTTAAATGCCAAATTTGCATCTAATACTTTTAAAGAATCATATTAATCAAACTTGAAAGATTTATTTTAAGAAAGTCCATTGGAGTGAGATCAGGAGAAAGCTTGGGCCAATTTTCGACACCTCTGTACTCAATTATTTGGATTCTGAATTCTATGACGAGGTACTGCTTTACTAGAGATGTCTTGTGAGCAGGCTCGTTGACATGTTGCCTAAATAATTGAGTATGGGGACGTCGAAGATTGGTTTCCTCTTTTGCCCGAGAGGATACCTGAAGCAGCAGGTGTATGCGACTTCTCCACAAACATTGTAAGACTTTAAATGATGCATTATGGATGATTGTGCTAATATGTTAAACTCTATATTCTAATGCAGTGATCCCCAACCCTCAAGCCACAGACTGGGACCAGTCACTGAGTCAAATGACACCAGGCTGCCCAAAAAACATTGTTATTTCAATTTTATTAACTGAGGTGTATTGTGCAGCGTTCTAGAGTTACAATCTAAAATTACTTTATATTCATTTTTGACATAACAGTATTTTATTTTGAAAGCACATTTAAATACAATTAAATTAAAATAATCTAAAATGTAAACAATGAATGTCCCCCAGCAGGCCATGGTAAAATTATCAAAAGTTGACTGGTCTGCAGGGATAAAAAGGTTAGGGAACACTGCACTAACATGTGCAATGTGATATTCAAATGAAGATCTAAATGTGTATTGCAGCTGATGGTGAGAAGTTTGAACATCTCAAATAAAGGTATATTGTTATAACTAGCTGATTTTTTTCTCAAATCACAATGTAGGAAATCACGAAAAACAAGTATGTGTTTCAACCGTTCTATTCTTTGCATTAATGTCTACAAAGTGTCTTTTTGTATCAAAGTAATGATGCTCTACAACTTTATAAATCACTTTTTCTGCCTAGCTTGTTCCATTTTTGAGATATAAATTAACTCCACAGTTCACCACCAGGTGACACTATAGGTGGTTTTATTCAGTAGCAAATTGCTATTTTATTATACCTAGACATCAATTTTAAGAATATTGCAGCAACCATTCCTAAGTTAACAGGGTGGCAAGGGAATTTAGTGGGCAAACTGTACATGAGTGAGTATGTGAATATTAATGTTGCACTGTACAGCTACATTAGGGCATTTTGGTGAAGGACCTTGTAATTTTGAGTGACGAGGACAACACCTGAGCCTGGCACCCCCTCTTCTAACTACCACACCACACCTAAGGAGACAAACTGTACATATAGACTGCCCATATTTCATTTTAAAGTTTCACAATAAACATAAGAGCATACTAATGAAATCCATGAGGTTATACTGAAAAAATAATGATCACATTCAAAAAGATTAGATAATGTATTTTACATTTTAAATATAATAAATTCAGACCTCTGCATTTACAACTAATTTATAATTTCATAACAGCAGAATAATTATTTCACAAGCAGTAATTTTTCTTAAAAAAGGGACTAAAACATAAAGATGCCAATATTTCAAAGATTTAAATTTTATCTAGAATCATAGATGAAAAACCTATACCATAAAATCTGGTGTATAACGCACACATATAATTTCAAGCCACATTTTTTCAATTTTTAGGTATATTTGCCCTATAACATGTACCCCCTTTTTTTTACAATGATACCTGAAATGCATATATACAGTGCTCTGATGTTTGAAGTAATTTATTTGTGATATATCCCAGGCTTTCAAAAAAAAAAAATAGTATACTTTTAGAATTACAGTTCTTGAAGTTAATAAGTATATACTTTCTTTAAAATAAACAGTATTTTGATATGTTTAAGTATAATTTTTTGTATGCTCATATCCTTTTATTTTTAAAAAGGTATAATTTTTATACCCAGCATATAACGCACAACCATAAATTTAGATCTTATTTTTTGTGTCAAAAGTCAATGTTGTATGCTAGATTTTACGGTAATTAATTACACATGAAACTAGTGTTACTCTGGATCATTAATCAAAGGCTCTCAAGTATCAGCATGCAATTAAAATGCTAACATAATGCATGAATAAACTTTTATAAAGTAAACCAACCAGTAAAGACTGTTTTTCAATGTCCAAGCAATAAATTTTATTATCACCACAGCCAGAAAATAAAATGCCTTCATCTTCCTACAAAAATATAAAAATCATTTTATATTATAAAAAATTTAAATTGTATTATCAATTTCACATAAAAATTATTCTCCCAGAGAAATAAAAACTATATATATACCTTTTTACTCATGACTAATGAATTAATTTCAGGCTTTGTTAAACTTTCCCTGAAAGATGAAAAAAAAAGAATGAATGCAGTTCAATTTAAAACTAGGGAGGCAAAATATGTCAAATTTATTTGCATTGAAAAATAAATATTACATGTAAATATAGTTTTAAAGTAAACATTTAAAAAAAATCACAATTTTCAGTGATGATTTTTGAAAAGTAATTCAACAGGATTTTAACAAAATGTAATAGTTTAAAAGCAACAACACTTTAATCAGTGCCACAGAAATAAAATAAGCAACTAGTAAAATAAGTACAGAATAAATAAATCAAACATGTTAACATGTGATACACATACAATTACATTGATACTTTATTTTTTTGCTTCATTAATAAATTGAGTTTTTACATTTCATATTCATATCCGTCCAAAAAACTTTTTTTAAAAATGACAGCAGCTTAATTACTTAAATTGAGAAGAATATTTAATGTAACTAAAGTTTCTTTTAAATCTACCCTTGAGGAACAAAAAATGTCCATAAGGATTTGGCTTCTTTCTTTTTCACATCAGACCATTTCCATAATTTCAATTCACCAATACCACCACTGTAAAGATAAAATATATATACAATGTCTTTTATTTTTTAAAAAAAGTTTGAAAATATTTTATAAGTTACGCATATATTAATCATACTGAAGTAAAAAGGGGCAAAATTGTTCCTTTTTTACATAGTCAATCTATAAAACAAATGTGGAAAGCAGTTTCAGTGATATTTCAATACTTAATTAAGAAATATATTACAATATAACATTTAAATTAATGATAACATATATATAATTGAATATTTTAAATTCATATGGTTTGATTATATGCTGATTTTTTTAACATTAGAGACACTTAATTGATTATTATACAAAGTTAAAATTGAATATATTATAATATACAAAAGTACGATTTCAATCTTTTATATTCCTGTTTTGATAAATTGTTCATAACAATTTAGTATATTAATAATAATATGCATATAACATGGACTACAATCCTAATGATAAGTAAAAATTACACACAGTCCTGAAAATATGTTTTCTAGCTGCATAATGGAGAAATGCCCCACCTGTAGAATAGATTTTGTTTCCTGACTTTTCAATACTTGTATCTTAAAAATATAAAGACATCCAGTGATTAACTGTGATAGGGATTCATTAAAGAAAAATTATGGAGATCCATGAAAAAATTGTCAATAATATTAACAAATTAAAATACATTCCAAACACACTAAACAATCTAATAAATCTACTTTTAAGCTTCTTAAGATAAAACAAGAAAAAATTGCAAAATCTTCAATTTCTCAGAAAAGCCAATAGTATTAATATATTATATGTTCAAGAACACAGCAGGAGCAAATTAATTGTAAAGCACTTTGCTACCAGATACAACTTATGCCCTACATGCCAAGAAATAAAAATGTATCATGTTTTTAAAGCTTGTTAGTAAGTATTAAGACTAAATATACACACAGATTTAACAGGTCATAAATTTCAAATTTTATATCTATTATAGTTCAATAATATTGGGGTTCAAATCCTAAGCTGGGCAAGGTCGACTCAGTCTTTCATCCCTTCAGTGGATCAATAAATGAGTACCAAGGAACTGAACACTAGGAGTTTTGCATCAGGCTGACCACTTGCCCAAAACATCTGCACATGCACTCCAGCACCTAAGGTCATGTAAACTGAGATAGGCAGAGTAGGCCTTGGCCCTCATGGGCTGTTGAGTGACTGAGTTCAGTTCAATATTAAATAGTATAAGAAATGCCAATTTTCAATGGTCTAAAATAATGTAACTGTGTGTGTACAAAATGATAATTTTTAAATAGGCTATTTAAAATTAGGAGGTTTTGCACAAATATACAAATCTTAAACACAAGTCAATTATTATAATAACATTATTTTTTAGAAAATATAATAAAATGGTTACTCTTAGCAGGAATAATATAACAAATTACCTAATTAGAAACTGCTTTGTTGACAATAAGGAATAAATAGGACCCACATGAGCTATAAAATAACATAAATAGATGAAATACAAAAATTACGCTAAAAAACAAGATAAAAGAAACTTAACAAATTACTGATCCATATAAATGTTATTCTTTTCTTGATGAAGTCCAATAATGTTATGTAAATACTCATTATGGCCGTGGGTAGCCTAGTGGTTAGAGCATCGGTCTGGTGTCCGATGCTCTAACCACTACGCCTGGGTTCGATCCCACCAAATACTCGCCGAGTACAAAACGGAGCACGTGCTCGTTAAATCTGTGGGTCCAAATGGTGTCACCATCTATCGTGAGCAAAATCGTGCTGTCACCTTCATGGGCTCAAAGCTTAGGCTAATGACAGACGTATCTCTAGCCCGCTGCCATGATGAATTTCGTGGGCCTCGATATCACTACGTCAGACAGGTGGCATAAACAACAACAACAAATACTCATAAATGTGCACATGTTTAAAAATTAGACATCCAATATTAAGTAACACTTGAAATATCTAAGAAATTTAAACAATTTTAAAAAACAATCTTCTTTTATGAGTTATAACATTTTATTTTAAAAAATTGTTCTCTTCTTTTTTATAATGATGTACTATTTAATGTTATACTTGAGAAATTCAGTAGGGATGTAATCTATGATATAAATCAGCTCCATTTGAAAAAAAAATTATCATAAATATTTTTACCCTTCCCCTCTAATGCATTGTTATATAAATTCATTAAAAAATTCAATGTTAGTATAGAAAAAAAAATATCCCCCCCCCCTCTAAATAATTTTAAAAATAACATCTTTGTTCTCACCTACAGTTAAAAAGAAAAATTGTATACTTTGAAATGTCTATTAAATGTAGATAACTTTAAAACTAAAAACTTTTTTATGTAAATTACTTAATCAATGTATCTGTATGCATACATTAAAACTGAAGAGACTAAAATAAATTCTTTTAAATAAAAAGATAAAAAAAGCCTAAATTAATTATAGAAATATTGCTGCCACCACATTACAAAGCTACTGCTCTACTCAAGCATTTCATATTCATCTTTAGCTCATCAATCGGCAAAAGCTTCAAGATTGATAACCAGTGCAGTTAAAACCACACCAATCCAGGCAATGCAGATTTTGACAGGCAATACACCTATTGAAGAGATTATTAAAGAAAAGACATTAATTTTTTATTTGAGAAATTTATTAGACTGCCTTCAAATGATTATTGGAGAGAATATAATACTGAACAATTAAGAAAGTTAAAAACTCCACAGAGATTCATGCAGAAAGTAACCTTGTACTAGAAAGTAACCCTTGAAGTATCACTTTGAACTAGAGATTTTTGGTAATCCTGGAAAGAGCTGATTTTAATAGTAAATCTTAAATTGTTTATGAGGTAACACTGAATTGTTGTATATAATTAGGAAAAAGAATGCTGGACATAAAAAGTTAAATGTACATGCAATGGAAATTATTTACTGTAGATACCCTATAAACAAATGGCTCAAGGCCAGGGATGGCAAACCAATAGCACGCGACACAATATTTTGGGCACATCGCTGATGAAAAAGGTTTGCATTTTTGTTCAAAATAAAAAAGTTCACAATGAAGAACTACAAACAAACATGAGTAATCGGTCATGGTGCGCAAGGCAGCGGAGAGCACACTCATTTGTTATTGTCTTACAATCCTAATATAAGTTATTTGTCTCCTAATATGAAACTAGTGAAGTCACACTAATCTTACTTTATATAATTTGAATTACAGGTATAACTAAAACATTTACTATTATACAGTGCATAATATATTTTTTGTAGTAAATAGAAAGTTTTGAGTTATTAGTATTTAGTTTTATTATTTTCCCAATAATCATAAGTTAAAATTATTTAACAGCACATCTATACGTCATTACACATTTCTTCAGAAAAAATGGCACATTGATTCATAAAGGTTCACCACCCCTGCTCTAGGCTCTCTTTGGAAGAGAATGCAGGTGCTGGAATCTACACTAAACTTTTTGCATTCTATACATCCCTGAGAAAATATGCAACTCGTTCAATGGAGAAGTACAGGCTATCAGTATTGCCACTCAACAATTAATTATGAAAGAAAATAACTTTAAAAAAACCCAATTATTTTATCAGATTCTATCTCTGCTATTCAAGCAATAACTTCCTTTACGATCCCCAACTCAAGAAGAATTGAGGATTGCAGGAAAAATTTAAGACAACTGAAAGAGGATGGAAATGAAGTAGAACTACAATGGAATTCATGGGAATGAAGCAGCTGACCAACTAGCTAAATAAATAATAAAACCTAAAATAACACAAACACTAAGCAAAATACTTTTCATTTCAATATCAATTATTATAAAGAGAAAATAAGATTCTCAATATGAAAGGAAAAACTAAGTGAAAATAAAGAATATATATATAAGATTTCTCTCAAATCCCTACACCAAGAAGAATAAGTGTTGCTTTATTTAGACTTGCCACAGGACATGATTGTGTACTCAATTATCTTTTTAGATTTAGTATCCTTGGAAGTCCAAACTGCTCTATTTGTGGAGAGGATGTAAACTTGAACGCAAAGCACTTACTACTGTGCCTCACTCTATCAAGCATTTGTATATCTGGCAGGTATTGGAAACCAAAGAACTAATGAGGACTGCAGAACATCAGCCTAATAGATGTATTACCTGTTTCAGTTGACTTTTTTTTTCTACAAAGTTTCTATAAGTCACTCTCATTTCGTTTATTGTTCAACAGTGTATAACAGTTAACAGTGTATATATAACAGTGTATATATAACAGTTAACAGTGTATAGATCAAGGGTAGCCAACCTTTCTGGAAAACGTTGATAAGAAACTATTTGATAAAAAAAATAATTAAGTGTGTCACTTCCAACTAACAAATATGGAAAAGTGAAAAAAGCTAAGCTAATTATGGGATTTTTACCTAAACAGTACATTTTTTTAATGCAAGTCTATATCATCAAAATTTAAAAATAATATAATAAATAAGACAAGAGTACAAACCAGTTAGGTTAGGTATAAAATAAAAATAAGAAACTTGAATCATTTAATTCAAAATAATTATTAAATGCTCAGTATTTACATGATGTGGCTTTTCAATTGCTACTTTCTTATACCAAATCACCTATATTAGGATTAGCTCTTACAAATGCTAACAAAATTAGGTTATTACAGGCACACATTAGCTAGTTTTGAACAATATTTATTTTATCAAATTTCATAACAGAAAACATTTATTCACAAACATCTTTTGATTGAAATTTTGAGGTTTTTTGTCTGAGAGAACTCAATTTCAATAAAGTTGTAGAAAATTATTATTTATTATCATTTCAAAATTTTTAATATTTTTCACTAAGTTTTTGCATGCCACTGCTACAACTCCAGCATGCCATGTGCCGTGGGTTCACCACCCCTGAAATGGATGTATGTCTAAGTTCTATTGCTTTAATAATAATTTTAAAAAATAGAAATTTTAAACAATAAAAAGAAAATATATCATAAAACATATTCAATTCAGTACAATGCTCAATAATAAGCATTGGAGATTATTTTTAAGAATAATATTTTCTTTAATATGATTTTATAAACAACATATAATTGTCAAAAATTAACAATAAAAAATGAAGAACTACAATTCAATTAAAAGACAATATTTAGTAAATATTTTGCTTGTGAAACAGTTTTTTTTTCAATTCTTAAAATTGATAAATAAAACTAAATAAATATAGAAGTGAAATGTAACAGTACATAAAAGTAAAAAAAAAAAAAATCCTTCATATACAAATTAAACATAATTTTTTTCATTTACTCAAAAGTTTCAAATTTTCTAAAATATAAGTGATATTAATTTTATACAACATTAATAAAACTGTAAGTTTATTTTATATAAACTTCTAGGCTAAAATAATAATAGGACTGCCTGGATGAATTTTTTGGTGATCTATAAAAAAGTTCTCAGTTTTTCAATTTGTGTTGAAAGTTATCCAAAACTAACAATATGTCAAAACCAAACACATTTTCATATTGTAAAATACACACGTTAATTCTTCCAAAAAAAAAAAAAAAATAATTTTTATATTTTAGAAATAAAATTTTTTAGCATTAAGAAATAAGGATTATGTCACATCTAAATAATAATGACTTTTTTTTAGAATTAATATAATTCTTCCAAAAGGAAATAAATCTTTTCAAGAACAACATGGGAATATATACAAAAAGACTCATTCAGATTGTTTGTTTTGTGCATCTTTACCAATATGAATTCTGAAAGATGAAAATTGATTTGATTTTCTTCTCTACTTTATGTATTTCACATGCAGCAATATATTTTTTGATGGTCTCAAGAACAATGTTTTTCATGATACTTCTCTCCAAGACTTTATCGAAAGTCATGAAATCACAGATGGCCTTTCATACTCACATATAAGTTACATAATTAGAATTCAGTCAAATTTAACTTCTAACAAACTATTTTTTCTCATAGACACTCTAATATGATACTTTTTTACTATCCTACTATACTCTTGTGGTATTCCTAAGTAAATCCATCAGTATAATCCTTCTCAACCAAACACGTGTTACTCTTGTAAACCAAACATTCAACTTTAATCACACCTTTAGCCATATATTATATCACAAGCATTTTTCCATTTTTGCTTCAAAAGTGAAAAGAAAGTGTAAATTATACTTCTAGCTGCATTTTTCAAAGCACAATTAACTCTATGGACAGTTTTAAAGAAACTTTTATAGATGAGCACAAAGAAAAATCACATTGTATGAATTTTTTTAACAAGTAAACATAATGTATTTTTTAATAAATGGTCTACCTTTAAAAAAACAGGCCACTTTAAAGTAACATACAGCAATCACGAACAGAGAACATGTTACTTATTTAAGAATATATATGTACTAGGCATTTCAATTTAACATGTTTCTCAAAATAGTTTGTCAGAGTAAAATCAATATCATATCTTGATTTAAAAAAAAATGAATACTCCGAGAGTTTATAGAAATTTTAACAGCTTTGAAAAAACAACAGTAATTTGAATAACTTGATACCCTTGCTTTTGTAATTCCAAAAGAATTGAGGGAATTTTTTCTTAATTTTACCTTTAATACAAAAATATTGAAAGTTCTATTACATTTGAATAATCAAAGTATAAACTATTACGTAAAAGTAAAATTTGTACTTATAATAATTGAATCCACACAAACAGGTAAGAACTTATAAAGACATCATCATACTTATTTATTATATTTTGACATACTAACTAAAACATAAAAGTTGCAACACAAAATAACTAGAAAAAAATGTTTAGTTGATAGTAGTTTCAACATTTATAATTTGATCACCAAGAAAATAAATACAAATTAACTTTTCATTAAAAGTATGAATTAAACACACCAGAAAATTTAAATACTGGATACTTAGGAGAAACTTCTAATTGTGTATTTACGTCACTTTCAAACAAACTAGATAATCTGAAAAGAAATATAATAGACAACATTCATTAACAAATATGAATTAGTGAGCATTAATAAAGAGTTAACTAACATTGAACCTCTCTAAAATTAGCGTCATTTCAACACAATATCATTGAGACAATACAAAGAAGTGAACAGTTAGATTGTACATCTTTCAGTTATTGTAACATACTAACTTAAGCAAATATAAATAAATTGTTATATTTATAGTTAATTTCAATATATTTAGCAATCATGAAAAATAATAACCTTTTCAAAAAGAAAACATTCCTATATAACAAAAAAGCTTTAATTATACTTACTTAAAAATGGCAATGTACCCATAACTGTTGGCAGCAGCAAGATAACATCCACAAGATGAATAAACTACAGCATATACTGTTGTATAATATTGTTTCAAATGATCCATGGTTTATCAACTACAAAAAAAAAAAAAATCGAATATATATATGAATAATTTTATTTAAAATCTTATTCAAAGAATGTATTGTTTAAAAGAGGTTATTTACAAGACATTTCCTACGAACATGGTGTATTAAACCTATGCCAATCTATGGTCAGGATATAATTTCCTTAAATGTATTAAAAGAGAAAAAAAATAGGGTTTTCATAACTTTTTTTGACAAAACTGTACTTTACAATTCATTTCTGAAGTTAAAATTAATCATTGCAATAAAATTTTTGATTGAATACTGAATGTAGGCATTTCTATAAGCTTTCCCTAAAGGCATGTTGACATTGAATGGTTCATTTAATGAAATAATAATACAGACTGATTTGTTTCACATACACTGTTGGTAAAGAATGTTGCAGACGAACGGACATGTTTTCTATATTTCTAAGGAATGAATATTAATCCTTCAATTTGCAAGTTTTTAAATACAAACATTGTTACTTACATTTTAGCATCACTGAAGCCAAGTTGGCGACACGTGAATCCTGCCACTTTTTATTAAAATCTGACTGATTAGTTTTTTTCATATAAAACATGTTAGAATCTTTGTTGTTTTTATATCAATGTACAATTTGCGTGGTGCCAATTTTGTTGTGGTGATGCTAATATATAAGTACCCAATTATTTAACAATAAATTATTATAATTTCATTGATTTGGTCACAGAATGTTCTGCTCATCTGTTGTGTGCTTGCAGACAGTAGTATAAAAAAAAGATACAATAAACAACAAACAAGTACTGCCAACTATAATTCATTAAAAAAGGGATTGGTTGCCTCCCCAAAGGTAAATCCTAATATAACTCAATATTTTCTGGTGCCAAATTACACTAAGATGTGTTTCTCAAATGTACTTCAATTTGTACACAAAACCAAATCAATTTTGATACATGAAATATTGGTATTTATGTACTATCGAAACAATGCCAATGTTCAAGATAACCCATCAAGTTGGTAACCCCAATTTTACATGTGTCATACATGCTGAATTGGCAACCATGTACTTTGATTCACATATCATTAAAATGGTTGTGACAGTATGTAAATAATGAAATTTTTCATGAATAATGGATTTTTTAAAAATAATAAATAAAAATAACGGGTACATATGCATTGTCACAATTGGCAACATTATATGAAACGAAGCACATGATTGCTAATTCAGTGCATACAAGATATGCGAAATCGGGGTTGCCACCTTGGCAAGTTATTTTGAACGTTGGCGATTTTTGCTATAATACACTAAATACTACTAAAGAACCAAATGTTGATGTATGTTAATTCATTGATGCAATGCCTAAATACTGTTGGTGATGGAATAGAAAATGCTTCACACCATTGTCCACTGTCACGAAGGAAGGGAGTTTGGTTTTGAATGAGAAACACAAGCTGCAAATAGCTGTTGTTTTTACTCTAATGTTGGTATCCCCCCCCTCAATAATGCGGATGTAAATCTACATATTCTTCTATTGTAAAAAATGGCAAAAAGATGGACAATAGTGCACTCTCTTCTGACAGTCAGCCTGCCAGCTTGGTGAAGAAAGTCGATGCCAATGTCCGTGTACGAAAACCTCTCGTTATTTGTATAGTATTAACTGTTTTGATGTAATTGTAACTGTGCTCAATTTGAATGTGCCATTATTCAAAATTATTTGAGCTAACTACTGTAGTAATTTTTGACAGCAGATTATACTATAATATATTTTTTCTTTTTATATATACAGTCAAATCTGTTTTTATGCTGCATAGGGACCACATAAAAAATGAAATGCATGGTAAGACTGAAAAGTAAGGTGACTAATGTCATAATAATCAGTTTATTATATATTTGCATATAAATACCCTAATGTCATTCAAAGTAGTTCCTGCTGTCTACAGTACACTTCTGACAATGTTCATACAAATGCTACAATCTTTTGAAAAGGTCCTCATTTGAGACTCTGTTAAGTTCCTTGGTAACAGCAGCTTAAATGTCTGAGGTGTTTGAAAATTGGTGTCCCTTCAGGGCCAATTTTAGTTAGGGAAGGAGGCAAAAGTCTTATGGCACAAGATCAGGAGAATAAAGAGGGTGAAATAACACTGTAACCTGTTGATGCAGGAGGAACTGTCAAATACACATTGCTTATGAGGGCCAATTTTAAAACAGAATTTCAGATTCATTTTCTGCTCCATTATGCAATGCACTAACACCTTTTATGTTTCAGTGATGACACAAATAAATATGATTCAAGAAACTTTGCAAATGACCCAGACCTTTAATGTTGCATATCAAGGATCAGAATGCGCATGTGTCAGGCTGTTCTCATTTTCGAAAGGAGAAGTTAGTCACTTTACTTTTTGGTCTTACCTTTTAATACAGTCAAATATCACAAATTGCTCAAAAATACAGTATAAAAAAGGTGCAAAAAGAAACAAATTGTATTAAAACAAATTTAACAGTAAAAGATACATATAGCAACATATATATACTGGTGTCTTCCTTTTAAGAAAAAGAGGAAATATCACATAACAGCATCCACATTATTATAAAGAGAACTAACTTTACTTTGAAAAGAAGTCCTCTTCTATTGGAGGATGAACTCTTGCTAGCTCTGTTACAGCAAAATCATTCAAAGTCATCAATCACACATTTGCACTCATTCAAATACATTTTTCTGATATTCATACATAATTCAAAAATCACCTTTGTACCTTTTTCATTTAATAAAACAAATCACATAAGTTGTAGAATCATTTATTCATTCAGTAATGAAAGTACTGAAGCAATTGTTCATGAAACATATGAAAACTGTCGGAATGATCTCTGAAAAATATCATGTCTCTAACACATGGTTACACTTTCTCCTTTACATTAAGGTTGCCAAATAAGTGCATTTATCTTTCCAAGTTGTTAACAAGCTTATTTTGTTGCAAAGTAGTGAGTTCAATAGCCCAGTGGACTTTTCTGTATGGTAACAAGCCATATGCACAGCAGAAATAGTAAAAGAATGTGTGGTAAACCTGACCATGGATCCCGAACAGAATATGGCAACTCCTCAGAATCTTTTAAAAAATTGGTCGTGTCCAATCCCCTTTATGTCAAATGTATACTGGTCCACATAAAATTCTGATCAAAACAGAAAAAACCATCACCATTGACGTTAATGGTCTAAGAACTACAGTTCCTCTAGATTGTGTCAAACCTGCACATCTCTCAGAAACTATGATAGAATCTCCACCTACAGCGAGCAAAAGCATAAAAGATGATAAAGTATCTACTGACAAACATCCAGCATATACTACAAAATCAGGAAGACCAGTACATTTTCCAAAAAAACAAGCCACTTATGTTACATAATATTTTTACTATTTCTAGAATTTTCAGTTGGAATTTTTTTTTGTACTATTTTTGTACATATCTCCTTTATATGTTCTATTTTTTGTATATGTATCACATTAAAAATAAGAAATGTATTTCTACCAGTATGGATTCTCAAAAAAAACCTATTGTTTATAAAATTTTAAACTCACGTCGTTCCCTTGGGTTGTCAACCTCAGTCACTGAGGGGATATTCTGTGGTAAGCCCAACCATGGGTCCCAAACAGAATATGGCAACCCCTTAGAATAGTTTTGAAAATCTGGCCTGGGAGACGATCACAAGATGTAAACACGCATCGCAATACTAATATAGAACGATAAATGTTTTCTCTTTCACGATACGTCTCCTTTAGAATTTACCTGCATCGCTCCATATCTCTTTTCAATCATGAGATTTGAATACAAATGAACAGGTATGAAATGAACTTAATAGGAGAACTAGAAAATATAGTGTTTGTGAAGATTTCTTTAAAAAATGTAATGCTACAAGAGTAAGTAGTCTGAAATTATGTCAAATATCCCATAAAAGTTTGTCTCAATGCCTACAAGATAGCAAGACATTACTGATTCCCAGGGCCAAGCTAAGCAATATTAAATCATTTTAAGGTGTATAAATTTCGCTTTTTTATTTTCTGTGATGTGCATGAACACTTTAGTCAAATATGTGTCTAATTGAATTGTTGGTGAAATTGTCGAATCGGCCACTGGTCCACCAAATTTTGAAAAATCGCCAACTTCGCGCGTTTTTACGCCGCGATCCGACTTTTCCCTCACTGATACAGATTCACGAGGATTACCAGATTTGGCAAAAGAACACTTGGCGGGATAAATGGCCGACTCGACAATTTATCTGAATTGGGTATTCTTTCCATTTGAAAGTGTTCTTTCTTTTTCAAAAATATGTGCAGAACAAATTTGATATTCGTACTATTTTGAAATTGCTAAATACATCCTTGGCGGTCAGTGTAATGTTATTACTCCGACTTGGCGAAAAAATCTGCAGCGTGCCTATAACAAATTAGTTGTATCAACAAATGATATAAACTTGAATTTTGCAATAAAATTATCAAGTCATTTTTTAAGATCAGTAATTTTTTTTTAAACTTACTTTCTTGGAAAATTTTTTATGCAGACAAAGAAATGAGTTTTGATTTGCCGGTAACATAAAGTAACCCTTCAAATATTGTAGAATAGCAGTTACAGTTAAGCGTTATTCACGAAAGAGGCTTAGCTTTACCTTGGTTTCCATTTTGAGCTGTATTCAAGCCTCACGACATTCACATTATTGTTTTGTTTTTCTCTTTAAATTAGTTTCATAAATTTATTCGTCACATTTGGCATTTCTTACTGAAGATGTGTGTGTATGTATTATATTTTGTATTGACATCGTAATAGCAAACATACTTGAGAGCTGTTGAGAATAATACGTCCATGCGAAAAGGTTGGTAGAAAAATAGTATTTACATTTATTAAATTGTTCTAACTTCGCAAATATTGTTTTAAATTCTTTAGAAAAGGTTCATGAGAAAAAAATTTCCGAAAAGCTTGTTAAAAATTTTATTAATATCATACCTTGAGCTTTTTTAAAATTTCCACCCAGAATTAAAACGTGCATTTTCGTTACGTGATAAATGTTATTTTTTAAAAAAAGTGTTATAACTTGATCTATTGCTATGAAATTGATGTTATGTAAGTTAGATTAGACTTGAAGAAGTGAATATATATTTATTGAATTGTATTGAAAATGTAGAAGCACTACACTGGCATTTTATTGCATTGAATATTACTGATTATAAAAGCTTAAGAGTGAATAATATTTCAAGGTTATGCTGCTTTTTATTTTCATTGGAAATATTCAAACCAACATGATACTGGAATTTGCTGCATGTAATGTTTTTTGAAAAATTATTCATGATTCCATTTTACTATTCCTGGATATTTAGCTAGTTGTCATTCAATTTGTGAGAAATTAAGTATCTGTATTGCAGAGATAATTTATTTTAGTTCAGCACTTTTTTTAATTGTAACAAATGTGAAGCTTATGTTAAATTATATATTTAAAAAAAAAATTCAAAGTGTTAAGAAATTTCTTTAAAATGAAAAATGAAGTTTATAATTACTAAATAAGACAATAATCATCCATATCAATCAATAATCATCAGACAATAATCATCTGCAAAAAATATTTTTTTACTGTTGAAGATAACCTTGTTTTATATGGGTAAAAATATTTTTAAAAAAAGGCTTTTTAGGTAAAATTTGTTTAATTGAACTCAAACATGTTCATCTGTAAAAAAATGGCTCTGAATTTCAACAATAGCTTGCTTTTATATATAATACTTCTATCCAGAATGGCAATAATTACTTGTTAAAATAGTAATAAATAAATATGTGGTCTAAAATAAGATCACACCTTTTTTTTAGCATTTACATATATAGCTGTTAAATCTTTATTACATTTAGTATATATACCTGTAATGAGTTGTATAAGTAGTAATTAATAATTGCTATGCTTCTTACAGATAATGCGATGCATTACCTTTTTTTTATTATCGATGCAAATGAAATTTTAACGAATTATGTTTAGTAATTTTGAGAAAAGGAAATACTTTGCTTATTTATGTCACTGCTGCCAAATTTGCACCACATGAATCATGTCATTTTTTATCAAAATCTGCCTGATTGGAGTTTTTTAAAGTAAAACACAATCTTTTTGTGATTTTGCAATAGATAAGTAATATTAAAATTTATTGTTCAGTTGAATTCTGAAATTTTTAAAATTTTTCAGCTCTAAGCAAGTATGTATAATGGAATTGGTTTACAAACGCCACGTGGTAGTGGCACAAATGGCTATGTTCAGCGGAACATGTCATTTGTCCATAAGAGTCGAGAGAAAGTCAATTACAAGACTGAAGATGACATAAAGAAGTTGGATGCCCTGGCTAACAAGAAACCCAACCAAGGGATTCTTGCCCATGAAAGGAAACGCATGATTGAATTAAAGTGTTTGGAAATGCAAGAACTTATGGAGGACCAAGGGTAAGTGAATGAGCATTTGAGACTTTTCATAACAAAAGCTCCACTTGTCCTCAGTCATAAATTTTACTGTTGAAATGTTGTGAATGTTTTTTTGATGTATTTCAACCTTTTCTAAGAGAAAATTATCATACAGGTACACCTTATTGTGGAAATTATTTTATCTTTTTTGAAAATAATTAATTTCTTTTATAAAAATTGATAAGAACTACTGCACTACTAAATAAAAATATATAAATTGTAATTTGTTTGTTGGAGAAATTAGTTAAAAATGAAAAAGAATTTTTTTTGAAGCAATAATAATGACTTATAATGTAGTTTGTATTACATGATTGAGGGAGTTTGCCAAATTTTTAAGAATAATCTCAATAACAGAATACATATTTTTTAGCTATAATTTTGTTAATAGTAAGTCTGTGAAAAATGTCAGTTTCCTCCAAAAAATATTTTTTTGATTCTTTTATGGTGAATTTTTAAGTTTAAATCAACAAAAAACCTTTTTGTTAAAGATCTCTGTGGACCTGCATTATGCATAGGTTTTAATAACTTGCTCTCCTGATGAGCAATATTTGTATTAAAAGAATAATTCAAAAACTAAATGTAACTAATTTAATCGGTACTTACATATTATCATAACAATCGTCAACTCTATATATAACTCACTAAGTTGGCAACCCTGATTTCCTATGTGTTGTATGCGCTGAATTGGCAACCAGGTGCTTCGTTTTATATAATGTCACCAATAGGTTGTGATAATATGTAAGTACCATTTAATCTTTTAATTTAAATCATTTTATAATAATAATGGTATTTAAGTTGAGATTAACATCAAGAATATTGAATTTCAACATTGTAGTTTTATATTATTTGAAGGGATTTAAAACAGAAAAATCAAGATACTGGTTAAAATTTTTAAAAAAAAAGATAAAATCAAATGTGTACCTTATGAAAGCTTCTTGACCTTACTGACTAATGTAAACCTCCCATTTTTCTTAATTCTTAAACAAATTGCAGTTTGTTTTTAAGAAAATGAAAAGGTTTAAGTTTTCCAATAAGTTATAAGACTTGAAATGGTAAATATATACAAGAAAGGTAATCATACCTTTTAAAGTTATTAATTTTTTAAAAACAATACTTTAGAAATGTCTGGATTGTGTTTGTGGATTGAATTTTTTAAACACATATTTATGAATTCTTAAAATAATAAGTACTTTAAAATCAATTTTCAGTGTGAGCTGCTCTTAAAAATTATGAGTTCATTTAACTGTTAACTAATATGTGATAATTTCAAAGTTAAATGGATCCACGTACATTGCTATAAATAGTTACTATGATTCAATTCCAAATAGTTACTCTTGGTTTTATTTCTTAGTATTTAGCTTGTAGTTTCTTAAATTTCAATTTATGTTCTTGTTAAAAAATTCAATTTTACAGTAAATCACATTATGAAGAAGACATTCTATTGTATCTATGCCATGCATTTTTGACAAAGTTAGTTCTATTTTTCCAGGCAAATTTGATTTGGCATTAATTTTTTCTCCAGTCTGCTGTTTTATTAAATACATTTTGGAAGAATTCATTAATTTCTGTCTGCGTTCATAAGACTTCAGCAGTAAAACTTCAAAAGTAAAAACGTACCACAAAATAAAAAGCTATAGAACTAAAGTTAGTAGTTATAATTGGCACGTTGCTGATAAAATGTGCTAAAGCTGGAGAAAACTGTTATTAATAAGCTTAAAAAATTGCATGAAACAAAAAAAAACTTTAAGCAGTTATATTAAGCACAATTAAGAACATTTCTTTTTTAAATTATATGAATTCTGAAAAATTCAAATATAAGTTGGTCAGCAGTACTTGTTTCCCATTCACTGTATCATTTTAAATTACTTTCTATTGACAATCAGGGATCAGATTGTCAAAATAATTAATCTTAGTATGAAATGTTTATAATTGATAGTTTACACAAATTGATATATATATATATACAGTGAGATCTCCATTTCACAAACCTCTATTTTGTAAACTTTTTCCTGGAACCAAGAATCTGGTATGTTGAAAGATGAATCTATATTCTACATAAAGAATTAAATAGAGGTCCGATTGTATGTTAATATGTATCCATTTTTAAAAAACAAAAAATGTGTTAATTTTATTGATGATATCCTTTATCATTAAAAGTATGTGTGAAACATTTAGAAATGGTGACAAAAAAAGGGATGTTTATATGAATTTTTGTAAAACAATAAATGTATGTTTCATATACCAATAAATCTATCTGTTTCCATTTTCATGCTGCACAGGAAAAAAGCCAATTTTTTGTTGAACAAGTTTAAGTAAAATTGAGTATTTTGACACTTCTGAACAAATCGCAATGTGCAACTGACAAATTCTCAGCCTGAGGCTGGTGTTAAGTCTTGTGTCACTGTGAAATATTGAAAATGAATTGGATATGTATTTCATACTTTGCCGGTAAAATATATACCTAATTAGCAACCTTACTAGATTTACGGAGTTGTTAAATGTGGTAGATTTCAGAGTATCTTTACATCACCAACTTCCAAAAATTGCTAATTGGGGGACAGTGTCACACAATTTTAAAAATGTATGTTATAAGGGATGAAATTTGAGCATTGAAATCTGAGACTTAACCTCTATTTATATAATGTTAAAAAACTTAGGGAATAATTAAAAATGTGTTATATTAATAAAACAATTTTCACCAAAAATAGAAAATTAAATAATATTTAAAAAATATTAATTAAGAACATAAATTAACATATGTTAAAATAAAACATTAAACTAACATAATCTAGCATATGTAACATCATGCGCATTGGATTATCTATACAACAAGATAAGATTTATAATTACTGTCATGTTTCACTATGCAAATCCTTACCTAAAGGTTTTTGTGTAATTCCAAATGCTGATTTTAATTTATAATAACTGTAAAGGTTAAGCTCTCAATGTAAATTAAGATATATGTTTGCAGAGGGCAATAGGAATTGAATAACTTGCTGAAGAGAACATAGGACTATAAAAAGCTGACAAAATAAGTTTGTAATTTCAAAAACAGTTGTTGTTAAAACAAAAGTTGAATACATCTCAAAACCCTTTCCAATTTTTTCTTTAATTCAATTAAATCGAATAAAGCCTGATAAGGTTGAGGTTAAACTCTTAAAAATCTGAAAGAATTTTTTATTGTTGCTTTTTTTAAATAAAGAACTAAATGTTTTGAGTAAAAATACTTAAATTATTTATTGATTTTAATATAATTTTCAAAATGTATTACATTAGAGTAAAAAATCACCTATATGAATAAGGTTCTTTCTGAAAAGTTTAAGGACAAATATAAAAATGGGGAAGAAGGGGAAAAAAACCTGGCATGAAAATGATTTTAACAAATACTGAATAACATTCATTAATACTGTAGATATAGAGATAGCAGTAATAAATGTTTTATAGTATACATATATATATAAAGGTATTGAAAAAAAAATCAATCTTATGATTAAAAATAAATTAAAGTAAAAAAACTTTTTTAAACACAAGCTTTTATTTAAACGTGCTAAAAAAAATAAAATAAAATTTTCTTTAAAATTTTTTTACTGTCAACTTATAACGTCATTACACAATTTATATGATATAAAAGCTTGTCGCAAGATTAAAGCACTCTTATTTACTTAGTTTGAAAATTTTAAGAAATTGAAATCAATCAGATCAAGTTATTTAATTTACTTGTTTGTCTGCAGAGGTAAATCTCGCGACAAGCTTTTATATCATATAAATTGTGTAATGACGTTATAAGTTGATAGTAAAAAAATTTTAAAGAAAATTTTATTTTATTTTTTTTAGCGCGTTTAAATAAAAGCTTGTGTTTAAAAAAGTTTTTTTACTTTAATTTATTTTTTACTTTTTAGTTATCTCTGGACAGGTTTCTTAGTCTGTTCATCTCATTCAACGCATCATTGTTGCTAGGTGTTAGCCGGTTATTTTCGAACAGTCGAGCTAAATGAATTCTCGCAAAAAGGGTACTTACAAAGAAAAAGTAGACGAAAAACACAATTTTTTTTTAAATCCGTAAATTTTAAGCAATTCTTTCAATCTTCGTACAGATCTTGAGTAATATTATCCTACACACGAAAAAAAGTTTTATGAGATTTTCTTCATAAATGATGAAGTTATTAAATACTAAAATGTTTTTTTAAAAAATCGTAAAAAAAAAAATTTTGACATTTTATTTTAAAAATGACTGATTCTAAAAGAGCAAATCATGAACTGTTTTAGTACAGAATGTCGATTCATTTAAACAAAAAAAATTCATGCGCGTCAATTTAGACAATATTTTCATAAAAACGCATCGATTTTGACTTATTTAAAAAAAATCGTAAGAAATACAAATATTATTATTTTGTAAAAAACATTATACCGTATCGGGACGAAATAAATGATCTTTCCGATTCTATAATTATTTTTTGTCTGAGCTTCATAGATTAACCTCTTAAGCGGTCAATTTTTTTGACCAAAATTTTCCCAAAAAAAGCCCCTTTTTTAACTGCATGTAACTAAGCATAATAATTAACAGAACGCACGAAAATGGAAGATTTTTATTTGAATCTCCGGTTTAAAATTTTACTCTCCTTTTTTTATTTTATAATTTTTGAACACAAAAACCCTTAAATGTTTGCTTTTAATAAGTACATTCTGCGTACTATGAAGAATATTTCACATATATCTTAAAATGTTTTCTTCCACTTACCAAAAAATTTCATGTTCATACCTCTTTTTCATACGATTGATAGGATTTCATGTGTGTGTATGCATATTTATATGCACACACAATATGAAGAATAGTGTAACACTAAGCCTTATATTCCAATGGGGAAGAGATAATATCGACTTATTTGGATTATCTATCCATTTTCCTTAGGCAACAGATTGTACATTGCCTTGTAAATCCCTGTTCTTTATCCAATATTTTCAAGAATATATATTCTTGCCTTCAGTGAAAAATTCTCACCTTCACCACTACCAAAATTCTGAATGAAGAGTAATTCAGTACCATGGACAAACTCTCTCTCTGCATCTCCTAAAGACACACTATACTAATAACCTTATTATAGGAATAAAAATGTCTGTGCAAATAAAATAAAAAAAGAAAAAATTTCGGTGCCTGTACAGTGTACGGGCAAACCAGTTAAGGGGTTAAAGCTAGAATTTCTATAATACTCCATCTCAGTTTAACTTGGCAGCGTTGAGAAAGGTATACAATGTACCAATCTACTTGAAAAATAGCTCTACTTTTTTTGTTTTGAATTTAAATCCAAGAAAATAGATAGAAATTTGTAAAAAAAATTGCATATGTTGTAGAAATTAGATTATTTTTATGTTGTAGAAATGTAATTATTTTTAGACAAAGTTAATTAATACAGTCAATAGCGCAACGTTATGAAATTCCAGTTTGGCTGAAAACCGATTTTCGACGCCAACTTTTGTCATTGTTGTAACAATAAAATTATTACAACAATGCAGATATATCCAAGTTGGCGCCTAAAACTAGTTTAACGTTTTTAATTAATATCTTTTTAATTAATTGCAATATTGGAATATAAATGGTCAAAACATGCATTGTCATCCAAACTAAACGTGTATACAAAATTTCAGCTCAATGGGAGGAAGATATCAGCTTCAAAATTGAGTTGCAAGATTCCACCCGAACAAATTACATACATACATACATACATACATTATAAGTTAAATAAAAGCTTTTAATAAAAAATATTTAAAAAAAAATTTTAATGTTTATTTCATTAAAAAAAACTTAATGTAATAAAATACCTTAATTGTGTTATTTTCCTGAAGGGTACTATAAAAAAGATCCACCTAATATGACTTTCAATGGGCAATTAGGAAGGTATTATTTTAAAAATTCTTGCAATTTATTCTGTTGATGTCAACAACTTTTGGACAGTAAAATGGTCAAATTACGATAGAATGTTGAAAAGATTTTGATTTTCAAAATGAAATGAGGAGCTTTGGAATTTGAAAACAGCATTGTGCTAGGAATTTAAAATATAAGTTGGTTCATGTGTTTATTATTTTAAAGACTTGACATGTATCTTAAAGTTGAAATCCATCTGACCAGTATGATTTTGTAAACTATAAATTTGTCTGAAATGAATCTGAAACTATGGCACACTTCATCTTTAAACAAACAATTTTATGCATTTTTACATGTCTGCTAAACATGGTCCTGGGAATAACAAAAATATGCCACTTTGTTTTTCATTTTAATGCAGGAATCTAAGAATAAGTCTCATAATTTTCTGATAAATTAGCAGTCTCTTAGTATAAATGGGACTACCGTATTTACTTGAATTTAAGCTGCACCCCCTAAATTCTCCAAGTCTGTGTGGAAAATGAAAAATAGTGGAAAATATTTTAGGACCTGTAGTTGTCCCATTTAACGCATTTTTTTTATTTGATTGTATGCCACTCCTGGTTTTCCGTAGCTTTAATATTGGGGGGGGGGGGAAGTGTGGCTTAGATTTGAGTAAATATGGTATTTTTGCTTTAAATATGCAAGCATATTATTTTCTGCCCATTTTCAGTAGCTACAGTAGCTAGTTGTGAACTCATAGCAGGCAATATCTCTTTTGATTCATGAGTTTCAGACCTAGTGCGTGTGAAGACCCATCTTGTAGTGAGGCTAAAGCATATTCAATCTGCAAGGTTCAAAGTCCTCACATTGGTATGATGTGGAAGTTTAGAAAAGGGTAGACTTTTTATACACTTAAAATATACTTTTCCTAAATTATGCTATTGTTAATTTAAAAAATGTCAAATAATACTTTGTCAACAATAAAACAGTCAATTAATACTTTGATATATAGTATTTTTTTCAACTTTTAACATTTGTTTTCGAAGAAAAAATCATATGACCTGAAACAAATCATTTAATTATTTACTGGAACATAAATATTGGCAATTACAGTTCTCCCTTGGTCTCACTGCACATCAAATAGAGATTCAGAACACTTCAGTTTAGGATAATTAATTTAACTATAGGAGAAAAGTATCTTTCTTAAATTTTTTACATGTTCTTTTTCATTAGTTTAATATCCCCCTTCAAAACTCTTTTTACCATTACATCTATAAAAGAAAGAATTTACATAAGATGAAATATGTAGGTGGACTGAAAAGTAACCACATTTTTAATGAATTGTGATATTTTTTCAATATATGCAGTTTTTTAATAAATTATGACATGTTTAACTGTAATATTAATTTTCAGTGATTGGATTTTTATGCTGTTACCTTTATAGGTATCCAGATGATGAAATCGAATCCAAGGTTTCGCTTTTCCGTGCAATGCTAATGTGTAAAGATGGGGCTGGTGAAAAGGAAATTCCAAAGGATGAATTTGGACGGCCAATGTAAGCATTTGATTTCGTTCTTTATTTTAGAATATAGCTATATAGCCTATTGACTTTGACGCTAGTATAAAAGTCTTTTTTTTTTTGTAATTAAATATTTTATAGTTTTTTTTAATTTTTTTTATTTGCAGTAAATTTATTTTCTAAAACTTAATTATCATGGCAATAAATATTTTCAAAACAAATTAAGATGACTAATGAAGCTTATGTTAGGCATTTTATAAATGACTTAAATAGTAGAAAATGTAGCTCTAACTGTTTAACTATAGTAACAGTATTATATACACATGTGTATGTTCTTTCTGCTAAAATACTTGTCTTCAGCTTTTCCTTTTTTTTGTGAAGGATTATCTATAATTTTTTAAAAAGAGTAGATAAAATGAATTTTTTTTAGCTGTTATTTTGTATTTGTTATTTTATATTAATTATAGATTAAAAAAAACATGTTCTGTACAAAATGCATTTTGTTTAAAATAGTTTAATTATTTTCTGTTTAAAATAGTTTAATTGTGTAATAAAAATAACAAGTACAAAACAGTATTGATCATCATTGTTACTTGTCACAATAGTCATGATGTCTTGTAGGCACTGGTAATAAATTAATGTTGGAGTAAAGAGTTAAAAAAAATAATTGGTTACATTTTCAAAATATGATGTTTTTTAATTTTTTTTTTCATGCAGCTTAAAAGCTTGAATATATTAAGGAAGAATGATCGTGGTAAATTTATAATAAAAAATTCTTCAGTGATAGTTAAGTAAATGCATAGAATATATGTAAATATTCATAACATTTTTTAAAATCATTGAACAATATTTAATTGGAATATTTTTAGCATAAATTGTTCACATATTGTCAACTGATTATATGTAACACATATAAAGTATCAATGAGTACAAAGTAAGTATAAATATAACTAATGTGTGTATGTTTTCAAATCTTAGCACAGAAGAATGTTTCAGAGACAAGCAGTAAAGTTTAACTGATTTCCTTTTGAACTCAACCTTTTCACAACAATGTACTGATCAATGGAAAACATTTTAGAGATGAGTGTGTCACATGTGCATCATCGTTAAATGTCACCAGCAGCTGCGTGACACTCTGGTGAATCGCGTTTCCTACTTGTTCTATAGAATTGGTCATCTCCACAGAAATGTGCATTGAATAGCCTACCACCCAATAAGGGGGTTTGAAACTCAAGCATATATGACACGGGGTTAATGAACACTGCATTAAATTTTTTAAACTATTTAAAAAGCATTTGTTGCAAATGTAAAAAAAAAAAAACCTCATCAGATATTAAGAAAATTTTATAAAATAATTTAATGTTTATACTATGGTATAGTTAATTAGAAGTTATAAATTTAACTAATTTAAATTCACATTAATAATTTGAATGTATGTGCATATGTTAGCTGTAAAAATTCTTATTCATTCTTCGTTATGATTCTGCTAACAGTTAAAGGATTCTTGATATAAATGGTATGCAGGGTGAAAGATCTCAAATCCTTACTGAAACTTATGAAGTTTACTGTGTTTTATATATATTTTTAAATTAAGGTGTGTTTTTATATAATGCTGACATTTTGGAATTCATATTGTCTGCTTTTTGTCTGGGGCTTAAATACTTGAATTGCTGTGTAATAAAAGGAAACAGCTTGATTTTTTTAAAAAATTGATAATCAAAAAATAAGAAAACTAAGATAATTTTCTCTCTTAATTTAATTATAGTAAAATTTGTAGAAAAGAGAATATTTTTTAAGGGAAAGCAAACAAACAAAATCTTAAATCAAAACAATCTTATTTGTGACTGAATTTAAGAATCACTCTTTGAATAGAAAGAAAATATTAATGTAACTGTAAGTTATTTTCAACATTTCATTTAATATTTGATAAGTCTGGGGTGTGTAGTAGTGGTAAGACACTTCAATATTGAAGAGTGCAGCTTTTTTAACATTGGATATTGGAAATGCAGCAGTAAATTCAAAAGTACATCCAATAAAATATCAATTGTATGATTAAGTTTGAATTAAAATATATGTAGACCAAAAAAGATTGTATTTCTAAGTATCAATTGCTTGAAGGGGAGAGATTATAGAATACTTGAAATTTGTATCACTTATATATATAACTGTACTATTTTCTAAATCCTGAATTAAAATTAAGTTGCTAAAACTAAAATTTTAGATTTTTATTTTTTTAATTTTATTTCTGCAAACATTTTATTTATGAAATATGTGATATCATCAATATTTTAAACTAATGGAAGATGGGAAATTTCCTTGTAGATTGCCATAGTTTTGAGTTACTATTGGGTTTTTTTTTTATTTCCTATAATTTAATGATGCTTGTTTTTCTTCTTTAAAAAGCACCTGAGATAAAATAGATTAATTAATGAAAACATCTCAGATTTTTTTAAATTTAAATTCCCTTCCATTAAAAAAAAAAGGGGGGGGGCTTTGTGGGCTTCATCTGTAAGCATTTTTTTATAAAATTCCTTTAATTCCCCCCCCCCTAATGATTGATGCTAATGGACTGAAGTAAGTGGTGAGCATTTAAGTGGGGCCTAATTGAATCTACTGAAAATATCAGTGATGGTTCAATAATTAAGAAATGACTATTTTAACATTGTGTATAAAAGCAAATTTTCTAAGCTTAAAAAAAGAATTCATATATTTAATGTACTTTATTTTATTATTTTTTTAAATTTGTGTTCTATTTATTTAAATTAGTGACTATTCTGTTGTAATACACTAGCTTTATAGCAAATTCTAAAGCCATTAATCTACTAGAGCCATTTTTCATGAGATAGCAAAGCTTCCTTTGGGTCTTTAATAAAGTAATTCTGAAAGTTTGAAATTTAAAAGAAAATTATTCAAAAAGTTATATAGTTCCACCACTTTTGTGGTTTCCTAATCTTAGACATGGGCAATATTCAGTTTTAATATTCTTCACCTATGTTTCATCATGCTGAAATGAAAATGAAAGATTTTTTTTAAGTGTGACAAAAGAATGGTAAGGAGGTAAAAAAAAAAAAAAAAAACTGCATTCGAAATCTAAAAGCATCAAGCTGAGAACCCACGTCTATCCCTCCTTTGACGTCATGGCATATGTGAACGGTCGATAGCGTAAATGGAATCGCTTGGGGAGGAGCTACCCTTTGATTATGCCGAGGGATTGATTGTTGCGCGCGCCCCGTTCTGTGGAGCTTTTTATGCCGTCTTCTGGCGGTGGCACGCGATAGTGTCGACAACGGTAGTTGTTCAACAACCGTTGCGATTTCCTTCCTTTGTGTAGCGGGGGGGGGGGGGCAATTTAAAGTGGTACTTTCCGTTACGATACAGTGTTTGATTGTTGAAAAACATTTGAATTCTGTCTTTGACAAACAAAGAGGTGATACAGATTTAACTTGTTACGAAATCGTGATGATTAGGGTAGGAGAAGGAGATACCTGAGTAATTTAGATTGCTGTACGTTAAATTTAATCTCGTATAGAAGGAGTTTTTTGTTTGTTTTTTTGTTAATTTTCATAGTAAATGTTCAGAAATCGCTCCAAACGCACAAAATCAGGCTTAAGAATTCATTAGTTATTTTATTTCAAGAAATCTTAACACATTTAGATCTCTACTTGAAGAAAACAGAAAGCTGGATACAGTAGAGCGTCGTTTATCCGAATCAATTGGGATTGGTAAACATGGGCTTCACGAACCCGGGGTACCCTAGTGATCTTTCTCTATTTTCGACCCTCTTTCTTGTCATTCAATTCATTCTTTCTTTCTCTTCCCGTCTAGACCACAGATATTAAAACAAATGTTTGGCGCAGTATAGCCGAAATCGGCTCTTGCGCCAATAAACCCAAAATCACTCACTCACCCGAATCAATTGGGACCGGACACCGTTCGATTGTTCGGACAACAGAAAACCGAATGCGATCCATATGAAACCGGACACTATACGAATATTGAAAATCATCACATGCGGGAAACTTGCTTGAAGAAAAAGCAAAATAGATGCAAAATGTCACAATTTTACCTTAATTGTGGAAAATAATCGCTTATTTTTCGCTGTACCGTTGTACACCTTCGTTTTTTCACTGCAAGGTCTCTGATTCTCTTGAGCAGCAGTAGTTGAGTAGAACAACAGTCTGGTTGTTGTTCGTACCACCCCATAGATATCTAACGCAGAAACGCGTCAGCATTTAATGGGCCCTTGCTACTTTCGTTGTTGTTGTCCTCGTCTTCATCCGTTTCATCGTCAACAGGGTTGGATTCTTCTTGATCGGAAGTCACAATCTCGTCATCATTTAGCATTTGAAATCCACAGTCATCTGCATCGCATGCCATCCAGGTTTCTACATCAACAAAAGAGCACGTATACACCCCCTCACTTGGAAACAAACTGACCTAATATTCCGCGCAGATGTTTACCAAATCACACAACTGAAATTCCCCAAATATCCCTCCCTCATCTTAGATTTTCCCGTCACTTTTGGCCTCACGCGAAACAACTGCTGAGCATTGCACTGTTCGAAAACGTATCCGGACTTTGGTTCGGATATTTGATGCTCCGGATAATAAACGTTCGGATAAACGACGTTCTACTGTATTAATATATAAATGGGACAGAGGTTGCTGCTGAGTTCTGTTGTCCAGTTAATTTTTTCGATGTCTTTGAAAAATGTGTATCTCTTGCGTTGCACAAATTGAGCGATGGCGAGTGTACCCGTCAAACACAGAGTATGTGTGTGATGTGGAATCAAGTTGTGAGGAAATGACTATTTTGTTATTCGCGTTCAATTGTTTACACAAATTAATATAGTTAGCATAGGAACGATGGGGAGGGGGGGAGTGACAAAATTTGTTTTAATTTACTGCTTGAGAATGGCATTGAGTAAAGCATGGTGCAGTGCATAGTGGTACCTTCAAACACTCATTACCATGTGGCCGCGGTAGCCTAGTGGTCATAATCACGAACTCTAGTCCTGGGTATCACGAGTTCGTGCCCTAGTGTCACTGAAGACCCGCCGTGTCGAGGAGTTGATTCACATTAAATCTGTCGAGACTCCCGTTGGCTTGGTGCGGAAGCTAGGAGAGGATCGGGTGCATCTCGGGTGTCGTCTTCGTCACTTAACCGAGGTTCATAATTACGAGGTCGGTGGTCAATAACCCTCACGTTGCTTAGCATTAATCCCTCCCTAAGTCTGCTCCGAACTGGTTTTGCGAGGAATCTCATGCTTTAAAATCAAAGTTTGCTTCAATTGGTAATCTGTTTGAATAAAATAACGTCTAGAGGTGAAAGCTTTTAACAAGTACAATCAACTAATTGCACACAATGATGTAATAAAAAGAGAAAGAAAGAGATAGGCCAAGCGTCGCAACAATACTCTGAAAAAAACCATAACTTTGGAGATTGCAGGAGATAGCAGCTAAATTTGGTATTAAATTAAAGGTCCATATCTATGTGACTTAAGTGTTACACTGATCAATCCCAAAAGTTCTAGTCCATTAAACACAAAAGACCGACATGCGTTTGTGGGAATTACGTACTGTGCTAAATGTTACGTTTCTACCATTCTGAATCAAATTTAAACCTAATTTGAGAGTCAAATAAAGAAATTATTTATCCATGACGTGTATTTTCAAAGAAAAACACCAAAAGCTGCAAAATCTTGTTCAGACGAACCAATAGAACTTCCTACTGGAAAATGAGGCTTGCAAGTGTACCTCGTAGCCCCAACAAACCCGATCTAAACCGTCGACTGTTGGAGATTTCCAATCGCGTACTGACAAAAACTGATTACAGCATGGCTAGGAAGCCTATTAGGACCATAAATTGTGGGGTGTTTTTCCCCCCGCGCAATTTCATTCTTGGGGTTTCCGTGCGCCAGATCGTGAAAACTGCACACTGTGCGTCGCATTAGTGCGGTGTCCACCGAAGTACTAGAACCATGCAGATGGACAACAAAGTCCTTTTGTGTTGTCATTACGTCTTGATACGCCAATTCCTTGAGATGGCTCCATAGAAAAAAATCTAATGGTATGAGATCCAGCGATCGTGGCGCCCATAGAACCAGACCCCCCCCCCCCAAGTCTGATCCTGCGGCCGGAGTATGTAATACCCAGTCAATCACGTACAGAAGCACAGAAATGCGCTGGAACCAAAGGCCATGTCATCGAGGAACTCGGTTAAGAAATCACGGAGAAGTACTAAATAGGACTGGTCCGAGAGAGGTTCCGTCTGGAAAGATAAGCAAATACTGCTGCTGATGTGTTCAATACGGTCTTTTTTCCCCTTGTATCGGCTGTGACATCATACTTTGTTTTTCGCCTTTTTAGCGTAAACTATGGGTGATACAAGTACAGTTCTTTGGGCGTTTTTTATGTATTCCCAGCGAAGAATCTAGCTGTGCAGATTTTGGGCGCTATTTTTGAGACACCATGCATAAATAATGCTTCCATTAAGTAATGACGACTTACAAATTATTCTGAGCGCGTTTTAATTTAATATTTCCTTGTATTATTCGAGATGAAATATTGCCATTTTTTTTTGATCATACGTAATTTTAATGGTTATTATTTCCTTATTTCGAGTGATATCTGAAACCATTATATATTTGTCTTTTCTCTACTTGTACATGCTTGTTGCAGGTAAGCCAGGCAACCCGCTCGGCTACTTATTTCCCTTACACTAGTGATCCTAAAACTTTTTCGACTCTCGGAACCTTTAGACCAGGGGTGGCCAGCCTTTTTAGGAAGAGTGCCACTTTCAGATAAAAAATAATTATACGCGCCCCTTTCAACTTTTCAAAAAAAAAAAAAATACTTATGTAATTTTTATGCAAAGAGCTCATTTTTAATGCAAGTCTAAGTAGTGGAAATTCAAAAAATATATATATAATAAATGAGATCAAAGCACAAACTTAGAATTTATTGTTAATCAGTTCAGTTAGTTTTAAACGATATTTTGAATTTGTTATGTTCATAATGGAAAAAAATTTGTTCACAAATGTGTGTTGATTCAAATCTACAACAATATCTGACAGCTAAATCATGCAAATTTGAAAAATTACTTGTTCGTCCAAATTTCCAAAATTCAATATCAATTATATTTGCTTTTCAGTATAACATGGTGCTGTAGATAATAATTTCGATTTGGATTTCAGGTGGATAACAATTAACATTTTGCTGAGAAATTAAAAAGGGATTTAGGAAAAGATTAATTTTTCTTTTTCATCTTGAAAATCATCAAACCCAGTTCTGAAAGAATCCTGCGAAAATGGATATTAATTTTTTAAACTTATCACAGCTGGGTGCACTGATGACTTGGCCTGTATTAATATGAAATATGTTAATTTGTTTCTCAAAAAAATCAAGACAAAACAAAAAGCTAAAGTTTGTCCCAAAACCAACTAGGGTAGGAAAAATACAAATCTTTCTCCGTAATCTTAAATTATTTTACCATCCCATAGTATCGGTAAGAAAAGCTACATCACATAGCACAGCTTCATTCTATAATAGCAAGTACTCACTGGGTAGTTCAGTGTTTTTTTCCAGATATTTTAAAATACGCTCCCTCAAATTCCAAATTCTCGCCAGTAAAAATAGCTTTGGAAAGCCAACTTGCACAACACAATGCAGGTGCATTCTTTACACCAGAGGTTCCCACACTTTTTTGTCTCATAGACCCCTTGCCATGTTTTTCGGTTTGCGGTAGACCCCCTACTTAATTAATATTCAATTTTTGCAAATTTATCAACTTAAATGTTTTTTTGACAGCTGGTACTACTATTACTTTAAAAGAATTAAATTTCGAACTGTAATGAAGTATAGTGTTTAAAATTTAAAAATAACATATTAATTAATTAAATTGAAAGTTAATTAATAAATAAAACTGTTAAATAAACTAAACAACAAACAAATTATTTTAATGCGAGGGATGAATCTCCTGCACTACAATATCAAACTTTCAACATTTGGTATCAACCTTGTCTGCTTAAACCTTAAATCTCCTCTGTTAGTACTGTCCAGTTTTCTTTCTTTCCTTCTTTCTTTCTTTATTTTTGTTTCGAAATTGGCAAAGTCGATGAAACTCCTTCACACTAGGAAAAGCAAAGAAAGACTTTCTCACGATATTCCATAAGTCGGGACAAAGAATAGGTTTGACTTTTTAAAGCCAAAATTACTGATATCCGTTTCTAAACTTTAAGATCTTCTTTAGTGCTTATTGTAATGTGACATTTTTTTCAATATGAACATATGAATTCATTGCATACTGTGGTATTGCCATAGTCAAAACATTCTCAAACCTGGTTTAAAATTCTGAATAAAAGGTATTTAAATGTTGAACGTAGGTTAAAACGTTCTAACAGATTGTCTGTGACAAATTAAAAAATTCGGGACCTCCAGTATTATACTTCTTTAGCTTAACTCAGGAAAGAAAAGCTGAAATGGTTCTTGTTTTAATAAAATTTATACTGTCACCTTGTAAATGCAAATTAACCTCATTAAATTTAGTTAATAAATCTGTTAAATAGGTAAAATTTGTGGTTTCCTTTTGGTTATAAATTTTCTTTTAAAATTAAAGTCACGATCTAGTTTAATGAGAGCCACTATCATAGACCCCCACTTACACCTCATGGACCCCCAAATTAATTTTTGGCTGACATAGACCCCTTGGAGGTCTATATAGACCACTTTGGGAATTACTGCTCTACACGATAAATTTCTATTGTGACTAATTTCAGTGTATTTAAAATAAATCTTGAGGTTTTTTTTTTTTTTTTGTCTGAGACAACCATATTTCAACATAATTGCAAAAAAATTGTTATTTATGATCTTTTCAAATTTTTGTTTTGGTCTCCGCGTGCCACTGAAACAACTCAGCCGTGCCACATTGTGGCACGCGTGCCGCGTGTTGGCCACCCCTGCTTTAGACTATAAGGTGGTTTCGGGTAACTTTATTTTCCTCTCCCTTAGGAGAACATTTCTCTATATTAATAATATTTAAAGTAAATCTCAGCATGCATTACATTTAGTAACTGAGATATGTGCTTGCATTTTTTGACTCAAACGGTCGAAGTCTAGGCCTTTTAAGATTGTTTGCAGGTGCATTTCATATTCTGTGTTTAATTCAGTTTTTGTTTTTGTAGCCACTCACGTTGAGAAATGTTTTTCTCTTAAACTCATTGTCCTTAATGGCATTAAGACGTTTATATCTGTGTCAAAAATGCTGTGCATTTTGCATGAATTTGCAACCCTAAAAATTTAGGAGCTATTATTTTTAAAATTTAGAGTTTAACACCGAATCTGTTGATACGTCGATAAGTTGTTCCCTCTTCATTATAGGTGTTTTCTCCCCCCCCCCCTGTATGTAAAACAGGTGTATTTTCCATTAGAAAACTATTTAGTTGTACAAAACATAACACTGACGAGTCTAAAATTATTCTCTGGAACCCGGACATTACACAATAGGCTATTCACAATCTAGTAAGTGGTACATATAAAGAAGAAACGTTTTAATGCTCTTTTATTATATTACAATAAAAGTTTTAAAAAGTATTACAAAATAAAGATATGTTATATGTGTAAATAAATTTTTCAGTTTTAATAAGGGAGCTTTAGAAACTTGTAGCTATACACAGAGAACGAAAATCCATTTTGCATACACATTTATAATTTTCATTCAGATTTTTTTATTGCGACTCGTGGAACCCCAGGGTTCCGTGGTACGCGATTTGAAGACCATTGCCTGACAGTATTACCTCATTTGGTTAAGTATTTCAGCCACCTTTTACATGAATCTTTTCATGCATGGAGAAATAATTCCCCACGTAGAAAAATGAAAAGAAAAAGCGACTATCAGCTCAAGTATTGTAAAAATATTGAGAGAAAGAGACTTGTGTGGGGACGCGTAATACTTGATTAACATAGATGCATACTCAGGGACGTCTTAAGACTCTTTGAGGCCTTGGGCCCAGAGAAATCTTGATATTTTTTGAGGCCCTTAAATCCTATTCAAAAGTAGGCCCTACCTGAGATCTTTAAAAGTAAACAGTGTATAGCATGCATTGTCAAATACTCATTCAGACGATCATTTTAAACAAATCAGCACAACTCACAATCTCAAAAACCTAATCGCAAACCGTCTCGACCGATGGCCGCATTTCTACTAAATCAGTTGAATGATTGTTTATGGTATTACGCCTAGGCTTAGGTTTAATAAACGGTCATCCCATGATAATGCTGTCTTGCCACTTTTGCCAGTTGACATGCAGTTTTAAATTCCTTGTGTGTGTGTGTGTGTTTCGTAGAATATGTACTGGGAATAATATTTGACCATTAAAATTATCCGGATCGTGATCTTATTAAGACAGGTTCGAGAGCGAAAGAAGGCCCCCACAGAGGATGAGGCCCCGGGCCCAGTTGGCCCATGCTTCGAGACGTCCCTGTGGATACTATTTTAATGTATAGGTCGAACTTTTATAACATGTGTTTGTTGTTCGAATGTACAGGCTAAAACTTCAACTGTCGATTCAATTCATATTTGTTTAGTATACTCTTTCTGTTAGTTTAATGTTTAAAACATTACTAAGTTAAAATAATTACACTATTCAATTTTTAGAATAAGAATACAGCAACATTCCACTTATCTGAAACGGAGGCATGGAGCTGGGTGGTACTTGGACGGCCTAAATTCAACTCTCTTAATCTGAAATCATGGTAATCGGTCTTCTGCTAATCTGTAAAATCTCTCTCTAAATCTCTGTAAATCTGTGTAAAATCTGCGTAATATCTGCCGAGAAATGTCCCGGTTCCTCCTTTTAAGTGGAGGCAAATTACCCCCTTTTTCATCCGCACGCACTTTGGTCCTGCCTAACCATTGGTCAGGAACCAAGCGCAGAGTCACAAATTTCGCGACGACTCTTCCAAATTATGAGTTCATTCAACTTTGCTGACCAGCCGTTGTGACCCCCTCAACTAAGGAATGCGACAACATCCTGTCAACAAGAAACAAGGGGAATACACACAAATTGCATGTGTCTTAGGGACCATCTTAAAACCCGATCAGCATCTAAGCCTTCCAGCCTCCAAGCCACCCATCAATAGTGAGTAATCTATTTTTGTTTCCATTACACTGTTCATCGAAATTAAAGGATGAGAAAAGACATGTCCACTGTGGCAACTAATGCGCAATGCTGCAATTTTTTATATCAAATACAAATGAGCACAAAATTGTACTTCCGCGCATGCGTTAGCTCGTGGTACGCAACGGGCGCGTGTTGGAATTCCGGCCTGGCGTGTTATTCAAAGTGAATGTGGTGTCTGAGAGTGATCAGTCGGCTCAAAGGCATAATTTAAAATGTCAAAAGTAGCAAAGGATTGGTAGACTCGTGGGAAGTCAAACACAAATGGAGGTCGCCCAAGATTTGAATGTCCCTCAGTGTCATATCTAGAAGTTGGAACCGCCTTTTAAGCAGTGTCAGTTGATAGACAGCGTGGTCAAGAGTTACCAAGAGCCCTAATAAGAGCAATAAGCAATTTGCTTTAAGAGCCTATTAAGTGCACTTTTAGCAAATTGTTTTTCCATAAGACTTGATCAACACTTTAATGAAGTCTATAAAACCAGGATATGAGGTATACATATCTGTCCGAGGTGACTATACACCATACCTTTTCTAATACTTGGATTTCACGCTTAACTACATTCAACGTTAACCTCACATACTCAACGACAGGCACTTTAATAGTAGTTACATTTGCATAAAATCAAGTCATCTCCACGGAAAGCGGTTTTTTAACTAAAATCAAGGTATAGGAGTATTTTCTCCAAGAGGATTAGTAGAGGAACCGGAATAGTACCCGTTACAAGGGAACTTATTTTTTCCATCATTTTTCAATTTCCATAAATTTGGTTTAAAGTTCAATAATTTATGATTAATCAAATGCCAAACATTTCAAATTATTTTAACTAATGCTTTTGTACGAATTTCGAGAAGAAAGAGGGGGGGGGGACAAACTCGTCAAGCGCAAAACAATTTATCCTTTTCATAATTTTAATGGGGGCTGGGGGGATATTGTTATGTACGTGTCGTGTGCATTCCTATTTGCCGGACGAGTGGAGAGATGCCGGTTATCTGGGATTTGCAGCTACTGCCCTTTAATTGGCTTTCCCTCTTCCTCCCCCTTCTGTTTCGCTGCGGCGGGGAAAGATGTCGCCTAAGTGGCTGAATAAGCTCCTTTATTAAAGCGTCTGCACCCTTTTCTGCTTGGCTGTGATTGCCTCCGCCGAAGAGAAGCAGCGTTTTTCTCTTCTATTGCTTGATTCTACTCTGAATGCGTTAATCGCATTGAAGATCAACTGCGTAACAATTAACGAAGCCATTTTTATTAATTATTTTACGTGGAGTGTTTTAAAAAAAATCTTTGCTGTCAATTATTTGCGACTGCTTTGGTTAAAATTAAATGTGTTTTTGTATTTTAAGTGTTTTGTTTTTGGAATTTTTTTTCTCAGTGAGGGAATTGTTCTGTTAAACAAAATTGTTTTCGAAAGAATCGATGTTTCTCCCTTCTCTCTTTTGACATATATTTAACTTTAAAGTAGTAGGTTTAGTTTAAAGTTGAAATTAAACTTGAGGGATGAAAATTTAATCTTTAATTACCAAATAAACATTACATTTGCATGTCAAATTGAAGTATTTTTTTTTTTACTAACTTCAGATATTGTAATGTTATTTCAGGCATTAATTCGGTGAATAAAAAACAAGGGAATATTAGTATTGTCATATAAAATTGTGTTTTCATATGTCTGTACTCATAAAGTAATATTTTTTGCAAAGTATACAATCATATTTGTGAATTAATTGTATTCTAAGAAGGAAACAATAGGTTTATGGTAGCTGAAATAGGTTGTAAATACTCCAGATTAAAAATTATTTAAATGTCTAAAAAAAAAAAAAAACTCCATCAAGCGTTGCTCCATACTTCGTCGTGCTTTCACTTGAATCATTTGACATAATTAAATTGAATTTTTATTTTTAAAAATAAATTAATGTTTTTGATTTGTGTTTTGAAAAATCTGCATTAAAATCCCAACTTAAAATCATAGGTATTTTGTTCAAAAGAGCCGACCTGGCTTCAGGGTAGGCAAGTAAATTTTTGCGAATGAATTCGATAATTTTCTCTACTCTTTGATTTAGTGAAAAATAAATAGCAACCATTAGAATTATTTGTCCATTTTCTGCTCTACATTTCGCTGCATAAATTTTTCCGATACATGACTGATTAAAATCCAAATGATTCTGTAGTATTTGATGCTACATCCATTCTCTATATAGTATAAAAATGAATTATAAGGAAGTACATGTACATTGAATAAAATACGAATCGATAATTGAATATTTCAATTGATAAAACGGAAATATAAAAAGCAAACATTAATTTAATTGGCCTTAAATTTCTTCATTTTTCGGTTATCCTTCGCCATTAAAATTTCTTCACTGCGCTATTTTGAACAATTATTTAAGCATATATTCCCGAATTTAATGAATATTTTTTCAAAAATGGGAAAATGCAGGTGTGTTACAGTTTACAGAAGATGAATGAAACTGCAAGACATTCCAATTCATGTAATTCCAGATATGCTTCTGTTATGCTTGTAAAGCAAGACAATTAATTGGCAATCAACTTTAAGATATTTCGATTCGAATCTTTTCGATAGTAACAAATTAAAAATAAGATGTTGCGTTGAAATGATTTTCATAACAATATCTGTGGACATTTTTAAACCTCTATCCTTAAGACTCAAATATTTTTTCCCTTCGACATTTTCTGAATCGAAATTGATTTTTTTTATTCACAACAAATTATATCTGCAATCTGATCATTGAAATTTTATATTATACCCGCTATGCACATTAGAACTTGAAACTGTTCTACATAAATATCATCTGATTTATTTTTGAATTCCCTAGGGATTGTCTTTTTCGAAGTTTGTATCAACTGTTCATGTTTTGGGAAACAAAAAAACTAATTATATAAGCCACACAAGAGAGAAAAGACTGAGTATTACTCAAAACCCCACCTTTGGTCATGTGATTTCTTTTTAGGAGTCTGTATGTCGCGGACTGTTGAATCTTGACCGACCAAACACGATTTCCGACGAAAGACGAAAAAAACTGAATGAACGTGACATTTCCGAGCGTAACGCGTCATTCAAGTTCACTCTTCAGCAAAATGCGCCTAAAGAAGTTATCACTTTAAAAATAGTATATGTTCTAAAATGTTTACTGATTTAAGCTATCGCCAACTTTTTGGCCATTCAAAGGATTATTTTAACAAATTTTATTTTAGCTTCTACCTGATGCTGGGCTTTAATGACGAGCTTCAAATGTGTATGTGTTTTACTGGTAATTATGTTACGTAATCATTTAAATACTTAATTGGTCGATTTATTTCGAACGAAAAGTAACGCATAGTTATTTTTGATGTGCCTTTAATTTTATTTCAGACTTGCTGGAGAACCCGTCTACACACGATTGAATTTTTAAATTAAAACTTCTCGGTGTCTTTCCAGTTAAAATACGTAACAACTTTTTATTGAGGACTCGCGTTAAATTTAATACAAGATAAGATATTTGAAGATTCAGAATAATTTATTTGGTAGTAAGTAGTTTGTCCTTTAATAATCTTAATTATCTCTAGTGATTTTGTGAAAAAAAATGTTGTTTTTGCAATAAATCCTTCGGGGGAAAAAATCGATATTTTTCTACAAAAAAAAAAAAAAAAAAAAAAAATGAGTATAATTTAAAAAAATAAAGCATGAGAGATGGCATATGACATTTTGCCTTTTTTCCTTACCGTTTCATACTTAAATGAGTATGATATATGCGATACGTTTTACTGATCGCCATTCTCTAGATTCATAGAAATTGAGATTGAACCATAAGCACGTTTAAAAAACTTGCATTGTAATTTTTATATTATATCAAAGAAATTAAAAATCTAAGCAATATTATTTTCCTGAAGAAAGGGGGGGGGGGTAAGTAGCGCCATAATTGTTAGTAAAGAAAGGCGTGTGATATTTCGTACTTTGTTTTTGGAATGCTTTATAAAATTTAATTTTCTGGGTGTTTTAATACAAAAATAAATTTCATTGACGATAGTTGTAAAGCTCAATTTTCTGTTTAGTGATGTAAATGGAGTATTTGATTTAGTACGTGAAAAAAAAAATGCGATTTTCCATCCAATAGACATGTTTACTTTTTAAAAATTATCTACTAAATAACGTACTATCAACAGCCACTTGTCTTCACTAAAAGAAGATGCAAGTTTTCTACAAAGGCTTTGCTTACCATGCATCTTCGCGCGTTTTAAAGCCGGTACCTTTATGATGTTGAGCACCTCAAGACCATACCAATGAGATCATACACTCGGGAAGTAATCGAGAGACTAGTTCTATATAGACCATAGGTTCTCAACATGAGGCTTTCGGGGGGGGGGCAGTAAAAGCCCCAGAGAAAATTAGGAGGCGTTGAGATAGCGCGGAGGGGTTTAGGCAGATTAATCAAATATAGTCTAAAAAAAGACTACCCTCCCCCTCCCCGCTAATTATGTACTATCAAAAGTAAACTTTAATACTGTTTACCTTAATGTTGATTGTATGTATTTAAATCATTTCTATATCACACATGTACGAAAATTCACATATTTCGATAGTTCGGGAAGTAGATGAAAAACTTAAAGATTACATTACATTCAGACCTACTTTAAATTGAATGATATAATATATTGTAGTGCGCTTGTTGTCTTTGTCTGTGAGCAGTAGGAAAAATGTTTTATCCACTGCATTTCATTACATATATTATCCAAGAAACATAATTAAATATGTTAACCAGGAATTAACGTGGGGTTCCTTAAAGGTTGAAACTATCAATTTATATTTGTTTTTAAAGCAATAGTTTTATTAAGAATTACTTCGTATCATCAAAACCCCTGCTTGTCTTTATAACAGGTAAATCAAAACCTTTGTGTGCCACTCTTTTAAATGAAGGAAGAAATTTAGTAACGCGTTTCAAATCCAAAAATATCCTATCTGTGACTAAAATATATATTATACATTTAAATATATTTTAGCAATAGCTATTTCAAATTCGCTAGTAAAAAAATTGGGGCTTTAGAAAAAAAGTTGAATTAAAAAATATATTCTATTACTTATAGAATATTCTTTGAAATTTAACTCTTGTTTTCACCATGTATTATGTACACTCTTATTTCTCTAGAGTGGGAGAGGGCGCTATCGAAATATTTGCTAGAAAAGGGGGCGACAGTTCAGAAAGGTCTATAATCATAGGTTGGGAACCTATGATATAAACCCAAGATCACTTTGTGTGTTCCACTTCTCTCGATCAAAACTTATTCTGACTGCACAGTGGCGTAACGGAGAACATTTAGGCCCTTCTGCAAAGTTAATTTTTGGGCCCCCTAGAGCCCCCCGCGCGATCAGGGAGTTGCGGGGGCACACCAGTGTAACTGCATAACCTATCGGAAATTCTTTTTTACCTCTTGGTGTTGTCATGTAGTTGAATTAAATATTTAAATCCTTTTACCGGGTTAACCGTTTATTATTATTCTTCAAACCACACCACTCTATTTACAATTATACATAACATAGGAAAACTATAGGCATCTTCTTTGCCATCTGTATGCGCGAGACCACGTTTTCTCTTCTCCGTCCTTTCCGCTCAATGGCAAAACCGTTCCACAGCAGTACTCTCTTCCTAATTCTATAGTGCGCTACGTGCCAAGCCTCCAGTCAAGTTTTTACTGCGCTACAAGCCAAGCCTCCACACAGTCAAGCTTTTACAGTATTTCTGTGCCATTAATTTAAAAAGAACTCAATTCGAAGAATCAGTTGACGAGTTTCTCGTGTTCCTGCGACTAGCAATCAATCTGCTGCAGAAAACTTTTTAAAATTGTCGTATCGGTTGTGGAGCTCTTCCCCTTTTCAAAAGTACTGTTCGTATTGGGTGATTTCCCTTGAAGTTGAAAATCTTGCCCCTTTCTACGCTTTCTTTTTGGATCAGTTATTATGGATGATTGTTATCTGTATACTCTTTACCCCTTTAGTGAAAGATCACTGGATGCGAAAGTTGTGTTAAAATGATGTGGATTGGGCTTTATACTTGTTAGTCACAAAAATAAGTAACATGTAGACCAGAGGTTCCCAAACTTTTTTGCCTCATAGACCCCTTGCCAAGTTTTTCGGTTTGGGGTAGACCCCTACTTGTATGCAATTTTTGCACTTTCATCAACTTAAATGTGTTTTTTAGTGCTGGTATAGAGCTTCTAAATTTAAAAGATTTAAATTTCTAACTGTAGTAAAGTATAGTGTTTAAAACTTAAGAAATACATGTTAATTAACAATTAACAATGTCCATTTTGGCTTGGACATAGAAAATCCATGTTTATCGCATGGGCAACTGCATATATGCTGCATGCTTACGTGTGGGGGAAACCACCGTATCTACATTTTCGTAAGCATAAGACAGTTTCCAAAAAATATTTTTCACCGATTAGCGATTGATTATTTTAAAATTATTTATTGTTTAAATTTAGAAGAGGATAAAAATAATGTTAAAAGTTGTTAAAACTCACACAGCACTATTAACCCTATTTATAAAATTAAATCTTCACATGTTGTCACTAACAACTTCGTAAATAATTCATGCATTATACTATGCTGAAATAAGAGTTAAATAAAATGCCAGATTTAAAAAATTGTTGTTTTTTCCTAATTTCAACTCTCCAAAATTGTAAGCAAAAATCAATTAGAATTCATTGAAAAGCTTAGTATAATATTAAATCAACGTATTAAAACAAAGCCATTGCAACGCGTGGGCGGTTCAACTAGTTAATTCATAAAGTAACTGAGCAACAAACGAATACTTTTAGTTGGAGGGATGAAATTGGGGATTCAATAACAAATTTTCAACATTTAGCATTACTTTTGTCAGGTTTAACCCTAAATGTCTCCTCGGTTAATAGTGTCCAGTCTTTGTTTCTGTGTTATTCTTGTTTTGGAGATTGTCAAACGCGCTGAAACTCCTTCTCCCAAGAAAAGGAATTAAAAACTTTCTCAAATATTCCATAATTTGAGATAAATAACAGGTATATCTTTTTAAAGCCAAAATTGCTGACATCCGTTTCAAAACTTTACTTTAAGATCTTTGTTAGTGCCTATTCCTAGTGTCTAATTCTTAGAATCGGAAAATTTTTGAAGTGATAACTTCTTTAGGGCGCGTTTTGCTGGAGAGTGAGCTTAAATGATGCGTTTTAAGAAGCCAAGGATTGTTACGCTCTGGTTTGTAGCAATGGATCAGAATTTTCCGTAATAATGTAAAACCCTTCAACAAAAAAGACTTACAACAATGACAAAATTTGGCGTTGGAAATCGGTTTTCAGCCAAACTGGAATTTCATGGCGTTGCTCTATTGACTGTATTTATTTACTTTGTTTAAAAAATGAATTAAAAGTAAAAAAAAAAAAAATTAAGTACAAGCTTTTATTTAAACGCGCCAAAAAGAATAAAATAAACTTTTCCTTTAAAACTTTTTTTACTATCAACTTATAACGTCATTACACAATTTATATGATACAAAAGCTTGTCGCAATATTTAAGTACTCGTATTTACTTAGTTTGAATTTTTAAAAATTAAAATCATTGAGGTAAAGTTATTTATTTTACTTGTTTATCTACACAGGTAAATCTCGCGACAAGCTTTTATATCATATAAATTGTGTAATGACGTTATAAGTTGATAGTAAAAAAAGTTTTAAAGGAAAAGTTTATTTTATTCTTTTTAGCGCGTTTAAATAAAAGCTTGTTCTTAAAAAAGTTTTTTTACATTTAATTTATTTTTTACTTTTTAGTTATCGCTGGACAGGTTTCTCAGCCTGTTCAACTCATTGAACGCTGGTTCGCCATCCCTGATTTAGCTGAATCAATTCTCGCAAAAAGGGTATTAGACGAAAAACACAATTTTTTTAAATCCGTAATTTTGTCAATCTTCGTGCAGATCTTGGGTAATATTGTTCTACACACGAAAAAAAGGTTTCGTGGAATTATCTTAATAAATGACGAAGTTATTAAATATTTAATTAAAATTTTGACTATTTTTTGAAAATCTTAAAGAATATATTATTTATTTGAAATATTTTGAAGGTAAGATATATATTTCTCTAACATATTAGAAGAAAAATCTAGTTATTTATTAAAAAACTTCAAAAGGCATTTAAATATTTGTATTAATCAATAAAATGCTTAAAATTCAAAACGCATGTTGTAATCAAAAAAGAAAGTTTTATCAACTAATGATAATATTTTGCTGGACATTGGATATCTTCTACGTAAGAATCTATTTTTTTAATTGCTCAGGTCATCTTTAGAAACTTGATTTTGAAAAAATAATTAACCATCGCATTATTTTTATACAGTCAAACCTCCATGTAACGAACCTCCATGTATTTTGGGAATTTCTCTATTTTAAGAACTTTTTCCTGGAACCAAGCACATATTACTCTTTTCTTCGTAAAATAACTCCAAATAGTGAAGTGCATTTCCTATTTAACGAAATTTTTCTTCTCAGATTCGATTTTTTTTCTCTCCTTATTTTAAAAATATTTCAGGTTATTTTTTGCAAATTGTTCTCTTTTGGCACATTTTATGGATATCAATAACCTTGAGCTGGTTTTACAATGTACCTAACTCATCTAGAGAAACAAAATTGCCGTAATTTTTCAAAAAAAAAAAAAAACTCAAATAAAATTAACACATTCTATTTGTAATTAAATTTAAGGACACAAGTCGTAGTGTGTGTTTAGATTACTGGTGATAAAATGAGGTATATTTAAATTACTTGTAGGATTAAAATTAGAAAATTTCTTTAAAAAATCCATTCATTTTAATATAAAATTATTTTTTTAATTGAAAATACATTGCATTTCTGGATAATATTTTTCCCTTATTGTTTTCCTAGCGGATTCCTTTTTGATGGGTAAGATATATAAAAAAAAAAATGATCCCTCCGATTCTGTAATTATTTTTTGTCTGAGTTTCATAGCTTAAAGTTAGATAAATTTTTTTAAAGAATTTCTACAATACTCCATCTCAGTTTAACTTTGCAGCGTTGAGAAAGGTATACAATGTTCCAATCTACTTGGAAAAATAGCTCTACTTTTTTTGTTTTGAATTTAAATCGAAGAAAATAGATAGAAATTTCTAAACAAATTGCATATGGTTGCAGAAATTAGATTATTTTTACGTTGTAGAAATGTAATTATTTTTTAGACAAAGTTAATTAATACAGTCATTAGCGCAACGTTATGAAGTTCCAGTTTGGCTGAAAACCGATTTTCGACGCCAACTTTTGTCACGCCGTCATTGTTGTAACAATAACATTTATTACAACAATACTGATATATCGAAGTTGGCGCCCAAAACTAGTTTAACGTTTTTAATTAATATCTTTTTAATTAATTGCAATATCGGAATATAAATGGTCAAAACATGCATTGTCACCCAAACTAAACGTGTATACAAAATTTTAGCTCAATTGGATGAAGATATCAACTTCAAAATTGAGTTGCAAGATTCCACCCGAACAAATTACATACATACATTGTAAGTTAAATAAAAGCTTTTAAATACTTCTCTACAGCGTGGTACTAGTCAAGACTGTCTCAGTCATCTTACACCCTCTTCATCTATTCGCGATGTTATATTCTTCCATCGGTTAACTTCCAAGTTTCTTCAACCACTTTATTCATCCACCTTGTTCTCGGCCATCCTCTTTTCCTTTTCTCTCTGTAGTTTGGAAAATTGTTCTATTTACAGAATTTTCATCGCTACATCAAAATACGTGTCCCAGCCACCTTATTTGGTGTTGTGACTCGAAAAAACTATTCTTCTTCTATTACAATATTCTTTTATTGTTCTTTGACACGCAGGATGAATGAGGCTATTTACAGTTTTGAATAAATGAAGATATTTACATGAAAGATCGAATCAATTGAGCACACGCTCCGAAAACATAAGATATTATACAGTCCTTTTCTTAGTGTAAAACGTAAACTGCTTAGAATATTCCCAAAACTTATTTAACTAAAATTCTGTTGCCAGATTCAGAAGTGAATAAACAAACGCGGAACAATTATCTAATATAAAACAGGAAATGTTGAACTTATTAAGAGTGGCAACATTTGAAAAGCCTTGATCATAACAATTGGTTTTAGCCAAAATTTGGCGCTTTTTATACATGTTGGTGTGTTCGCCTTCATAATGCCTACAAAAATGCCTAATGCAAATGTCAAATATTTCGCTACAAAAAATAATATATTTATTGATTTTCATACATATTCATTCAAAATAACTGTTGTATTTGATTTTTTTCTTTTGCAAAATTAATAAGAGCATAATTTATTTATAATTAATGACTGTTTCTTCGAAGTATGACAATCAAGAAAACAATTTAGATAAAATGCAACCTTTGTGATAAACCGAAGTAGGAACGACGCCTAGAAAACGTGCCAAAAAAAAAAACACCAAGCAATCGAGATATAATTGTTGAACCTCAACATTTGTATGTTCCTATGTTCTAAACAATAATTTTTGCTGTGTTATCAATGCTTATTTTTATTCTTTTTTTGTATACCCACCGGGGGAGGGAGTGTATTAATGATGAATTAGATGAGAGAGAGAGAGGGAAAAAGGAAAAGATGAAAAGCATGGTTTCTTTGCAGCAGTTGTACAATAGAAGATATTTTTTTAAATGGATTGAATGTAAAGAATGAGATCGGAAGCAAATGGTGTTCATCAACGCATCCCACGCAATCCTCATCACAAAATGAATGCAATTGTAATACCAATTTTTTTATACAATTAAACAAAATTAATCGGAGCCATCTTGTGGCATGGAAACTAAATTAATTTTTATTGTTAACTTCCTTCTCACAAACATTATTAAGGTATCCGACTACCCTAAAATTGTCAATTTTGCCAAAAATTGACAATTTTTTTATAATTTTATTTTATAGGCCATCTTATTAGCTTTATAAAAATAGCGAGTTTATTATATTCCGTTCACTAGAACAAACACTACAAGTGTTTTAGTAAAAGCAGATGCTATTATTTTAAGCAAGATATGTCATACTTTAAAACGCGTTTTAATCGAAATGTGTTTTTTTAAATACAGCGAATATCGTACAACTTCCTTACAAAAGTTCGTAATTTTGAAAATTTTCTATTTTTCTGCTTATTTGCACATAAAATATTTTTTTAAAAAAGGCACTTTTCCATTTCAAGGAGCCATAAAAACCCAACGAAAAAAATTGCTAAAATCACCAAATGCCAGTAATAATTGTAATAAACCTCTGACAGAATTTACCATTTTTGAGGTTTATGGAGCATGTGCAGAATGACAACTTTCTGATACATTACAACTGATAGTTTTCTTTATTTTTAAAAAAGCGGATTAGAGTGAAAAACTTGAAGAATGCAAGAAAATTCTGAAATGTTTTGATCAGATAGTATTATTTACATTTTGAATCTTTCTTTATACCGTGAATGCAAACAAATGTTTTGGTTTCCTCTCCCATACATAACACTAATGAATAAATAATTTTATATGGCAATGATGATATCCCCTTGTTTTTTATTCACCTAACTAATCCCTGAAATAACATTACAAAATTTGAAGTTATCACTTCGATCATGTGGTCATAAGCACACACACTCTTGTTTTTTCAATATGACCATATGAATTCACTGTCTACTGTGGTATTACCATAGTCAAAGCATTCTCAAACCTAGTTTCAAAATCTAAAAAAATGACATTCAAATTTTGCCCATAGGTTAAAACTTCCTTTTCCTGTCAGATTGTGTGTGGCCAATTGAGAAACTGGGAGAATTTGGGACTTCTAACATTATACTTTTTTAGCCTAAATTCCGGCAAGAAACGCTGTGAAGCGAGGTCCTCGTTTTAATAAATTTTATGCTGTCGCCTTGCAACTGTAAATTAAAGTCCTTAAATTTAGTAAATAAATCTCTGTTAAATAGGTGAGTATGTTTTTCACTTGATTAAATTTCCTTTTAAAATTAAAATCACGATCTGGTTTTATGAAAGTTACTATCGTAGACCCCCATTTACACCTCATGGACCCCCAAATTATTTTTTTGCTGACGTGGACCCCTTACAGGTCGTCATAGACCCCTAGGGGTCGATATAGACCACTTTGGAAGTCACTAATATAGACGGAAATATTTTTTTAAAATTATCTGTCTTGTACTTTTGTATTAAATATAAGGCATGTAGAGCTGTATCGTCTTTATTTTGCGTTATGCTATTATACATGACGAAGACCTAGTTATTTTACACTATTATTTCATGTTGAAATGAAATAATTTAAAAGCATAATTAAGTGACACCAGAAGACAGCTTCAAAAAAAAAAAATTATCTATAAAAATGTTGATCAAAACAAGTATGCTAAAAAATACTCGAGCAAGGTTGTACGAAATACAGAATTATCTACTCTTAGTAGGTCATCTTCCCTCATGAATATTGAGAATAAATTGTTCTTAGAAGCAATGGGCATTCTTCCTCTCTCGGAGAAATGCCTCGATTTGTATTTTTAATTTTTTGCTTTCGAAACTTTTTTCCAACTCGGACCTGGTTCTATCTCTCTTTCTCTCTCTCTCGAAAAAAAATAAAACTAGTTTTATGTTGAGAAAGTGTATGCGAATCTAATGATCCACGCGTTTACGGTTTCTGCCTTACACTCACGGCTTGAGTTTACCGGATGTTGATAGTTTTAAAAAAATTCTGTGTTGGATGTTTATTTTTCCGCATCATTTCTGTGGGAAAGGAGGTTGGAGATTGTTTTGTTTGAATTTCTTCATGTGTGTTCTCTCTCTATTTTCTGTGTAATTTCTCACGCATTACGTGTGAACAAAACCTCTCCACATGTCAACTAAAATAAATTTCAGTTGTGCTGTTGTGAAGGAAATTTTCCGTTAAGTGACTCTAAAATGTTTAGATGCAACCGCGGACGCGCATACATTTTACATATTTTTGAAAAATCACGGTTTAAAAAAGTACTTTCTCTCTATTTCGGCCCGCTAGTTGTGAGCAATAGGATGACGAAATATTCGTTCAATTAACTAGGAAGTTAATTGAACTGGGTGTTCAAAACTTGTTATATTTTCAATCAATAATCCAAACATAGAACGGGTCTTAAAATTCTGAGGTGTTCTGAAGATTTATTTAGCTGAGTACCGAAAATAATGTAAAGAACTTGGGAAACAAATATTTTCTGTCAACGTCAATACTGTAAAATATTTCGGAAAGCAATTCATATACTCGGAACATCATTATGAGGCCAAAATCTTCCTTCCCTTCCAGCATGGCGAATGGGATAGATCTTTCTGGTGAAGAAAGCTATTTTAATTCATCTCGTTATAAACAAAAGCGCTTATTATCAGCAACTGCGGACAATAATTAATTAAAAATTATTGCTAATATTCTGAGTGAGATTTTTTATTCCATACAAAAAGAAATATAAATCGAGAGAATGTTTTAAATTAATGTTAAATAGAGGGAGCATCTTTATGTATAGTACTTTTATTTTCTTGGGAAGTACAGAGATATTTTTTAAAACTGTTTTCGTTTATTTCAAAATATCGCATCGTCCAACATCTGAGCTAATGTTAAAATGTTTATCTAACAATCTGTCTCTTTGTAATACCCAGAGATTGGACAAACTACGACTGCCTAGGAATTTTACGCGGTTTATTTAAAAAAAATAAACCGTGTTAAATTCAATGTAAAGGGAGTTATAAAAAACATTTTATGTTTTTTCGTGAGAATTCTGTGTAGAAATTTAAAAACTACTGCTTGTGCAAAACTAATAAGATTAACCTACGTCAATGAAGAATGTTTGAAATTATTAAAATGTACTTTGTTCGTTTATATATATATGTAAATTTTAAAAAGCTTTTAATTTAAAAAGCAAAAAATACGCGTAATTACAGCTATATTTAAGAATTTCATGAATATAGTATTTTTTTTAAATCTTAATTGCATTTCGTAATAAATTACCCGTTGATTCGCCAAAATCCCCCCCCCCCGTCCCATCATCCCATTACTAAGCAATAGTCAGATATCTAATGTTCTTTCTCATGGTAAAAAAACAAACTATACCTCATAAATATTTTTAATGAAGTTCGGAGTACATTATTTTGCTGCAGTAAATCATGAATCACTTCTGTTCAGACTTGTTGTGACTACTTTGAATCCTAAAAATAAGACCAAATTATGTGAATTATGAAATTTTTGTGCAAAGATTTTGCTGAGAAAAATTTGCTTTCTTAAATTGCCTTTTATTTTAGCCATTTCGGCAGTGTAACGCTTTAAGTGTGCTTTTATTACGACATTAAAATAAATTCCAACAATCTAATACAAGACAGTATCTATGGTTATTGAAGGTATTTATTTAATTCCCACTTTTGGTTGAACTGAGTTTCTTTTAAATAAGACTCAGTATTTCTTTTCCCCAAAGATTTGATTTAGATTTTGTAAAAATTTCATTTACCTACAGATCTATGCGATTTAAATTTAATACTGTTTGAAGGAAATTCCTAGTATATTATTTTGTCTGCAAATAATTTGAATACATGAACTATTTTAAATCACTCTTTTTATTGGAGTCGGCTCTGTATGCTTAGGTGTAAATTCATGATCATCAGTTCTAGTTTTGATAAAAGAATGTGTTTTATGATGTGTCCATTGACATCAAAGGTATTTTTGGCATGAAATTAGTTAATATGAACTTGTTTTCATAACTTGTAGTTTACTAATAATGTCTGGTGCAAAAACTCGATTTTATGTTTTTTCGTGTCATACTGTTTCTGTTCTTTGATTTAAGATATCCGACTGGTTGCGACAACCTAAAAAAAAAATGGCAATATGAAGTTTTTTTTGTTGCTATTTTTAGATTTGTTTAGTACATTTTAAGAAAAATATGCTAAATAAAAAGGAATTCTTATTACTGAAATGGGAAAAAATAAGTAAAAATTTACATAAAATAGCATAAACGCGGCCCATTATGTACCAAAGGTTTATGAACAAATTTTCAATTTTTTTATGCTAATGTGTTTCTATGTTATTCATTTTTGAAATGATCATCAAGATAAAAGATATTTTCTTTTTTACAATAACTACAGCACTTTATCTCAGATATTATATGAAATTGCTTTAAAAAACAGGGATTATATTAACATAAGAAGCTGTTAATTTTGTAATAAAACAGTAATTGATAAATCTGAAGGTTAAAACAATTCTACTATTATTCAGAACTTACAGAAAAAATTTCAGTTAATTATTTTCAAAACTTTTGTAGCAATCGCTGGCCCCGTTGGAATATTTTCAAAAAAATGTATTTCGAGTAAAACGCGTTTTAAAGTATGACATCTCGCTTAAAGTAATGGCATCTGCTTTTACTAAAACATTTGTAGTTTTTGTTCTAGTGAACAGAAAATGATAAACTTGATATTTTTATAAAGCTAATAAGATGATGTATAAAATAAAATCATAAAAAAATTGTCAATTCTTTGGTAAAATTCACAATTTTAGGGTAGTCTGATACCTTAAGATTCAGAAAATTGTGAACTCGTATTTTTTACTCGATTGTACTCGTATTTTTTTAGACATCTCCCATCTGATAGATGTAATGATAAAATACTCTTCAAATTGATCCTTAAGTTTTGCTACAGCAGACGGCCATAATGATAGGTAATACTTTAAATGTGTAGAATAAAGTTGGATCAAAGTACAGCTCAAACAAATGGTGAGCAGATTTCTTTTTTATTCAGGTCATACATAATTAGGAATACAAAAAAGAATTGAAATGGAGTCAAATTATTAAGATTTTTAGGATAGTTGTGATGAAGCTTATCTTTATAACTGTTTCTTCTCCATTTGGCTTTCTTCTTGGCTTCTTTTTAAATTAAATTTTTTTCCCACTAAAAATTTTTGTTCGACCGTATAAAATATATTGTTTCATGTTGTATTTTAAAATTGGAATTCACTTTTCAAAATTTATCACAAAAATTGAATTTTTGTAAAACGTAACGTAATTTTTTTAAAATTCTTGTTAAGAAAATGGCTTAAGTTACCTTAATTAAGTCTAAAATAAGTATGTTGGTTAGTAATTAATTAAAACATGGCAAGTAAAATAGCACGTAGCCGACTGGGTGGCGTAGTTGGTTTGTCGCTGGCCTTCTGCACCCAAAGTTGCTGGTTCGACCCCGGCCCAAGTCGGTGGATTTTCATGATACAGATAATCGACAGCGGCCATTTCGTATGATTATGCGGCATGTAAAAAATCCCTTGAAGTGCCCGTTTGGCTTGGGTGCTCTCGGCAAAAATTGAAAGTTCAATTTCGCATCGTCAGAGCTCATCTGGGGAGGAAACTGGGCCTAAAAATTACTTGCGGCAATTGGTGTCGCCTATACGGTGCCGCACTAAAAAAATGATACCAGCTCCTGGGGAATGAACTAGGTCTGGAAAGCTAAAAAAAATACCTATACGCAGCCTCATGAGGGGGAAAAAAAGTAAAATATATGTTGTGAGACGAAACTTTGTAGTCTATCTAATTTGATTTTGCCCCGAAGCAATAGTGCACCTTTACATTTCTGTGTGTCTTTCATGTTTATTAGAAACATTTTGGAATGCTTTAGCATCTATTTGACAAACTTGTATAACATTTAAACGTGTTCTACGAGTGTTTTAAAAATAATAGTTATTGAAATGTTTTTACGGAGTCCGATGTCGAAATAAAATTGGATGATATCTTAACAGAAGCGTGTGTCTAGTAAAAAAAATATATATATATATTACCTATTTGCTGTTTCTCATTTACGGAATAGTTTAAACAATCATGACTTGCAAAAAATTTTTATTATATACTCTACAAATGTTTATTTGCCTCAAAATTGTTTGTAATAGATATTGCAAAATCTCTCGTTTAGAATGGGAATGAAATTATATCAGGACGAATTTTACTGTCGGTGTTATGGCAAACATATCTGATATTACGTACACATATAAAGAAAAACCTTATTATCCCTACAAGGAAGCAATTTCAACATTTTGTGTCGGAGATCTCCACTTTTATCACCTATAAACTATTTGATCACTCGACGTAGGTTAAATATTACCTAAGTACTTGTACTACCCCGCGTACCCCACACCTGTGTTTTAAAACTATGGAAGCGCCTTTTTATCGAGAAAGAAAAATTACATATTCGACGCATCCAATGGTCGTGGATTACGCTCAAACACAAGGTCCTTGTGAATAATGGATCAGTTCTCAATCTTGTTAGTACAGCAGCATTTTGGTTTCGTGATCTTTGAGAACGCTGAGCGGATTAATAAACGCCGTTTCACACACGTCCTATCGCGGGGCAATTCCTTTGATCATTGATACTGGGCTGCACTCGAGGAAGGGATGATAGGACTGCCGTTCGCGGTTGTAAGCAACAGCTGATCATTTATCAAGTAATGTGTTAGTAAATTGTAACGGGGGGAAGCAAAATATTATGCATTCAACACATGGACAAAAGATAAATTTTCCGCTCGGTGATTTACTTTATTCACCTATCAACTCTGCTGTGTTGACACATAACGACAATTTCTTTTGTCATACGTGACGAGATATTGGAACAGCTGCTTTGAAAAAAAAAATAATAATAAACGTTTTTAAATAGTTTTTTTTTTAAAATTTTTATTTTCCCGTTGACCTCATGAGCATAAAATGGCCAATCAAATGCTTTCACTGTTCAAAGCATGCTTGTCTTAAGTGTGGCCCATGGGCTACATGCGGCCCAAAAGATTTAAAAATGCGGCCCAAACACAAATTATGAAAATATTTCAATTAACACATTTTTATTTTAAAAAAATGTATGCACAAAATATGCTGCATTAATTTTCGATTTAATTGAAGAGTTTGAAAGAAAATTCCAGGATTTTCGAAAAAACGAAGAGAATTTCGATATATTTTCTACCCCGTTTTGTCTAGTAATAAATTACCTTCAAATAGAATGCATTAAACTGCAAAGTGACATTCAACTGAAAGAAAAATTTAGGAATGTTTCTATACTGGAGTTTTATAAATATTACCTATACCGCGCAATAAATATCCTCATTTTCACACTCATGCTTTGTTAATGTTTTCAGCTTTTGGCAGTACTTATATTTGTGAACAGTTATTTTCCAAGAATGAAGCATACAAAAAACAAGAATAGGATAATGATCACTGACAAACATCTTGAAAATGCATTAAGAATTTTAACTTCGAACCCGATATCGATTTGCTTGTTCAAAACAAACGCAAATTCATTCATCTCATTCACTTAATTTTTCTCCATCTGTATGAAATCCAAACAAAATGAAACGAAACTTTTACAAATTTAAAATAAATGTGTACCTATTCATGTCTAATTCAAATTTTAAAAAATATATGGTAAAAATAAGTTAATTTATTTTAATAAAACTACATAAAGTTAAAATTTTTATTTCAATTTGTTAAAAAAAAATATTGTATGTGCAGCCCAGAAAAAAAAACATTATTTTTGCAATGCGGCCCACAATCGGTTATAGTTTAGATATTCATGGTTTAAAGGATTGATGATTCGTCTTCGGTTTAGGAAAAAGAAAACGTTTTTAACAAAAACTGAATTAGTAAAAGAATTTCCAGCAGTTTCGTATTTTTATTTTAAAAGTTCGTGGATTACAAAAAAAGAAAGGAAAAAAAAAAAAAAACATCTGATGGTATGCAAGAACAATATTACGCTAGAAGATGTTTTGATTCGCTAGTCTGTGTTCATGCTTTTTGCCGATATTAACTTCAATCCCCCCCCCCTTTGTCAAAATTTCGGTCGTAAATGCTGTTGTTGCTTTTCCTCTTTCGCTTAAAATTTCTGATTTTTGTAAAGGTGCTATAATTGAAGCGTTTCTTCGTATATTTACGAATATTATTTTCGGCATTTTGTACATTTCACCGAATTAACAACGAGTAAAGCAAGAAAGTCCAAAGATTGGATATGTCCAAATACTATGAGAGGTTCAATTAAATATAAAATCACTTTTTATTGCATTTCTACATTTATTTTTTCTCTCTAAATTTGCTGATTAAAAATAAGTACTGTTGCGTCAGTGTAGTTACCCCCCCCCCCGTGAAACTTATCATTATTGTGTTTCTCAACCCTTTAAATATATTTAAAAATATTATGGCATTTCAGAATTAACTTGCAGTGTCTATTTTGGTTAAATCAAATATTTTGTAAATAGAAAATATAACGGCACAATTTAATCGGATACAAACTTTTAAATTAAAAAAAAATTGTGATTGTTTTGTTATTTTCCTCTTTAAAAGTAAGCGGGGGGGGGGGATATTAAGATCATGAAGTTTTGAGACTTTTTGAAAAATTTCTCACTAATTTAATACGATGGCTTCGTTTGCCTGGAGCAAAACTCATTCAATTTTATTTTAAGGCTGTGTAAATATATAATTGTTTTAGATATATTTCTTTAGATCAATTCAAACTGTAGGGAAAATGTCCCGCGCGCATTTTGATAAAATTCTAATAGTATGATGATAAAATTTTAATGAATGACTTTTTTTTGTGTTTATCAGTGACAAAGTCGTTTTCTCCTGTTAGGTCAGGTTTTATAAAACTTTTACTAAAATTCCTAAACATCTTTTGGGTGTTTCATTTCTGAATTTTAATGGCTAGTGTTCAGCTTATTTCACCTTTAACAAAACTGTGACCATATCTGAAAGTTCTGTGTGTATTGATATTTGAATAATCCTTAAATAATACGATAGAGAGGGTTCATTCTAGAGCAGGATACATAAGTTTATAAAGCTGTCCATCAAATATGGGGAAGGAGTGAATTTCAATATTTGGGCGTCAGTGCAAAAAGTATTTTTTTCGCTTTGGCGAATATGCATATATCCTGTATGTATATTCGCCAAAGCGATTTATACTTATTGTATATTCTTATATACTATACTTATATATATACTTATACGATATATACGATCATTATATACTTATATCCTTACATTATTCCTTTTATGGTGGAAATAATCCTTACTTGTAACCTTTCCTTTTCTGTTGCAGAGAAATGGGTTTTATAAAGCAGTATATGTTGCTATAACGGATTAATTTCATTTTTAAGTTCTCAGTTGAAGGATATATTTTTAGTGTTTCATCGGGGGGTAGAGCTTGAGAAAACTGGAAGCAAGCATAACCATATTAATTGATGAAAAAAATAATTGACTTGGTTTGTAAACTTTTAAGTCAGATTTTAAATACGTGTACTCTTCAAATGTATGTGTGTGTTAATATAAATTCTCGTAAAAAACATTTTTTTAAAAAAACTTTTCATTGCTGTTTACACATTACACTCAAATTATTTTCATTTGTAATACAACACTGTACTTACTAAAAAATCGTCAGATAGATTTCAAAAAATTCAACAACACAAAACACATATCTGCTTCAATACTTCAATCTTTAAAATATCTCGTATGTTTAACGTTGAGCTTAAGATCTGTGAACTTAAATCATTAGCAATTATTTTCTAGTTATATTTATATTTATAAATAAAAAATTGATATCTGTGGGAAATTAAAACTTGAACTGCGGTGTATTCTACATTCATTCGAAATTTATTTCATAATCTTATTCTATTTTTGAAAAATAAATAAAAACTGTTCGAATTAAAGACTTAAATAGGTACAGAGAGTAGGGTAAGTAATTTTAAGTACAGATACAAAGGTGAAAAACGGCATCTATTCGTGATAAATTTCAATTTGAAATTATAATCAATTGGAAATGTATTTATTTGCATGGGATTTACTGAACGATACGAGGGCAGGTACAAAAGACAGAATTGCTTCTAAAACGAGCGTCGTTTTATTCTATGAACGTTTCTTGTAAATAATTTTTAAATTCTCATCTACATATTCTTGCATCGGTCACGGCTGATTTGCATATGTCTGAATATGGATATCGGTGAAATGTAGTTATTGTGGTGTGAAAAAAGCAAATTATCCCACTCCAAGGATCTGGACGTCAACTCTTTTCTTTAACATAATGTCACATAAGTATAAATATGAATATTGATTTTTCACCCCTTGGAGAAGGTCTTCAACTTCTTAATGTGTGGCATTCTCCGTGTAACCCCTCCCCGATGGGGCGCCGAACCAATGGCTCTGGACCGGCGGAGCTTCCAATGCAGGGGTGCCCAAGGCGGATGCGCTGTGCACGCCCTGCCACAGGGGCGCAGATACCCCGAGAAGTGCGTTCGTGCGGCCATATTGCTTCGCCTCCGATCATGACCATCCTGTCCAAGTATGGTGGCTTGTTTTTCTCTATCAGCTCCCTGCACTGGAGTCTTTTTCTGGTGGATTCCTCCGTAGGAATTCCGATTCTATTCAGTAATTAAATTTCTATTTCACGTTGGAAATTGCATTCGGAATGATGGATGTGCTAAGAAAAGATTTATTTAAATGAAGCATGCTTCGTTCGGCTTTAGTCTCCATGCTGGTAATCTCGAATGTAAACTGCTTTGAAGAAAATTTTTGGTATTGGAATAATTTTTTCCCGGGGGCCTTTTTTTTGAAACATTCGTTTTATAGATAGACCTCTATCTGATGTGCAATATATTTGCATTAAAACTGATATCTTGCGGGAGGGGAAAGTTTTGTCATCATGGTACGTACGTTTTTTTTAAAATCTTGTTGATGTGTTTTTTGAGAAATGATGCTGGTCTTCCATATGAAGTTAGTATTATCAAGAAAAGTAATTAACTGTATATAAACTACACCGAGATATTTATCGTTTAAAAAATTGTTGTTCATAAAACTTTTCTTGAACTGTATGTTAAATTTATCTCCCACTGCTGTTAGTTTCTAAAAAACTACGAAAGATAGGTGCTTTTGAAGTTGATATTTGTCTTTATTGCGAAGTATTTAATTTTTTTTCTCTTTTTGCGTGCTTTGCATGGAAGAATTTTTGTGTACTGGTAACGTGTTCTTGTTAACTGCGTCTTTTTGTTTTTCTAAAGTAGGTTCTTTATATACGGGTCCAATTAAATATGAACAAAATCGTTTTGTATTATGGCAGAGGTCATTTCCATATTTCAGCTGTTGAAGCTAACATTTATTAAAAATTTTCATCGCTTCAGCTGAAAATATTTCCTTAATTCGCAGGAAACTTTTTTTCACACTTGACAGGTGCTTTTGAAAAAGGAAGGGGGAAAAAAAAAACCCTGTACCGTTTATTGAAGTTTGTAATGTTATAATATAAATTTATAATTGCTTAAGATTCATTTTGCGTGAAAAAGGCAAAATTTTTTTGTTCTAATTCAAATTGCTTGTTATTACTTTAAGAATTAATTAGATGGTTTTAATGTTGTCGAATTTCGTCACCAAGAACTTCCCCGATTTTTTGGTTCAACTCAATATGAATCGTAACCTTTTTTAAAAAAATTCCTTATCGGAAATTGAACAATGGAAATGTGTGTGCTTTAAATGTGAATATATTCACATTACTGTGATGAACTCTTAAAAACAAACACTTTCAATCGACGAAGTCTTCCAATTCGTAGCCTTATGCCAGGAGAACAGTTCGCTAAACTCGACATTCTTCTCCGAGCTCAATATTCTCAAGTCTTCCATTTTACATAAAAAGAGAAACTAACAAACATTAGCTCAAGAACTCGAACAAAATCTGTTTGGAGATCCGACATTTAAATGTTCCGTGCGTGCTGCTTGTTGAATTTTACTGTTTTTCGATTTTAGTGCAAACGTATGTCTTCCATGAACATTACAATATAGTGTGATACATATATACATTTTTAGACGTTTAAAGGATAAAATCACTCTCAAGCTTCCATTAGTGTTAGGGAAATGTGCTATATGTGTTGTTCAGAATTTTAAAAAAGAGCCATGAGTAGTTCGAAGAGACAATTTTCGAGTCCCGATCTCCACGTCATCGAATCCACCTCGATGATTCAAGGCACTTCTACCTCCACATCCAGAATTTCTAGAACCAGAAATGTGCCTCCCGTTGATGATAAAATTCTTTTCGAAAGGCTCTGGAAAGGGACCTTCCGCGCTATTGTTGAAGCAAGCTTGCAGGCCAGGGACAAAGAAAGCAATTCATTGGCCTGCCGCAGAAACACATTGAGAAGCGTTATCAGGTTTGTATATTCATTTTTTCCCTCTCTATCTACCATCTTGTTTTCTCAATTGACCAAAATAGGCAGGTTGGGTTTTCAAAGATCAACTACTTAATATTATTAACTAACTAATGAAATAAATTTTTTCATGGCGAAAATATTTGGTTGATTTCAAGGGTAAAGTGAGGGTATTTGTCGTAGGATTCTAGTTGGAAGGTGTTATAGATAATGGAACAGTGTTCTAGGCACGTCATTATCCTGTAGAAAGTAGAATAATCTCTTGTGTTTTGTACAGAACAGAATTTTATAATACTATTAATTTTTTTGCTCGACTAAATCCATTATTTCCCTATTTCAAAAAAAAATTCTTCATACTTTTTTTTCTATGTTGCATTGCTAAATTGATATTAAACGTTATTTACTATGGTTAAAAAAAAGTGTATTTATTGAATGTTCCAAAAGTTTAAGAACTCAACCTGATAATTGTATATATTAGTTTACAACCGCATGAACTTATTTTAATTTGGAACTTTTAATCTGAGAATGTATGTTCCGAATTTGTCGTAGCTTTAAAAGAATATATAATCTAAAAAGTCTGTGTAGTTGCGGGCTGCCTTTGCACTTGGTACTGTTATAGTTAATTCCGTTTAGTTTCATTTGTAACTGTAATTGAAACGGATGTCTAATCTCTCTCTTTGTATATCGAAATAAGAATAAGTTAAACACTTACATTTGAAATTTGAAAGTATTTTAAATTTCTATTTTATTTATATATACCTACTTGAGAGTCCTACGGTTTACTAATGTGTGATTTTTTGGAAAAAATGACCTATGTTGTGGTTATATTTCTAATTTTTTTTATGTGTGTGTAATTTTCATCTTTTAATGGGGAGAAAAAATGAAATTGAATGAATTGTAACGATTCTTAAATAAGTTGTGTATTTTTTCTTCCATTACAATTTCTATCCATCAAAAAACTGACATTTGTTGCAGCGTGTCACTGAGAATCGTACGTAGGTTAGCGAACGTGCTATAGACCAATTATTTATTTGAGGAAAAAATGTATTAATTTTTTTAAAGGGGAGCATGCGTAATTTATCTGTTTTGCTTGGGCTTGAAATTGTTCAAATGTCTTGAATTTATGTCTTTTGCGACTTTCCATCAGGGAAATTATTTCATATTTTCTTTAAAGCGATTTTTACCCACACACTCCCTCTGAAATTCTTTTAATATTTTTATCTTGTCTTTTCGGCACACTCATTTCACTCTCAAAAGGTGTTTTATTCAGTGTTGGAATTCATGTGTATTGGCCATAAAGTTTTTATTAAAGTCAAATGGCTTATATATATTGTATCAGCTGTTTTCTCGTTGAATGTCTTTAAGAAAACTAATGCTGTTTTCAATCCATAAAATAAGTATTAAAGGAAATACATTAAAAAAACTAATTTGTAAAAGTTTTATTGTACAAATAAGAGTACGATAAATGTATATACTTAGTCATCATAAAACTGTGTTTGTCGTTGCAATTTCATATTTCTTTTACGATTTCATTTTCAATCTATCGAGGAAAATGATATTTATCTTAATTTTCTCTATTAACACGCAAAAGCATTTGTTTTCAGTTTCAGACGGCAAATATGTTTTAGTCTCTGTTAATAAAACTGACACCTGCAAGTTCAAAAAGCAGCAGTAAACCTTATAAAAATAAGCAGTGTTATCCACTATCCTAACAATATTTCAAAATTTTATGGGGAAAAGCTCTTCTTATAGCTTATAAAATGTATTTATTGAAATTTATGTGGTAATAATATTTTATTGTCAAAATCTAACTTAAGGGGCCTCAGGGGTGTTAATTTTGTCTCAAGGGTCTGAAAATATAAACAATTTTCAAAAAGGTATAATTCTTTGAAATTAAATTTAAATAATTTGAATCTTTTACTCGTTATTTGTAAAGGAAGGAAGTTTCAAAAAAGTAGGAATTGTTTAAAATATAATCATAATTTAAGAAATTATAAGCATATGGAAATAAACATTTTTGTAATAAATATTAAGTAATTTTTACGTTGCTCGTGCTATTTTCTAAAATAATAGCCTTTGATGTATAAAACTTTATAGACTTATGAAATGTATCATTCTTTAAACCCTACTTAATTTTAGTATTATATATCTTTTGTGTTTCACAATATTTGAAAATTTAAAAAAAAATTTAATGTATTTTTTAATTTTTTAAAAGATATAATTTATTCTATTTTTATAAAAATAGCTACAGTATAAATAAGGATACATTTAACTTTATAAAACAACTTATTTCTAGTAATTAGAGCTACTATATTAGGAAATGTTATGCACAACGTAAAAATTAATATTTCTTACAAAAAGGTTTCTTATTTTCATATGCTTATAATTTTTTAAAATTATGATTATATTTTAAACTTTTTACACTTTTTTGAAGCTTCATTCCTTTATTTTTAAAGTGTAAAAGATTTGAATGATTTAATTTAATTTCAAAGAATTATATCTATTTGAAAATTGTTTATATTTTCAGCCTTCGAGACAAAGTTAACATCCCTGAGACCCTTAAAGTAATTACCTCTCAAACAAAAGCTATTAAGATAATTGCCAGCCACACAGTACTGAGCAAATTCTTATATTTTGAACTAAGATGTAGATTTGGAGCTTGTTGTTTAAATTTCCATTTTTATCATGTTACTTCTGTGCAGATATTCATGTCCAGTACTTGAAAGAGGACATTTAAATATATTCAAAGGAGAAGGGACGCGACGAATTGCTCCCTGTATGTTTTTATGAATGCTGAATTCACTATACGGTAGAGAACAATATTTTGTTTCTGTTAGAATCGGCTCATTTTTTTATGCGTTCGGTGAGATTCATACTTCACCATTTATAACAGGGGTGGCCAAACCGTGGCACGGTAGAGTTGTAAAAGTGGCACGCGAAGAATTAAAAAAAATTTAATTTCAAATAATAAGTTACAATTTGATTGAAATGTGGTTGTCTGAGACAAAAGAAACCTCCTTGCTATATATTTTAAATAAACTTAATTGAAATTCAGTTGAAATTTATCGCGTACAGAATGCACCTGCATTGCTGTGCGAGTTGGCTTTCCGCTTTTTTCATTCGCGAGATTTTGGAATTCGAGGGAGCTCATTTTATAAAATATCTGGAGGAAAACACTGGGCTGCCCAGTGAATATTTTCTATTCTAAAATAAAGACTGGCTACATAATTTAAATTTTCTTACCGATATTTAGGGGCATTAAAATAATTTAAATTTAAGATTGTATTTTTTCTATCCTGATTGGTCAAATGCCTTATTTTGTGGACAAACTTATGCTTTTTTCGTGATTTTGGAGGCAAAAATTAACATATTTCACATTAATGCAGGAACTATCTACTAAAATTAATAGTGCTCCGAGTTGTGATGAATTTTAAAAAATTAATATCCATTTTGGCACGATTCTTTCAGGGCTAGGTTTGATGATTTTCAAGATGATAAAAGAGTACAGATATTTTCACAAATCCTTTTTCATTTTCTCTACAAAATGTTAATTGTTACCCACCTGAAATCAAAATCGGAATAATTGTATACAGCACTATGCTACACTGAAAAGGAGATATAAAGAATTCTATTCAAACACAATATTGGAAATCTGTACTAACAAGCAATTTTTCAAATTTACACGATTTGTTAGCTGGATTTTGATTTGGAGCACCTAGCCCGTCAGGGCTTTTATCTCCTGTCATGAGGGTGAAAAACATGAGTACTTTAAAAACTTGCCCATTTTAGATTATAAGAAAGAAAGAATTTTTAAGATTAAAAGATTACAATAATAAAATAGTTACAGAGAAATAATTAATTTATATAAATACATAAGTTAGAATTACCATTACAGAAAAATTTGATGGTCAGAATTTTAATTTTAATATGTGAGTTCCCTCGGCCAATAGTGGCCTCTTGGCTGTCAAATATTGTTGTAGATTCGAATCAACATACGTTTGTGAACAAATGTTTTCTATTATGAACATAACAAAATCAAAATATCTTTCAAAATTAACTGAACTGATTAACAATAAAATTTAAATTTGCGCTTCAGTCTCATTTATTATATTGTTTTTAAATTTCCACTAAAACTGGTCATCTTTGCGTAAAAGTTACATGATACGTCTATAGGTAAAAGTTTTTCACCTTTTCCATTTGTTCGAAAAGCTGGAAGTGGCACGCTTAATTATTTTTTATCTGAAAGTGGCGCTCTTCCTTAAAAGGTTGGCCACCCCTGATTTATAATCATGACACATTGTGTGTAAAAATTCAAGCACTTTCTGTGTGGTGAGTGGACAATAATTAATAAAAATTATACTAACCCGTTCAAATAATTGAAAAAGTTTCGTTTGTTGAAAATTTCAAAGTTTTAAGGAAGATGGTGTGATAAATGGGGTATCCATGGAATTTACTTTCATACTGGGAACTCCCATCTCAAAATGTGTCTCGATTATATGTTCTTCTCCGCGCTTTAAATCATTTTAGGGGGAGTGAGATTTCGTTCCTGGCTATCACCCTTTCAACAGGAAGTGTACAAATCAGAGATTCTTTTTGCGGGGAGGGGAAGGGAACAAGATGCCGGAAATACGAGTCGCCTCTCACCGAAGCACCCCCGTTCGATTGAAAAAAAAGAGCGTCGACCAACGGGAAAACGCGGCTGAATCAAAACGATCCCTGTTGCGTGACTCAGAAATCAAGCAACCACCCTCCCTCCCGAAAAAGCTAATTCGCGTCGCCCGCGTTCCAAACAACACCATCTCCCCCTCCGATTGTGGGGAGGAGAAAAGGGGGCTTATTAAGTATGGCCGACTGCTTGCAGTGAGAGAGCGTGGCCTTTTTTTGTGTGTGATCTGTTCGTGAGACGGCGGCATTTTCAGTGTTTCACGTCCTGTTTTTCTTTAAAGTGGCTTGAATACTTTTTTTTAAAAAATTGAACGGAATTTATATGTTGATAGGGATGTGTCAAAAACAGAAAGAAAAGTAAGATATCTATCAAAGATACGAATTGTTCAAAATGTACTTCCGACTGACATTGCTTAATTTAATTAATTTGTTTTCCTTATTTACATTTCCAGAGTTAGCTTATAGCTTAAAACATGTTATGTGCACTTCGTTAAATAAGTTGCTTCCTGGGATATGATATTTTGTTTGAGTAATATTAAAATATCTTAAGTGTGTGTGTTTTTTCTTAATCCAAAATAAATTTCCTCATTTTCAAATTTTTCGTCTGAAAGTAATTTAACACATCGTTTTGATTTTCGAAAGCGATTTTCATTCGGCAATGGATATGAGCTTGCAACCTTGTGTACTGCATCTAACAAAAATATCTTTCATTCAAACATACATTTGTATGTGCATATACAAGTGTTATGATTGTTATTTTTAATATTAAGGGAATCTTATCCTTACTGTCATTTCGCTTCCTTGCAGCCCGGTACTATAAGTAAATACTGGAGAAGGTTGGCTTACTTTAAAACTAAAACTACTATCTTAGTTCCTAAGACTAGGAGTTTGTAATGTATGTGTATTACTGAGATCTTTTGACCTTTATTGTCTTGTTATATTTCCATTTAAGGCTTTACTTTTACAGATTTAGGGCAATCAGGTCTTTGATTATTGATTGTATACATGTGCAGATACATATATAGTGCAAATAGGTGGTCCTCTTCTGAAGTAAATATTCTGAGAGATCTACTAAAATTGAGATAAATGTTTGTCACACAATAGTTAATTAAAATTTAAAAGTTTCCTGTGCTTCTCATAATTAAGTTTTTTAGTCAATCTTGCTTGTTTCTTGCCATCGACAAACAAAGAATATTAATTTCATTTATAACATTGCAAGTTATATAGTTGGAATCGATATTCATGTTTTGTTATTAATTACTTGGTTGGTTATTTTTAATTTCTTTGTTTAACGGGGATAGTATACATCGTTCAACAGTATGCGCGGTCGATATTCTGATTAAGGAACTGATATGAAAAATTAAAAAATGTTCTATGCAAGGAACAGTTTTAGCCACCAAGAGGCTAATTGAATGGACAGTAGCGCCCACACAATAATTTGAAAAGTGGTCAAGTGCAATATTTGATTGAACGTTATCCCATTGGTGTCTAATAAATAAGATGGATCGTGCTATGGATAGGTTCAATTGCAAAACTTTTTGGATCATTATTCACAAAACGCTCAAGTGTGTTTTTGACTAGCGTTTGAATCACCATCTTTGACAACGTAAACGTGCTTGTGAATTCTCTGAAGGATTCTTTCTCTGAAAATCCTGAGCTTTATGACGATGATATAAAATCGAAAGTATTCGACGTAACGAAAAACTCGGATAGAATATCCAAAAAATTTTTTAACCACGCCACTGTTCCATCTTTTGATACCTTACTCGCGTTTCTGCGTTCAGCTTGTTCGTGAGATGGATACGTTTGCTTTCTCGTGAATTTTATAGTGTAGAGGAAATATGTATATATAAAGAAATTGTAAATTAAATTTGTCTTCATTGTTAAAATACTGATAAGAGCTTAACTGCCATTCTAAATCAAGAAAAGAAAAAGCAAAATATGTGTTTAGCAAGTAATTAAAGTCTTTATTCGTGAACCAAAATATTGATTCCGAAATTTAAATCATAATAAATGTGTAATACGCTTAATTAAAAAAAAAGATTCACTTCGGTGGCGTCGCAAAATCAACTGTAAACAAATCCGTGTTGCCAAATCGAAAAATTAAATGTTGATAGAAAACTTATAACAATGATTTATTAAAGAAAAAAATTTGAAATTCCGCCTCAAAAATTTAAAAAAAAAAACGAATGAATATATTTATAATAAAATATGCCCCCTCCTTCCCAAAAAAAAACTGCTCGAAGCTGTTCTCGCAGAGTTTAGACATGATATGACGTCGTATTGGCAGTTTGTAGGAAAATCGCTTAAAAACTGAATTTCAAAAAAGTTTTAAGGTGAATTTCGAATAATATCTCTTCGAGGTTTAAAGCCATCATGACTTGTGGGACCTATAGGGCCTTGGTTGCTTAGTTTGGCCAAAACTCACAAACTCTTTCTTTTATCAATATAGATAAATATTTCGTTGAGATAAAATGTTGTGTTGAAAAAGACTTTGCTGGATTAGTTTTCAATGTTTGAATTCTGATGGATTATTTCCAATGTGTCTCAATATTGAATTTCAATGTCTAGCTTTTATTATTAATCTCGTGTATACGATTCCTTTTTTTTTTTTTTTTTTTTTCTTTTCTTTCATTCAAACTTTTCTTTCCGACGGATTTTTCAAATAAAAGGAAATAAATTGGTTATTTATTTTTTTAACAATTAAAAAAAGGGGACGATAGAAAGAAAACATACTATCAATGCATTCATTTGTTCCTCCATTCTTTCATATTGGATGTAAGGGAGTAAATTTCAGGGTTATTTGAGAAAAGTTTTTTATAAAATGGAAAAATAATTTTATTAATTTTTTGTAGTAATGGAGGAATAATTTTTCACGGACCATTGATGGCCCGCAGTTAATAGAGATATTACTCTAAAAATGTGTAATACTTAAATAAACTTAAATGTTTCATTTTATTGAAAATAATTATTCTGTAACTTTGTTGCCTATTAATAGGTGCATTTCACAATAATAAAATAAATGTTTTCTAATTATTATTATTATTTCTAATTATTGTTACATAAATGTATTTACCTTTTTGAACTTTTTAGGCGCGTTTTGCTGGAGAGTGAACTTGAATGATGCGTTTTAAAAAGCCAAGCATTGTTACGCTACGGTTTGTAACGCTCATAAAAATGGATCGGAATTTTCCGTAACAATATAAAGCCCTACAAAAAAAAGACTTACAACAATTGCAAAATTTGCGTCGAAAATCGGTTTTCAGCCAACTTTGTTTAAAAATAAATGCTTTTAACATGTGATTAACTTAAAATATATTATTAAAATCCCAATTTCTACAATGTCTTACATTTTTTACAAATTTCTATGGATTTTCTCAGATTTAAATTTTTTTTAAAAAAAAAGAAAGTTTATAACTATTTTTCAAGTAGATTGGTGCATTGTGTATATCTTTCTCAACGGCTGCCAAGTTAGACTGAGATGGAATATTGTAAAACTTCTTTAAAAGATTTATGGAATTTAGTAATTTTGAAACAAATTTCTATTTTTCTGCTTTTTTGCACACAAAATATTTTTAGAAAAGGCACTTTTCCATTTCAAGTAGCCATAAAAATGCAGCGAAAAAAATTGCTAAAATCACTAAATGCCAGTAATAATTCATTTTAATAAACCTACGACAGAATTGACCATTTTTGAGGTTTATGGAGCATCTGCAGAAAGACAATTATCTGATAATTACAACTGATAGTTTTCTTTATTTTTAAAAAAGCGATTTATAGAGTGAAAAAGCTTTAAGAATAAAAGAAAATGGTGAAATGTTTTCATTAGATCGTATTATTTACATTTTGAATCTTTCTTTATACATTGAATGCAAACAAATGTCTTGGTTTTCTCTCCCATACATAACAATAATGAATAAATAATTTTCCCTTCTAAATTCACTTTTGATGTTTGCCAAATATAAAGTTATACAGTTAGTGGTCCATGAGGTTGTAGAGGTTGGCAACCGCTGTTCTAGAATCAATTGAAATGCAGAAAGTGTTACATATATCATTTAATTAAAAAATAAAATTTTGTTTCGGAAACATCTTGTTGAATTACAAATAATTTATTTAAATAGACATGACAGGAAGTTAAATATAACAGCTTTTGACTGAAATAAGATTTTACCATTTTTGATTCAGAAACGAGAACATTTGAATTTCAAACACATTCATCCCAGTTGAACGAATGTCGATCACCTCCTATCCATGTTTCCCTCTCTTCGTAATGAAGTCAGTTATGGGAACATCTAAAACACAGGCACAGTTACAATCGTGTGTCTTTTTTATTAGACAAAAGGTTAACTTCGGAAAACAAGTATTCAAAAAATAGCGAGCAAAAAAAAAAAAAAACGAACTGTAGTTAAATTACCAAAATATTTATGGGATTCGCAAACGTTTGGAAATATGCATTTTGCGCTCCAGCTGACCCTGAATACAGTGGCGCACACATGGGGGGGGGGGGTCCTAAGGTTCCGGACACCCCCAAAGCCTTTGGTTTTTTTTTTTTTTGATTGATGATAATCCTATATACATATAATGTAATTTATTTTGTACTGTTTTTTGTTAACAAAATCAATTGGTGTTGTCTTGAGGTATGATACGAGTTGGGGGGGGGGGCTTTTAACTATGGATACCCCCCTTGAAAAAAATTTGTGTGCGCTACTGCCTGAATATGATACGATAAATTGTGAAGATTGTTGTTATCTTTTTGCTTAGTGTAATCTTCATCTTAAGGTATCCGACTGGTTGCGACAACTTTTTTTAAAAGGAGGTATGGGGATTTTTTTGTTGTTGTTATTTTTAGATTTGTTTAGTGCATTTTAAGAAAAATGTGCAAAAATTAAGAGAAAAAGAAATTATATTATTACTAAAATGGGAAAAAATAGGTAAAAGTTGACAAAAAATAGCATAAATGCGGCCCATTTTGCACCAAAGGTTTATGAACAAATTTTCAATTTTTTTCAATTCTGATGTGTTGCTATATTATTCAATTTTGAAATGACCAGGATAAGAGATATTTTCTTTTTTACAAAAACTAGAGCACTTTATCTCGGTTACTATATGAAAATGTTTAAAAAGACAGTGATTATATTCACATAAGGGACTGTACATTTTGTAATAAAACCGTGATTGATAAATAATCTGAAGATTAAAACAATTATACTATAAAACAGAACTTACTCAAAAAATTTCAGTCAATTATTTTCAAAAAATCACATTTCGAGTAAAACGCCTTTTACGGCATCTTACTTACAGTAATGGCATCTGCTTTTACTAAAACACTTGTAGTTTTTGTTCTAGTAAACGGGAAATGATAAACTTCATATTTTTATAAAGCTAATAAGATGGCCCATAAAATAAAATCATAAAAAAACTTGCCAATTTTTGGCAAAATTCACAGTTTTAGGGTAGTCGGATACCATAATGCGAATGGTTACAGTAAAAATTTACCCTATTATTATTTTTTTCATGTGTGTATTGATAGTTCATACAAATCATTATATTCTTTTAAATTTCGCCGTTATGTTGTACATTACTTTTTTATTGAATTGATGAAAGGAAATCTCAAAATAATTACTCTTATTTCAAGCCCAATACCTTTTTGCACTATTGTCCAAGCGAGTGTAGGATTCTCCTTTGATAATGCAGACCATAATATGATTAATTTGTTAGGAACCATTTCGGAAGTTCACTGGGAGTATGTTAGTTTAAATTCACGGATCATTTAATGTGCCACCTTATACTTGCCAACCGGTGTCTACAGTAGATCGTCCGAAGAGTAATGCTTTACCTTAAACAAACATTTCCCATTAGAATGTTTTCTGAGAAAACACAAAGCGTAGAATTTGCCCCCCCCCTTTTTTTTTAATGCCCCTACTCTTTGTTTCTCACTGTACAAAAAAAGTTATCAAGCATTCAATTTCTTGCACCACAAGCCATTGAAACCGATTTCACCTGAACTTTTTCTAATGTTTTATTTTTTTTTATAAGACGGGGGAGGAGTCCTGAAGGTGAAAGGGGTGGGAAAATTATTTTTCGGCTCCCGAGTTTCCAGAAAGTGATTCCCCCTCTTTTTTTCCTTTCCCTTCACTGACTGTCATCGTATTGGTTTCTTCTGTCTTACAACCGATTGCAAATTTTTTGCTTTTCCATTTTCTTCACCAATAAGATTGAGAAACTTGAATTCGTTGCTTTTTGGGACCGGCCGGTAAAGCACACTTCGTCATTAGACTGTGGGATGTGGTTGCATACTGTGGGGTGTTGCTGGAACGGAGAATCTCCATGCTGTGGAGAAGCGACTGTGAACTTATGCCCATTGTGCTGGTAAGATATTTTCTTCGTCGAATTTCCAGTTATACTAGATTTTTCTTTTTTATATAATGTTCAACTTTTCGAAATGAATAATGATGGTTTCTTTTGGTTTAAGGTCTATAGACTCTTAAAATTGCAAATTTTTCAATTTTTTGAAAAAAATATGTGTTAAAGCCTTAACATTTCCGAGCATTTTGGTACCAAAATTTGGTTGATACTGTAAAAACTTCCGAAGTTATTCAGAAATAGCTAGTGAAATTTAAACAAAAACCCTATCTCTTTCTTATTTTTAACTTCATTTTTCTCAAAACAACAAATTTTAGCTTGCGCTCAGGAATTCTCAGAAACTATGTATGACATCAATTTGAAATTTCATGCTCGTGTTTAAAATAAGGCTCTTCATAACTTATACAACAAATTTTTAAAAAATTTAATAGAATTTTTTTATTTGAATTTTAATTAATTTTTTTTCTTAATTTTCGTTATAATTGTATTTAAAAAATGCTTTTTTTTTTCTCTAAATTTCTTAAAAGCTAGTATAATTTCGAAAGTGAACATTTTTATCCCAAGTAAAATTAATTTTGTAAATTTTGATCTATTTTGTACTTTAGAATCCTGCGCGGTGTGAAATACTGATTTTCATATTTTTGAAAAATTGTCCAATTTATATTTCTTTGACTTTTTTAATTTTTTCTCAAATTCTCTGAAAACTTGAGAAGTAATGTAAATATATATGATTATCATGTGGTAAAAGTTTCAAATGGTTTTGTTTTATTGCTAAGTTACATTGGTTTGAAGAAGGATGTTTATTTCGAGTGCACGGATATATGTTAAGGGTCTTGAGACCTCATAAGGTATCCGACTACCCTAAAATTCTGAATTTTGCCAAAAATTGACAATTTTTTTTATGATTTTATTTTATGGACCATTTTATTAGCTTTATAAAAATACCAAGTTTATCATTTTCCGTTTACTAGAACAAAAACTGCAAGTGTTTTAGTAAAAGCAGATGCCATTACTTTAAGCAAGATGTCATACTTTAAAACGCGTTTTACTCGAAATGTGATTTTTTGAAAATAATCAAACGGGGGGGTCAGCGATTGCTAAAAAAGTAGTGAACATAATTAACTGAAATTTTTTCTGTAAGTTCTGTATAATAGTAGAAGTGTTTTTCCTTCAGAATTATCGATCACTTTTTTATTACAAAATTTACAGTCCCTTATGTGAATATAATCACTGTTTTTTTTTTAAGCAATTTCTTATAATAACCGAGATAAAGTGCTCTAGTTTTTGTAAAAAAGAAAATATCTCTTATCCTAAAGGTCATTTAAAAAATGAATAATATAGCAACATATTAGATTGAAAAAATTGAAAATTTGTTCATTAACCTTTGGTACAGAATGGACCGCGTTTATGCTATTTTTTGTCAATTTTTACCTATTTTTCCCATTTTAGTTATAATAATTTCTTTTTCTCTTCTTAATTTTATTACGTTTTTCTTGAAATGCACTAAAATCTAAAAATAGCAAAAAAAATCCCTATGTCTCCTTTTTTTAAAAAAAAATGTTGTCGTAACCAGTCGGGATACCTTAAGGGAGCTACAGAGTAGACTGATTCGGGAAACTGAGATTGTATTGTTGGGTAGGGAACTGCATTCTAAATTCAGTGTTCATTCGGCAGAGAAGAATCATTTCATTATTGATCTCTAGCAAAGGTCCACTTTCACCGGGATAGAAATTCCCCCTCCCTCAAGCAATTCGTTATGTTTTTAATTCTTTAATATGAAATCTTTAGCTTTATGAATATCATTGTGTGGGAGATGTCATTGGCGATCCGTACTTTCATCAGTCTTGAATTAGTTTTCAAAAAAAAAAAAAATCTAGTAGATTCATTTTTTTCCCTCGCAACTCGGAGTTTTTTGTGAAATCCCCAGTAAGAAATTTAAGTATGAGAAACACGTTTAAATTCTATAAGTCTCTTGTTATATTTGAAGTAACTATTGCACTTATTTTCGAAAGTAATAGATGTTTTTGTTAATGTTACAGTGTATAATTGTGTTATTTCATAGAATATCTCGATATTTCGTGAAGTTTATAATGAGTAAGTAATAGATTAAGTTTTCACTCATTACTTAATACTTCTATTAAAAAACTGGGTAAGTATAATAAACTGCTAAAATAGGGAAAATTAACAATTTGTCATTAATACTATAGTTCTTTGTTCTTTACATAAATTAAATGATGACGCTTCATATTGTGGATATATTCATAGGTAGTAAAGGAATGTATAGATATATATAAATAATGGTATTGCTAGATCAGTTAAATAGTAACAAAACAAAAAAAAATAACTAAATATAGTACAGTACACAAATAGTTATACATTAAAATGTCAGTGACTTATCTAAATTATTTGACTACTTTGTCCTGTTGGGGAAAAAACACTCCGTTGTAAATTTTTTTTTATCCAAATCGTAAAACATTCCATCTTTAATACTTTAACGATGAATCACTTGTTTTTCTATAAAATATGTAATAAACTCAGTCCAAAAATCCAATAACTTTAGTACTTAATCGATTCTTTGTGTGTTCTACACTTTTTTAACGATACCGTCAAATTCGGTATATAGTGCGCAATCAGCGTATAACGTGTACCCCTTTTTCTTACGAAGAAAACCTGAAGTATTCGTTTGCAATGCTCTTATGTTTTCAAGTCATTTATTCATCGTATCATCCCAAACTTAAGCAAAAATAATGTACTTCTACAGCTAAAACCCGTTCACTTTCATAAGGAATGTCATTTCTTTTGAATAAACAGTATTTCAGTATATGTAAAAGACTAATTTTTTTATATATTCATCTTTTTTTTTTTATTCTTATTTTAAAGCTCTCATTTTTATATCAGGTGGATAACGCCAATCCATATATTTCGATCTTACTTTTTGTCTTAAAAGTGCGCGTTATACACCGGATTTTTCGGTAATTATTTGTAATTTTTACCTAAGATTTGGAAAATGTAAATACTTGAAAGGCAGTTTGTGTGGAATCTTTTTTTAGATGCTCCAAAGTATAATATATCTTTCCAAGAAAGGCTTTACAATTTTGCCATTCAGTCTGTAGATGGTATCTATATGTGAGGGAATGTCCAGGAGCTATTGAGAATTATTATGAATAGTTTAGAATAAATTTATTTATAATTAACGGAATAAATATAAAATTTTTCAAGTGCTCGCACATAATTTTCGGCTGTGCCCAGTGTTCCTGATATCTACACTGGTGTGCAAAACTGAAGCAACGGGTGTTTTAACAATGTCGTGCTTAAACTATGACGAAAGCATAGTTGCTTAAAAATAAAAGCAATGCATATACTATGGAATCAAACAAAAAAAAAGTCTTTGTTGAACTCATAGTATCATTACATATGGTTGTCTGTTCAAGAGGAAGAACAGCAAACAGATATTCATTAGTATGAGATATGCCTCTCCTTACACCAATGGTTCCTTTCACTGTCTCTCCGTACTCAGCACCAGATTGTCCAACAGTTCTTGGGGTAAGAGTGCCCATTCACGAACCAACATCTGTTTCAGTTGTTGGGTGTTCCCCGGATGATGTAATCGTGCCACAAGGCGTCTCCCCAAAGCATCCCACACATGTTCTTTAGAATTTAAATCAGGGGAGAACGCTGGCCAATCCATTCGAGTAATATCTTCCTCTTCCAGTAGTTGCTGAACATCAACTACTGGAAACCGTGCATCTTCATCCATAAAAGCGAAGTCTGTTCCAATAGCACCTCGAAACAGACGCACATGGGGTAGAATCGCTTTTTTACAATAGCTATCTCCGGTTACAGAACCTCTGTGGAGTTCAGTCCACCCGTTCAGGTCCCCAGACGACAACTCCAATGTTCCTTAAATGTATCAGAGCTCTCTGGCGTGGTTGGTAAGTTTGGAGAGTTGGAGTTCAGAATGCGACATCCGTCACCAATAGCATCCGTGCAGCTGGAATTTATTAAAACATACACCCCCTTTACACCAGTTAGTTTATTTATATAACCGCATGCTTCGACAAAAATAATCGTATATTGTTTTTCTCAAAGAAATTTATTTAAAAAATAATTGCAGTTTATTTGAGTTTTAATGAAGTACCGGGGATAAAAAAAAGATCGCATAAAAGTCAAAGCCATAACCTCATTATTCGTATAACAAAAAAAAAAAATAGATCAAATGAAATAAAATCCATCACATCTTCCTTTGTCGAACTTTTTATATATGTTTCTTCATGCACCTGTATTTTGAGACAAACGAACATTTTGAATTGAATATCCACTTCTTGTGAGTTTTAACAATGCAATTCTTGGTGTTTGTGCGATATTCTTTTTGTATGTCTGTAACGAACGAGCTTACGCACGTTGTAATATCTTTTAGTGTGGACAATTCGAATCCTGGTGTCTGTTACATTTCGTAATTTGTTTTCCAGACAGGATGTGCATAGTGTGGATTCCGGTTATTTCTGTTTGTTTATTCCGATTGTTGGCATACTAAAAACATTCCAAATTTGTCATTTAATATTACAACATCAGTGATGTATTCATTTAAAACATTTTGTACCTTTCTTTTATAAAATAATTCTGAATTTATTAGTGATATGAATATATGTATTATGTGTTCGTTTTCTCCTGATATAATGAAGGGGAATTGAAAGAAATCCAAAAAGGGGGTTTAAAAAGTGAATTCTTTAAGATATCTGATTACCGTCGAAGTCTTTTTAATGTCTTTAATGTTTATTTTTTAATGTCATAATTGAAATGCGTGTGTGTGTTGCTCATAAAGCTATCATCTACCTAAATCCCCCCCCCCACACACACATGCACGCGCGGAATCTTTGATATTGCCTAAAAGAATTTTTATTTCCTATTTTGCAATGGTAATAATCATCTCGCATAAAGTTCTCCGATTAAAACCGATCCATCGAAATGGATTTTGAACTTTGAAACATTTTAAAACATTTAAAATATTTTTTTTTTTTAAAATTTTAAGTCAATTCCTACTTTGTTAGAAAAACTTACTGGCGCCTTCTGTTGCAGATAAATCTAACTACCTCAGAAATGACGCAGAATAAAATTAAAAAAATGTAATTTAATCAATGAATTAATATTTGAAAAAATGTATTTGAACTTCAGTGGATGAATAAAAAGTATTTTATTAACGATTGAAAATTTGAACAAGTTATATATACATATGAATAAATATATATAGGGAGAGAGGGAACTAATAATAGGGAATTGAAAAATGGGTTTCTCCTTTTAAAGGAAAAAAATTACATATCTTTCTGATTTTAATGTAGCTTAATTTTTTTTGCTGTTGCTAAATTTAGAAGTGTTGTAGCAATCAAAAGTTATGGTGCTGATGTGCGTTAGTAAAAAGGTAAATTTTTAACTTTAAACGGAAATTTCTAAAATATGTACATTTTAACACAAAAGGGAACATTTTTGTAGAAATTGCTTACCTTATTGATTTGAAACTTGAAACACGCGTGAATACTATATAAAAAAAGTAATTAAATATTTTCCTCAAGAAATCCCCCCCCCCCCTCTCGAATAATTACGGGTTAAAACATGCACACGAATTTCCTCGTTTTGAATCTTTTCACTATACCTATGTAAATTAAAGAAAAAATTATTCAAATCATTTTCTTTTAATGTTCCTGTTCAAATAATGACAGTAAAGTAATGTATATAAAAAGGTGATTCGAGTATCAGTCAGGTTTTCTTTGTTGTTTTGTTTAAAAAATGCTTCTTCAAGTCGTTTTTTCCTTTTTGAGTACAGTTGCATCCGAATGTACAAGCAATCATCTTACGTTTTTAAGCTACAGTTACTATTAATGCCGGATGGGTGGCGTAGTTGGTTTTTCGCTGGCCTTCTACACCTAAGTTTGCGGGTTCGACATCGGCCATGTCGCATGATTATACGGCATGAAAAAAACCAAGGGATTTTTTTTCATGCGACATAACCGCAAAAGCACCTTCACCTCCATGCTGAAGCATGGAGATGGAGGAGCTCTTGTTCCATATAAATTCATGGGATTAAATTCCTCATTGTTTCATTTACAAACTATTATATGCCCATCAGAACCAAAATTGTTTAATTTTCTGTCATCCCAATCAATTTGCTGTCAATTTTGAATTTTCTGAAACTTAATCTCAGGAATACAGTTGAATCTATGAACCATGGAGGTGGAAGTGTTCTTCCGTGGGGGTGTAAATCGGCCTCAAAATTAGGTAATTTGATATTTTTGATGGGTATTGTTAATCATGAGCTCTATTTAAATATTTTAAAGAGAAATTTCAAATAATCCGCCCAAAATTTGGATATTGAAGACGACTTTACTTTTTAGCACTATAATGACTCCAAGCGCACTGCTCTCAATGTCCGCCACTGGTCTCTCTATAACTGTCCCAAAATTATGAAAACACTTTCTCAATCAATTTATTTACCCAGTATAACATATTTGGTGAGAATTTGATTTTTTTTAAAAAAAGAAAACATATATATATATATATATATATATATATATAACACATAAATGAAGTAAAAACAATCACAAAAACAACATAGAAGAAAATCGATGCAGAAATTGCAAAAAAAAAAAAAAATTATTATTATTATTATTTAATCTATACCAAGACGTTTAAAAGTTGTCGTGGACACTAAAAGATATCCTACCAAGTTCTAAATTAAGAAAGAAATACAGTATTTATAAAGCTATGTTGATATTTTTGTTAAGTGTACGAAGACTTTTGTGGCGTAATTTTTCAGTAGCCTTTTGATTATTAATTTTTAAAAATAATAGTTATACTATTTTTAAAAAACTGATTATGTCATTCAATTAAGAATACGTTGCAGATATCATGAAAAAATTACGATTCCAAAATATTAGTTTTTATTAGTCGGAAACATTAAATTTCATCGGAAATTGCAAGTGTACGAACACTTTTGTGGTATACTGTATATATTGTATTTTCTGCATCAAAGTACAAAAATATGTGCAAAAAAAATCCTGTTCGGATCTTTTTCCGACTATCAAACATGGAGAAAGAGACATTATGATTAGAGTGGTGCATAGGAAGCTTTTGGGTTGGTAATCTAGAATTTATCGAATCAACAGTGAACAAAATTAATAGCTTGGATATAGTGAAGTAAAATGTGTCAAGGCAAAGGCCGAGAAACTTGCGGTGAGTGATGATTTTTACTTTCAACAGGACAACGATACCAAGTAAATTGGCTTGCATTATGAAGTCACGGCTGATCTACCATGTTGCAAACCAATTCCGTAAACCACCCAGATCTAAGCGCAGTAGAGCATTTGTGGATTTACTCGAGTGGATAATTAGGGAGCACGTAATAACACCCTAAGAAAGGCTCGAATCTGTCATAGTAGAAGAGTGAACAAAATAACCACAGAGGAGACAACTAAGCTAGTTGAATCCCTGCCATTCATTTTGAGAGAGTTATAGTAAGAACGGAATAGATTTCTAAGTATTAACTTTTTGTTGTTGTTTCTTATCCCAGATGGTGTAGCTCAGCTACACCATCTCCATAAAACCAAAAATCTCCAAAAAATCCAGACATAAGATAGAATTTCCTAAAACCTCGTCATACGAAAAACTCAAGCAATTCAGAATATGACTGGGAGAGGCCTGAACAGCCTCGCACCTAGGACATTTGTTGAATCCATTTTTGTTGAATCCATTATCGCAAAGGTTTTTCCCAGTGTACGCGGACGAGTGCAATTTGTGTCATTCTCAAGTTATGAATATTTGTATTATTTTATGTAATGATCAGGGGATTGTTGTTTATACTGTTTGAATTTATGACGTTAGAGGAATCGATAAATGTTGTATTGATTCAGAAAAACTATATTTAACTAGCGATATTTGCATGAATATGGAAGATGATTGTGTGCGTGCACAGACTTACGGAAAGTGTTTGTAAAATGCTGTGTTAATTGATCTCTTTAGTGAGGAGAATAACATATTCGTGTCACGGGAATAAACATTTTTGTGAGACACACATGCTGTTTGAACTCATGTGTGAGATGTAAACATAATTATTGAGATAACTTTTTTCTTCATTTGATTTACACAGAGAAAATTGAAAATCATAGGAATTTAAACAAAATTTCTAAAGGCTATCAAAACTAATGCTAAAATTGTATCTATAATCTATTATTAAGTTTTCAATTTCGTGTCCTGAATTTAGAATGAAATCGAAAATAATTGTTCGTTTAAATGTGTAAAAATTATTAGAGCTTTAAAATTTGCACCAATCAAACCAAAGGGAAGAGTGTAGTCGATTTTTAGATGTTTGAAATTGAAATTTAACCAGTTTCTCGAAATCAAAATTTTTATTTTTTTTATCTTAGAAATTTTGACATTGCATGCTCATTTATTAAATGATCATTGAGTGAGTTAAAATGGAGAAAGGAAGTAGAAAAAATGTACTGCAACTTTAAAAAAATTTGTAAATAAAAGATAAAAAATACAGTCGGCCCTCCATTTAGCGAAGTCGCTAGATCTTGTCAAAAAACATCGTTGTGAGGAAAATTCTTTCGACAGAAATTCACTCACACACGTCTTTCAATATACTTTATGAATCACATAAAAAAAATTTTTAATTCATAAACACTAAACATTATTGTAAAAAGTAATTACTCACACCTTTTTTTGTAAATTAATATATACGTATTTTATATCCTACCCTTCAAAAAAAAAAAAAGCATTGCCCAGAAACACACTGTACTTTTAACTTTTAAAAATAATTCTATATTAAAGTTGTTGAATTTTAATGACATTTTTATAACCAGTGTTTTTTAATCATGCGTCTTTGTATTTAATTACTGGGAAACTCTATTAATTTTCTTTGTACTTTTTTTTCATGTGTAACATCTTTCCTCTCGGTTGCTGGATATTAGTGGGAGTGATTTCGTGAAAAGGGACGGAAATGTGTAGCAAGAAGTCGGGGAAGTGCGCACTATTTGATTTGACCAATCAGCGCGCTTCGTGGTGTCTCTTCGCTACCCTCGCATCGGGGTCAATCTCTAGTAGCTATCAAACTGTCAGCCTTTTTTATATTGTTTAATTTAGCATTTCAAAAAATTCGAATTCAAAAACTCGGTTTCATATTTTCTTGACTCTAAATCCACTTCGCATATACCATCAAGTCTTATTAGACTTCATCCAGGATAAACTTGCTATTCTTCCACTCAATTGTCAACGTCTCAGGGCTCGTTGTGTATGAAATCTGAGGACAGTGATTTCGGTTTTCGTATACATTTCTCCGAATCAAACGGGTCAAAATATTAAAGACTTCCTGCATTTTGTACTTTTACCATATACCGAAGGTGGTTCTGATGTTTAAAAAAAAAAAAACTATCACTCGCTTCCCATGATTTTGAGTGGTGATTTTAACGTTAACTTCAATTTGCCAGAAGCTGAGCCCCTCGTAGTTTTTTTTAATTTTTTTTTTATGTTGAACTCAAGCTTGAAATGAACACAAATCGGAATGTTTCGACAACTAACAGTGGTATTGTTATTGACGCTGTTTTTCAACGGTTTTTAAATACTTTGAAATCACAAGTATATGTGTCATATTTTAGTTATAAGCCTATTGTCTCCACTCTTCCCCAAATTGAACAAGAATAATTATTTTTAATAACAAATTGCATTACTCCTTGTGTTAATTAAATAAAATTTTCATTAAAGATATAATTATTCCATAGGAAATTATTTCTAATCCTACCCGATTCATCCCCCCCCCCCCCCCAGGATTTAAGTTACTATTGCGTATTTACCACGATAACATGTCAGATGTTACACATCATTATATTCGACTACTGTAAGACTCATTTTTTTTTCTCTCATAATACGCTTCACATCTTTGCAATGCACCTAAACTCCCTTCAGACGTATTTCGTTCACATTGTAATCCACGCTGCATTGCTTCAAATGATTTTATCATTTCATCATACGATAGTCCAGAAATATTTTTAAAAGGGGGGGGGGGTATTGAATTACACGAGAAATCGTTCGTTAGATAGAAATCATACTTCGCTGTTTGAGGGTTATTTTATGAAGAAAATCGTAAAATGTTCTTGGTTCCTGGAAAAAATTCGTAAGATGGAGATCTGACTGCATTTATGCCTCTGCTCCGTTTCTGTACTACCTACTTTGTTATTGATTTCTATTGAAATCTTATACATTTTAAAAATTCATATGAAAGTAATACTATACTTAAAAATTTATAGATGTAAAACCATTATTTGTTAAATTTCTCTCTCTCTTTTTTAAGCATATCAAAAATAGAATGAGAATGCCCTAGTTTAGGACCCAAATCCGAAATAGTACTCCCGAAATTAATTTTATTTTCTGACTTTGTTATCCTGTGTATTGAGATCAGCTTTTTATTATCTCTCTCATTATTTATCTTTTTGTGTTTTCGTTCTAGATTTGTATTGCTAAAATTGAATTTCGGAAGTACTTACCCTCGGTTAATCGGGTGACTAAATACTTATTTCCGTTTATTACAGAAAAAACAATTTCCTTTTTCCCCTTTGAGATGTTTGATTTGAAAAGAATGTTAATTCTTATCGGGGGTCCGTGATTGTTCATGTTTCACGTTTTGCTTTTCTAATGCTGCATATGTTATTGCTAAACATTCAATAAATCAAAATATTTACTTTTGGCACACACATCCCCCCCCCCTCCTTAAAATTTCTGAATCTCATTAAAGGGTTTTTTAAATTTAAAAAGTTACATTAAGATTTCCACATAATTTAACTCAGTGGCGCAACAGCCCATGAGGGCCAAGGCCTACTGTGCCCAACTGAGTATACGCGATCTTAGGTCCTGAGGTGCATGAGCAGATGTTCCGATCAGGTGGTCAGTCTGACGTGAAACCCCCAGTGTTAAGTTCCCAAGCAAGCTTGGTGCTCATTTTATCGACCCACTAAATGGATGAAAGGTGGAGTCATCCTTGCCCAGCCCGAGGTTTGAACCTCGGACCTGTAGTGTGGAAGCGCAATGCACTAACCACTCAGCCACTAGGCTTCACTGCATTACTATGTATGCAAAATTTGCTGCTTCATTTTGCTTTGCTTAGCATATTTATATCGGATAAAGACTTCAACTCCAATTTCAGTGAAGCGAAAGGGCACTCTAACCGAATGGAATCCTGTCGCGAGCTCGTGACCGATTGGTTTGCATTTGAGTCATGGGTTCGAGTATCCATACATCTGAAGATCGTTGTGTGTCGGGGCAAGCGCACATTAAATCTGTCGAGATTCGAAGTCCTCTCGTTGACGTGACGTGGAATTCGGAAAGGTTTGACATGGCGACTCATGTGTCATCCTCATAAATTGACTGTGGCTCAAAATTTCCGTGTCCTTTATGTTACTTCTGCATCTGAGCTTAGTAAACAACCAGTCGGCGCAAGAGCGCAATATCCTTCTGAGTGAATTCCACGTCCGAGAGTGATTGAAATGCCCTCCTACGGATACTTTTCAATGGAAGTATCTCATTTAAATTTTAAGTGGCGTCTGGGGTCGTTTCTCTCCCGACCCTTCAAGAGGGGCCTGTTCCGTCGGGCACTGCGCAACGGATCGATGCGGAATCGCAGGGGGATGTTCTCCCGGCATTCCTTGCACTCGCACCGGATCTCGCGGAATAGGAAGACCCCAGCGTTCATTCGACCATGATCACCATTTACAGGTACGGCACAATTTTTCATGGGACTTATCTCCATTAAAATATACTGTACTTTGATTCTATGGCAGTTCCCCAGAAAGCTAAAGAGATTAGTTTCGTTTGGTTCCGAAACTTGTGAGTAAAAGACATTATTGCACCTTATCCACTTGGTTGACGTTGAAATCGGAAAAGTCCTTGATGCGTTGGTATTTTAAGCGCTGTTTACATTCTAGAAATGTGTGCGATTTTTTTATGACAAATTGGATATAGCCTGCCCTTATTTGTGCTAATGGGACCGCGGGAGTGTTTAATGCTGGGATAATTGTCCAGTTATAATTACGGTTAAGCTTATAGGAGTGAAATGCCTCTATCTAGAATCTACAGGTGCGATGGCGAATGGGGGGGGGGGAGTTCCGCGAAGAATTGTTGTCGTAAGTTTTAAATCTAGAATCTTTTTTGATAATTAATAATTATTTTAGGCTCCATAAAGCACACTATCAAAACATCTGATATTTTCAAAAATTATATCCTGAAAATAATCGGTATTTTCTTTATTGTGAGTTTTTATTTAGGAATAAAGTTCGTGATTTTTCCCCCCAAAATATTAGGAAAGTGTTTTCCATGTTTCAGATTTTTTTACAAATAAAGGGAAAAAAGCATAATTATTTTTATTCTTAAGTGCAATTGAATTGTTGAAAAATATTAAATCAGAATAAAACTCTTATATCTGGATTTGTCTGCTTAATCGCCTGTCTATTCTGAAAAATTGAAAGTTTTCTTGTTATCCCCCCCCCCCCCAATTTGTACGTTATGTGCTTACTTATGCAAGGCATTGATTGGTACCTTTAAGTCCTGTATAATGTATTTCTATATACAGCTACTATTAACCGAATAAATCAAATTATTTTCAAGTTTCTTTTTTTTTTTTTCTTTTTTAAATTTTCAGGATGTATTTAAGGATTTTGTGTACTTTCTACATTCATTAACTATGAAAATTAATTTACTAAAATGGAAGTTTAGTTCACTAAACCTCTATTTTAGTAAATACATTTTTTACTTGTTTAAAAATGAATGTGTAAAAACAGCTAGCATTGTTTAAACTTTTCAAGGTTTTTTGATATTTATATTGCAATTTTATTGGATTGGAAATAATTGCTTTTTCAGATACTTTTCCAATTCTCTCTCAATCAGCATAAATATTCTTGGTTAATTTTTAAAATACAATTGCTTTCATTGCAAACAACAATTCTGCATCATTTCGGCTGGAAATTGTTCTAAATCTATAAATTTTTTCTTCTAGTGTAAAAGAGAGCCACCAAATTGCTGAAGCAAACCAAGAGAAGAATTCAAAGATGAGAGAAGCTCTGGGAATAAGTCAATATTTTGTTGAAGGGAGCTCCTTAGATCCTGAACGAAAGGCAAAAGAAGCTGCGGCAGCTGCAGCTGAAGAAGCAAAAAAGAAATATACGTATGCACATGTTTAAAGTATTTAGATATATCTGATAAGTAATGTTATTGAATTGTGCCCAGTGATAATTAAAGCATTAGTTTTTAATCTGGCAATTAATTCACTAATATGGGCTTTAAAAATGCATAGAATAATGGGAAAGAGGCTGTGTTTTAATTCTTTTCAAAATATTCACATTTTATGACATTAAAGTGTAGAGAACTGTAATGCAAATGTCATTTTTACTATTGAATATGACATAAAAAGTGTAACATTAAGTAATTAAAAAAAATTGCTTTTTGAATTTAAGAATTAATTACCATTCTACATATTTCACAAACTAATTACAAAAACTTTATGAAACTCTATCGTGGAATAAATTTTTCATCAGAGTAAGTAAATAGCGTATTTGGTCTCTTGAAATATTATTTTGCTGCCTTTTCGTATTATAATTAAGTGCTGAATCAGGAAGTACTATCTTCGTTTTTCTATATTAGGTACAAATTTTCACACAATAATACACATAGAAAAGCAAAGATTAAAAACAATACAATTTGTGGACATACATTTAATGTTTAAAAAGGGTTGGGTTATAATTATTTTTAGAAGAATTTTTATTATTTAAATTGTAAATATCTAATAAAACTACAAACACAACCATAAAAAAAAAGATTAACATACATAGTAATAATTACAACCATTTGAAAATAAAGTATATTGATTTCATCAGATGTGGGTGAAAAATCAGTTTTTTTAGTATTCATTATAAGTTAGTTTATTGTAAAATTCATATTTTTTAATCTTAAGATTTATACAGTTGTACTATTTCTTTGCAAAAGGAAATTATGGGATATTTAACAATCTGATGAAATATTGTATTTCTGTTTAGGCTCATACCTGATTCCAGCAGCTCTTCTTCTCCTGAGAGATCTCAAGGTAAAGAAAAAGATCAAAAACGAAAGAAGAAAAAATCACATAGCAGTCGTGAGAAGTAAGGATATTTACCTTTATTACTAAAAATATTTATTATTTTCATGAGTATTTGTAATTTAGTTCAATAGTTTGAATGATTACATAAATTTTTGTTGGAGGGGGGGACCATGTTTCCATATTAATTGTTGATCCCATTATATTTAAAACAACATCAACATTTTTGACAGATAACTTTTAATTTACGACTACTGCATATTGTTCTCCTTACATCTTCTCAATTTCATGTTTCAACTAATAATATAATAATTAATGCACTGTATTGTTGAAATAGCTTTTATTAATTCTTTATTTGAAATGTTATGCCGTTCAATTAGATAATCTAGAATTAAATCAGAAAATGAAATTAAACCATTCATCATGTCAGTTTTCACTAATGAATTATTTAGAAGTGTATAATTTTATGGAATTGTGTTTCATTTGGTATGTCTTCTGAATTTTGATAAAATTTGTGTAACTAATATGTTGTCTTTTGATTTTATCTATGTGCTTGTCTTTTTAAAAAAGTTTTCAATGGAAGTTTTATTTTACAGAATTGAAACGTCTCCAAAAAAGAAGAAAAGTGCTAAAAAACACAAGAGAGACCGGTAAGTGTTTTTGTTTAAAATTTGCTGTGTTTTTTTTTTCTTTTTTTTTTCTCCCTATAAAAATTTTAAAGAGAAAGTTTTGTTTGGATAGATTGATAGAATTTGATAACGATAATTCTTGTTAACTATTTTACTCCCTTGATAGGTAAATTAAAGCTGTAGTTGCTTATAAAATATTTAATTTTTTTAGCTATTTAACGTAAAATATATATGTAGTTCAAAACTAATTTACTGAATCATAATTTATATTTTACATTAAAGTTTAAAATATGAAATGTTTTAAAATTTAATTTGTATGAAATTTTCAATTTAGGAAAAATTTTAACATATTTATTTCTTATTTTCATTTACTGAAACGTTTAAAGAATATTGCATTACTTTAACTTTTTTGACTTTTGATAACTTTAATTATTTAAGTCTCATTTTTTTTAAAAAACATTCTTTAGAGTATATGTATTAAAGTGCATATGTTTTCTTCTGTTGAAAAAAAGTTAAGTTTTTTAAAATTTTGTTGTCAAATCTTCAATCTGAAGATAAACAAAACAAAAAAAATTGTGATGAGTGGCTTTTTTTTTTGCTTTGTTCTAAAACAATGTCAGAAATTTTAATCTCTTCCTTTTTTGTATGCTGTATGCAAGGGCGTGTTGATCTAAGGTAAATGTTACTGTTTTTCTAGACATATGTTAGTTTTTTTAAAATTTATTTCAAAAATTTTCATTGTTATTTGATTAAACTACTTTATTTGCTTCTCCAATTCTTATATACATAAAAAAAATTGCATTAGTTAGTTATTTATATAAAATAACCTTATAATTATTTTTAGTGGATTAGTTATGCATAAAATAATTTATTTTTAATCATTTTAATTGATTTTTGCATTTCGTTTAATGTTAATATATATTTCTGGAGTTCATATTTCTTGTGTATTATTTAATAGATGAATATCATGTAGGGTTTCCGTCCCTATTCTTTCATTGTTCATTTGCTTTGTGCTTGAAGTAAAACTGACATATATTTCAAAGACTTGTTTTCTTCTGTATTATTCCTTAAATTATATGCTATAAGAATTTGAAAAGAAGCTTTTTGGTGTTTCAGAAAAATAGATTAATTTTTGAGAAATTATAGTTTTGGGCCTGCTACAATCAATCAATCTCCCATGCTAGTTAAGGATTGCTTATTCAGTATTATAAATTATTTTGAAAAAGTTAGAGCTTGTGAAAAAGAAAGTACATAAAGACATGCTCATTTGATAAATTGATAAAAGACTCTAAAAGAATTTTTACATGGTCTTACTTTCATAATTACCTTGATTTTGAAGGAATCTTTATTAAATTCAAATGGGAGGGTTCTTAGCTAAAAAGCAGGTTTGACCTACAAATCTGTGAGTGGGGGTCTGGTAGTTACCCACCTAATACTGTTCTAGATAAATTTATAAAAATAAACTTTAACATTTATTGATGAATTTCTATTCAAAAACAGAAGAGTAAAATAAAAGTAACAGTTTTTTTGGATAAATCAAAAATTTGTGAAAGCCTTTGATGATATTTTATCCCATTTTCATATGTGTTTTTTGTTCTTACCTCCCAATGTGTAAAATTTAAAAGCATAAAACCTAAGTTCCTCTGAAACAACTTAATTCCTATCTATTTTTGAATTTGTTACTTCAACTAGAATTCAATTTTATTATAAGCTTCCCCCTATCCTTCTCCCGAAAATCTGTACTTATATGTAAATAACATTTTTAAAAAAAACTATTTTTAAATGAGTGGGAAATATTAGTTTAAAGTGTATTTTAATGATATGATCATAAATTAATTTTTTTGCATTAAAGACTGTGCACAGTTTTGAAAAATAGAAAAGAGTAATCATTAAATTGATTTCCCCTCACATATATGTATTTGCTATTAATATTTTAGTATAGTTTTGTGTTTAAATTTGACAGCCAATTTTAACTTGAAATATTTTTAACCTTCTGAAAAGAATGATATAGTTTTCTAAGTACATTTTAATAAAATGTGTCTGTTTCTAAAGTTTATTGAAGCTCTAATTTATATTTAATTTCCCATAGTATTTTTTTCAAGTAAATAGTAGTTATATTTTGGATATTTCATTCCCTTAAATTTTTAAATCTTTCTGTTTTAATTCTTTTGTAAAACCAGTTATAGTATTTAACAATAGTGTTTTGAAAGTACTTATTTTCTTGGATTCTTTTCTGTTTATTTATTCTTATTTTCATTATTCATTTTTATTACATTTCTAAAAATGCATGATTTGAAAATATCTGGCTGTCATTTGACCTTACATTAATAAAACATTCTTTTCTCCCCTGTCTTGGCCGTTCATTTTGTTGGAACATCGGTAATGTTTTCAGCATATCTTATGTATATATGTAACATTTTGAGTGATTGTAGTTTGTAAAAAACAGTAAATATTGTAATCATATTCATGTAATTAAAGCTTCACTCTTATTTGTTTGATTGCTTTGTACTAAAACTTGATGTACATTTTTTTAATTAAAAAAATGCAACTACAGATCAGTCTCTCCAGATGTACAAAGAAGGAAAAAATCTAAAAAACTTGCCAAAGAAAAAAACAAGCATAAAAGGTAAGCAATTTACAAGTTCTGAAAATGGTTTGTATGTGTACACGCACACTCTCTACAATACTAATGATTTGTATACCACAAAATATTACATGCCCATTGAATTTCATGTCGAAAAAGACCAGCACATTTGGCTGATACAGACCACTGACAGCACACTCACAATATGTCAAAACTCTCTCAGCCTTTCATACACATGTACACCACGTTGCTACTACTGTCAATAATCCAAGTAATATGTTTCGTATTTCATTGTTATCTATTTTAATTAATAGTATATTTAGTTTCATTTGTAAGGAACACAATTGCCGTCTTTGGCACTCTTCAGTCGTATGGTTTTTTTTAAACCCTCTGGTACACAAATGGTTAAAAGTGAATAATAGGACAAAAATAGGTAGATGTGATATATATGTATTAGGCACATAAGGGAGAAGTTTTTTGTAGAGTATCAACTAGTATTTCAGATTTGAATTTTTTTTATTTTCAAAGTGAAAAGAAAATGTTCAGAGAGGAGTATTAAAAATTTTGTTTATTAGTCCCCCCCCCCCAAAAATGTGGTATAAAATTACAAATCCTATTAAAAGTTACCTGCTTTTAACATTTCAGTGTACAGCTATCTCGTCACTACACCAATGAATATGTATTGAAGACAAAATTATAACAATATTTTGGGATTCAGTGTTTTATTAAAAAAGTACCAATGGCAACTCGATTTACTGTTTACTTCAATCCAAATGTCAGGTGACCTTGGGGTTTGACGACTATGCTCTGGCAAGTTAGATTGCACATCGCTCAGATGATGGCATCTACAAAGCAATGTATAATCTATGGGTCAATGAAACCATATTTGCATTGACTTCTGTTTTACGCACCATCCAGATGCTCTGTTGTAATGTTCTAGAGCTCCAATCAAATGATCATTGATTGCTAAAAGTTAATAATTTGCATGTACATCATAAGATACATGCATGTGCAATTATGTCCCTTTCAGATGATTCCTTTTGGATGCCTCATTTTTTTTTATGTTACAAAGTGTATAGAATGCATTAAAAATTCTTAACCTTCTGGACATTTTCAAAAATTAACTTGAATTCATTCTTTAAACATTTTAGAATCATTACTTTGTTGTATTATGATACAGTTTTTTTTCTTTTCTTTCTTTTTTTTTTTCTTCTTTTTCATTTACATGGCAAAGGTTGCACTTCAGTGTTTATTTTCTTACTTTGAAGAGATCTATTAACAATTATTTCTGTACCAAACTGAACTTTGTTTTTTTGAAACAATTGTCAAAAGGCTACTCCTTAAAAAAATTATATTGTATTAATTGTGCAACACAAAATAAACAAAATTATAAATTCTATTAATTGTTATTATTTGCAAAATACACTCTATAACAAAAAAATGACTCACCAAGAACGAGTTGTCCGATAGAGAAAAAAATGGGTAGGTAGGAAAATTATGTACAAAATAGAAAATGATTAAAATTTCAGAAAAATTTAATGATTTATTTCAGAGTTATATAGTTATAAAGTAAAGAGCTCAATAAGGTGTTGACCCACCTCTAGCCTGGATGCAAGCTGCCACATGATGTAGCATAGAGTGATAAAGCACCCTGATGATCTCCTGCAGTATTTCTTGTCAAATTTGCTCCAATTGTCGGGCCTGGTCATCAACATTACCTGGTAGATGCAGTCGCCTTCCCATCATATCCCAGACATGCTCGATTGGAGAGAGATCTGGCTGGGGAAGAATGTGTTTGACAAGCTGTAAGTCAACATGTGTGGTATGTGGTCTGGTATTATCTTGCTGAAAAATAAGCCCAGGATACAGCAAAAGGGACGGTAGCAAAAAACAGTTCCTCAGAATGTCATTGACGCACCACTGTTCTGTAAGTGTGCCTCTAATGAGGGCCAAAGGGGTCCAGCTGTCAAAAGAAATGACACTCCAGACCATAATTCCTGGTTGAGGGCCTGTGTGGTGTGCAATAGTGAAAGCACGATTCGTCGCTAAACACTATACATCCCCAGTCAGGATGATTCAAACCTGATTGAGCAAAGTGCCACTGTAATCTGGCTCGACATTGTGCAGGCATGAGTGGCATGTGGTATAGTGTTCGTTACTAGTGTAAATTTCGCTCTATTTGTCTGTGAATGGTCATGGTGGACACTCGTGTGCGTGTTGCACATCTGATGTTTGATAATGATGAATCAGGCACTGTGACAACTGATCAGACAATCAATCTGTCCTCCTGATCTGCTGTGGCCCTAAGTTGACCGCTACCATCATGATGCTGAAATCTGCCATTGTCCACCTATTCTTGCCGACATCTTCTAATGGCCACATGGCTTTGACCCATATGACAAGCGATTCTCCGATTTGTCCTACCTGTCTCTTTCATTCCAATGATATAACCTCTTTCAACCCCTGAGAGTTGCTTGTAATGAGCTCGAATTTTGCTGTGAGGCATTTTTTCAGTCATTGAAAGGTATCCCAAATCGCAATGCAACAGAAATTTTGACCATTGTTATAAAAAGATGCAATTAAAGAATCGTTATTTTTTTTTACTTAATCAGTATTTTTTTTTTTGATAAAGAATATATGTGAATTTATTTAACAAATTATATTTCAAAATTTTTTTTCTTCGTTCCTAGTAAAAATGATGTATCCCGCAAAAAAACACATGCACGTTCTTCCAGCAGTTCTTCAGGGAGTGAATCTGCTGACAGTGAAAGCAGCAGTCGATCTACCAGTCGAGGCTCAATTCTAGAGAGGTAGGGTTATCATTCCTTATTGGTTAGTTGTTTTATTAATTTGTCAAAAGCATTCTATTTTATTTTTTTATGAAATTTATTTTGTTTTTGGAAAACTAATATCTTTTTAATCTATTTTGCATCATAAGTCAGTAATAAAATTTTTAATTTTGTACTTAGGGTAACTCATGACCAGGTACGTATTTTAACTTAATATTTCACTCTGCATGGAGCATTAACCTATTAGAGTCCATTTTGTTATAAAAGTGGATCATATTAACATGCATTAATCATGCACTCAAGTAATAAGAATAGCACTGAATTTTTGCACTTAAATTCTTTTTAGTTTTAATCCAAGTCTTCATTTCTGTGTAAACTTTAATATGATTATGTGGAGATTAAAATGTCAAAACTTGTACATTTTGACTAACCACTGAAAAAAAAATTCTGAACTTTTTTTTAAATGCATACTGATGGGAAAAGTATATAAAATAACAATTTATTCAGGATGAAATATTTCTACTACCAAAGTTGATTTCATTTCATTTTTGAAATGATTAATATAGTGTAGTTTTTGTAAACTATGAAATGTTTCATAATAGAAATATTTAAAATTAATGTCATGTGAAATATTTAAAATTAATTTTAAAGGGATTTTTTAAGAAAAAAAATTAAACATTTCAGATTGGCTTCATATTTGATACTGAAATAACTATACTCCTCAAAATTAGTTGCTTCAATAAAAGTTGCCTTTTTTTTTTAATGAAATTATTTAAGCATAGAATTGCATGCATGAAAATAAAATGAAATTTTTTGAAAATAAAATTACTTTTCATATGCGTTTTTACCATAATAAGTGTAAACAGTATGTATTTTAATTTTAAAAAGTAAGAATAAACGCATTTTTAAAAGATATTTTTTAATATTAAAATTTGAGTCAATTACATTTTATTCTGACAATTTATAAAAAGGTTCCTCCGAATATCGGCTAATTACTAGTGAAATATATTACAGCTGCATTTTTTATATCTTGGAATTATATATATACTGGAGGGTGTCCCGAAACTTAACGATAAACAGGTAGGAGATAAAAGGTGGGAGTCATATCTGTTCTGGGAATAACATAAAAAAAATTTGCACCATTTGGTTAAGTGAGGACAAGCACATTTTCGAAAATGTGGAAAACTAACACGTCCATCTCATCATTAACAATGATTAATTACTATTATGATGATTTTTTCACTAACTTTGCCTTACATAGCTGTACTATTAATCACAGTCACAGGTCTGACAAAAACCTTTGCTGATTTAGGTAAAATTAACATAATTTGTGTGAGTTGTTCAGTTTTTAAAATAGTCATTTTGTTAAAGAAAACAAAATGGCTATGATTGTTAAGAATAGAAATGTAGCAATTTTGTACCATTTTGGATTTGTCACTAATAGGACCATCTTTTGAAATAATTTGCGTAGAGTAGTATGCAATATTTTTCTTTTTATGAAGGGCCAAAGTTAGGTGACATCATTTTCTCAAACTGGCACAAATTGTCTTAATTTTAACTAAACCAATAAAAGTTTGTATACCATTTATGACTGTGATTAATAGAACAGCTACAAAAGATCATTAGGGATAAAATTATAGTGAAATTGAGGAATTTTCAGTCAGTTTCTAATGATGTGTAGGGAATTTATCAACAGAAGTGTATTTAAAATGAAAATGTTCTACAAATAAAAAAAAAAATTCTCTATAATTGTTATGCAGAGAAAAGAACATGTATTGTACCATTTTGGAATCTTAACAAAATGGACCAACTTGAAAAACTTGCCTGGGGTTATATGTAATGGTTTTCTTTTTATGGTGAGTCAAATTTAGGTGACATATTTTTCTCAAACCCTGATTCACACTAATTAAATTAATTTTAACAAAACCAGCATAGGTTTTTCTCCAACTTGTGAATGCAATTAATAGTACTGCTATGTAAGGTGATGTTAGTGAAAAAATCATCGTAAAATTATGAAATTTGTGGTCGCAGTAGCTAATAACGGGATGGAGAATGTCAGTTTTCCACATTTTCAAAAATGTGCTTGTTCTTACTTAACCAAGTGCTGGGAAATTTTTATATTTTTCCTAAAAGTGGTACGACCTAGGATTTCTGATTTTCCAGGAATGTAATTGTTCTCAAAATTCCCAAAAATCCATCAAAATTTTTTTTAAATTAAAAACAAGTTATTTTTAAATGAAATCAATAATAATATAAAATAAGGATAAATATAAATTTCAAAATTCATACTTATTTATATAATGAGCTAAAAATACAAAAATTTTTTTAATTGATTATTCATTTTTAAAATAGGATTTCAGAAAGCATAAGCAATTTATACTTTTATCTCTTAGCCTAGTTCTAAGCTTTGTGACAAATGATCCGGAAGCAGAAAATGCTCTCTCGGCTTCAACTGATGTTGGAGGAATTGTTTTTAAAGCCTCACATAGTTTTATAATATTTGGTGATGGATTTTCAGTCGATTCGAACAACTGCATCTCTTGTTTCATGATTTTGTTCAAACTAGTACTTTTTTCGGTTGAACAATATAAAACTTTTGTTTTAAAATAAATTGCTTTCTCTCTAATTTTTCGTCTAACATCTGAGGTTTTTCTTTCAAATCTCCATGCTCTCTTTTTCTGAGTGCATAGATTCCTCTTTTTCACAGAAAAGCCTTGTTCCTATCATTTGGGCTTGTCTAACCAAACAATTTTTACTAGGCAATCATGAAATATTGTCAGTATATGCAGCTGCTTCGTATTTTCTCCCAAAATTCAGGTATTGCATTTATCCTACTAAATTAACATTGCATTTGTCATTAATTCTTTGGATTAGAGAATATTTCATTTTTCGCAAATTCTGTATTTTGATTGTTCAATTCTCCAATAACGAAAGAAAACACACCTTCTGCAGTTAGCAAAGTTGCATTTTAAATATATAATTTTTCTAACCCAATTTTAACTGTGCTACAATTGTAGTCACAGTTTTAAACTCTACATTGGCCATCATTTATTCTTTAATGTCAATTAATGCTTTTAAAATTGCTGACTTTATTTCTAAAAATCTTTTAAGCATTGCCAACAAACTTTTCCAGCATGTTTTGGTATCCAAACAAACCATCTTTTCACAGCCAAACTCTTCTTTAACATATTTTTGTAAAACATCATTCTTGAGAGGGGATTTTCTGAATAATTTTACTACATTTCTAATCTTTTTATAGTTTCATTTTTGTTAGTTATATAATTTTTTTCTGCATAAGTGATATGAAACAAAGCATCTGTTCTTACACCACTTTCAAATTTCTAAATCTAATGCTTTGTCTGATGCTAAATTTAATCTTTGCGATTCCTGGGAATGAAGTATAATTCCCAGGAATATAAAAAGTACAGAAATCTTATGATTTCCCAGGTTCCCGGGGAAAAAACCCTAGTATGACCCCATCTTTCACCTCGTGCATGATTATCATTAAGTTTTGCGACACCCTGTATATATGCAACTTATAATGTGTTTTAAGCAGACTTCCTAAGTTTATCTAAAATTTTTAAATCTACATAAAGTTACAAATCGCTGCTTTCATCAACTTGTATTTAAAAGTATTTAATTAATTATAACTAGTAATAGCATTTTGAATTACAAATTATTAAGTTGAATAAGTTGTAATGCTTATAATGCAAATCAGGAATAAACTTTGATCCCTGACTTGTTTACTCTTATGAGCAATCTATCTTAATCAGTACTTCAACTTCAAAATGTTCCTAAGTATTTGCAGGAATAAATAACTGCTGACTATTCAATTAAGAAATTGTTTTTTTTTTTTTTTATCTTGTGATACATATCTTTGACGGTGCTTTTTAAAAAGTTTGGAAATTGGTAGATTGAAAGTAGTTTTTGTTGCTTATTTTTTAATTAATAATTTATTAATTTCATTTAAATATATTTTTTACATCAATTACTGAATAATATTAGAGTTAAATAAATAAAATGGAATTTTTTTTTTGTTGAACATTCTTATCAGATCTAATGATTTATTTTACAGTGATTCATCCCAGGATAAACGTAAGAATAGCTCTAAGCATGAGAAGACTCATAAGGGAAACAGAAAAAGAAGCACAAGCTCTGAAAGGATTCGATATTCTAAAGATGCAAGATCTCGAAAGGATATTTATGAAGCCAAGGTAAAGTAATTTGTTCTTATATTTCTTTTATGTTTAAATATATAAAGCATATTGTGAACTATTTTATTTCTTTGTTCTTAAGTATTATCTGAGGTAAGTAATGAATTGTGAATAGGCTTTTTTAATGTAATTGAATTGAAGAGATTAAAAGGTCACAAAAATCCTCTAATCATAGATTAATTTAAGTTGCATTTGTCATATTTGAAAAACATTAAGATTTCTTTTTGTGAGAATAAAAACATGTCTTCAAGAACCTCTAGCTAGATTCATTAGTGTGATAATATGATAAATAAGGTATATTTCATATATTAACAAATGGTGTAAAAATTATTTTTTTTTAAAAAAATAGTTAACATTCATAAAATTACCTAAGTAATGAAAATAGTAAGGATAAATATTGCTTTCTGTTAACCTGTGTAGTAGTAGACATGGCTTTCAGTCTAACTGATTCTTGTTACAAATCAGGAAATGTAAAACCCTGTAGTAACTTTTTTAGTTCTCTGAATTTCATGTACAATACTTGACTTTTCTCATAATATTTCTACACTATAATTATGTATAATATTTAATTTTTCATAATCAAGCCAGATTATTTGAATACTATATTTCGTTCAAGTGTAATATAATTAGGAAGTTCATGTAAAGTAATCATTAATTGTGAATTTTTCCATATGCTGATTTTTTTAATCTTCCATTAATAATTATGAGATTTGTTGGTGGTATCTATAGATATAAATATTATTAATTATATTTTGATGTTAGGATAAATTTATCTCAAGATTCTTTCATCTATTCATATCTTTTTAAAAAATAGATTGGATATGTTTCCTTTGATTTCTGTCTTTTGTATATGCTTAAATTGTAATTGCAAACTTTTATAATGTATTGATTATAAACTAAATAAAAAATTAAATGCTTGGAGGAACTTAATGTAGTTTTGGTAGATTTAAATATGCTGATAATCTTATGGTTATTCAAAAATGGGGGTGAAGGAGATACTTTCAAAGGTATATAACTTGAGATATTTTGAAACTAATTGTTATTCAAAAAAAAATTTCCAAAAACAATAGAAGATCTACAAATTTTTAAAACCTTTTTGGAACATTTAGAATAATATAATATTTTGCATTTTATTTCATTGAACATCTTATTGCTATTGTTAAAAACTTAACTTTCAAAAGTAAAATATCTGAAATTATTTGTGAAATTTTTATTAATCTGTTTTAGGTTTTTAAATGTACTTTAAATAAATTAAAAATCACTTGTTAGCAACATATAAGTACTTTTGTTTAATAAATTTTCATTTTATTTTTTTTTTCTTATCAAAATTATTGTATACTGGGTTTGTTTCTTGTTTACATAAATAAATTGTACATCTATCCAAAACTGATTTTCTTCATTTTATCTCAATATTGAACTGCACACTGTAGGATATTTTAATGTAAGTATTCAACTTTTCATATGAGCAACAAGATTTGTAACTTTATCACATTCAAGCTAATTTACTTTAAAAAAATTTTTTGCTCACTTTTATTATTTTCTGTTAACTTCTTGATTGTAAAAAAGAAATTTTGAAGTAATTTTATAGACTTTTATTATTTTGATATTATACTTTGCATATTTATAAAGACAGAGTTTATATTCTCTCCTGTTAAAATTTATTTTGCAAATCTTGTGTCTTTTGTGACTTTACAAATAAGGTATTAGATGCAAAATTGTGTTTGATGATCCTTAAAATGTATAAAAGATTTTGTTGGTAACCATTTGTATAAATTATGGGTTCTTTTTATGCTTTAATAAATTTTGCTTTTATAACGCATTGTTGACCGGCAATTTTATACATTGGCTATCTCATGTCATGAGCTGTTCTGTAATTGAATCTGCTAGTAGTGCAATGAAAATAAAATTTAGTTAACTTTATTTATATGTAATGAATTAAGAGGAGACTTCGAACATATCTTTTATGTAACTTTTAAGTTTTTTAAATGTGATAAACAGTGTAGCAATCACATGTGTAATGATGTCTACATGTTTTGCTAATATATCTCACCTTGCTGCACTTTTCTTTTGAAGAGGATGCTTTACAAGCTTCAAATTAAGTTTTTAAATGCTATTGACTTTTTTCTAAAATATTTATTTGTTGCTCAGAAAAGTGGATCATTGCTTGGAGTCCTTTTAAAAGTATGACAAAAAGTTCTCAGAACAGTGTTGAATTTATTGGAATCTACAGTAATCCATTTCCTAGTTACTTTTAGTAAAAATTTTTTGTATCTTAATTTATTTTATAACTTGTAGTTACTGTAACTTTTAAATGCATTGAATAAACCACAATTTATCAGAAGGAATAATGTACCTAAATAGCAAGAAAAATATTTTACAATAGAGCGGACATAAATAACAAAATAAAATAATTCTGTTTTACTCTAGATTTCATTAATTAAAATCAATAATTTGCAAGTGCAGACATAGATTAACTCATGAACAGTATTTGGGCATGGAATACAAGCTAACTCATGACCGTTCAACAATGTGTTGACACAATTATTCTTCTAACTTGAATATTTTGAATGTGGCTGTCATTGAAACATTTTAGTTATGTTAAGATTTTAGAAAGTATGTGCAAAAATGATATTCATGTATTTTAAATTTTTTGTTAGATCGTAAATTAGTTTTGTAACACTAACAGGATTTTCATTTTTTTAAGTAGGAATGACTGACTTAACTGTGCTTCACAATATAAATGATTTTTAAGAAATTTGATACTACATGAAGTTTTAACTGCTAAAAGTTTTAATCATCCAAAACAAGCACTTTTTTAGCATTCAAGCATTAGTGAATTTTTATAATATTGCTAAATTTTAAATGTAATTTTTAAAAATATTTTTAGTTGATTGATATTTTTTAGTATGTGTTATGTGAGAGGTGTAATTTGTATTAAAATTGCAGAAAACATCTTATACTGTTTATCACAATTTTATCTTATGATTAATGTCATTAATTTTTTATTATCTAATATATCTTATATAAAAAATCATATTTTATTTCTTTTCAAATTATGTACATTAATTAAAGAATTAGTAATAAGCATATTTTTATTGATAAATGGAATTTAATTATTAATTTTTAATGGAATTTCATTTTTCACTCTTGTAATAACCGGATGGAGTTTTCTGAAGACACTGTTAATCATTAAACTTCATAATTAAATGGGAAATTGTATGTATTCTTATTACCATCATAAGCAATTTTATATTATGTTTCTTACAACAAAAGTTTAACTTTCATTGTTTTCCTAGAAGGCCAAGTACAAAAGGAAATCCACCTGTACTTCATCTTCATCAGATGATTCTTCTCCAAAGCAATACTATCGTCTGGAGCCTGTTCTTCTGAAATCTAAATCAAAACACAAGAAATCGCGTCAAATAATTGAAATTCCAAAGAAGAGTACCTTTGAATTGAAGAAATATGATAAGAAGAAAAGGACTTGGGAATCTTCATCTTCCAGTGATGAAGAAATTTCTAAACCAGAAAGCAAACGCCGTAAACGGTCTGAATCACCTCCTGCCTCTAAGGCTTCTAAACGCTTAGAAAGGTATGATGGTGCCTTTTGCTTGTGAGGGTGCAAATACTTAAATTTTAAAAGATTCAGACATTCCTTATCCATCTTGGAATGACTATAAAGTTTTAGCTTTGTTTCATGTAATGAAAGCAGTTTATAGATCCCTTTATTTAAACATATTTAAAATATTTGTACCTTTTCTAAGCACTTTAAAAAAAAGTATTCTCATGTTCTAGATAACTTAAATCTAAACATTTTGTTCATTAATTTCTAACATATCATTGGAAAGGGGTAAATTAAAATAGTAAATCAATTTCTTTTCAATCTTTATCAGTTAAAAAATCTTAACTTTGACATCACGGGTTGCATAAATTTTAAGTGTTTTTTTAAGAAACTAGGAAGAAGAACTCAAAAATATTTGTAAGAAATAAATTGACTTAGTGCAATTGTAATCTAAATGTTTCTTTTTTGAATTACCAGTTAATGTGTCGGTTATGTTCAATCACTTGCTTTCTTAAATGCTATGCCAATAAAAAAAATTATTAAATTAGATTATATATATAAGCAAACATTTTACTATCCAGCCTGTTTATTTCTCCACCCTTTAATTCTGATTTTTTTTTATTGTAAGTTCATTTTTCTTTCTTTTTCTTAATTACCTGATAAAATTCAACAACAATGTATTTTGATTCTAATTTTTTTCTAACATTTCAATAGGGATGAGGCAAAGGCTGTGAGCAAAGGTGATTGCCATAAATCTTCAAAACGATCCGAAAGGGACTCGCATAGCTCTGTATCAAATAAGCATCGTAAAAATAGATCACGTTCTGGTGAAAGTCATCGCAAATCCCAACACAAAAGTAAAGTTTCTGATGATGAAAGGTATATATTTTTAAGAGCATTAACTATATTCTGATACATGAAATAAAAAAATAAAATGCTGTTTTTTTCTTTTTTTTAAACTTAAAATAAGTTATAACACAATTTCCTTTTTAAAAAATTTGGTTATTAAAAAAGGCTTTTCTAAACTTCCACTTCAATAAATAAATTGTGTGCCCCAAAAATTCATTAAAGTTTTTCTGCATATTTTATAAAACTTATTAATTTGTTATTTAGTATCTGGTGATGTGTTTGTAGTGATTTTGCTTCAAAATATTATTGGCTAATATGTTCAATAAAAACAACTTCAGAGAGGCTTACCTTCTTTTGATGAAGAACAGAATTTACAATTCTGGGGGTGCCTAAATTATCTTTCCATTATCTAATAAGGTTCATGCCCTTAACAATAAAGTTTCAAAATATCCAAGTTGCCATTATATATTTCTAATCCTTTGCCTTGTCAATCAAATTTTATTTTTCTCATTTTCAGCTAGATTTTGGATATATTGTTATAATTTAAAGTAAATTGAAGAATTTTGGTGCAGCTTAAACAAAATGGTTTTGTGCCAATTAACCCCACTAATTAAAACATATGAGCATTATTTGCTATTTGTAATAATAAGTGTCAAATTTTTGTTTATTATATAGTGAGTTAATGTTTTCTCCTTATAACATAATTATCTATTTATTCATTCTGTTGAATTCACAAAGGATTCAATTCTGCTCTTCTTTCTGTAGTGGCGACAATCGGAGGAAACAGAAGCACCATCGGAGAGACAGTGTGGATGAAAGGCATCAGGAGAAGGAAACCAAAAGTAAAAAGAAACATGGTCGAAGGGATACTGAGTCTCCTAACCAACATAATGGATATTCAAAGCATGCTATGAGATCTCAAACAAGAGAAACTGTTGATTCTGAAAAAAGTAGGAGGTAAATAATTAAATTCATTTTCTGAAGCAAATACTTTTATGCGTAAACAATTTTCAAGACAGAAAGATTCATTTTTAATCTTCATTAGAACCAATATACTGTTTTAAATTATATTTAATCTATTGAATTGAGTTATTTCTATAATTAAATTTATTTTTTCAGTTAGCTGTGATGAAATATATTGTAGACTGTATAAATATGTCAATTATTTGTAAGATATTTCCTCTCTGTGGGACATTAAGTATGCAAGCAAGCAAATTTATTATCATATTCATTACAAAAGTAGTGTATATTTAAGTGCCTTTTTCTTTAAAAGTAGAAAGGAAAATGCACATACTCCAGATAGAAGGCAAAAAGTACGTACTGGCCATAAGAAAAGTAAATAACAAAACAGTTAATTTTGTTGGTGATTCAAGGTTATACAGGAATTGAAATTCATACCCATAGCTGCCGTCTCCAGCAACTAAAACAACTTAAACCTTGTGAGGCATTGGGTCAAACTGGGTTTGGATAGTGTAAATGGACAAGTCATTCCATGTGTTGTTTCAAGCTTATACCTCACTTCATCAATCATTGTAGCTGAAGAGCAGTGGTGCCCAGTTTTTAGCTACCCATGACCAGCTATTTTCAGTGTGTAAGAGATATGAATAATATGCTAGCCAGGGCAAGAATGTGTTAAAGTAAGTCAGGACACAAGCAATATGCATCATCATATTGAACCAGGATTTGTCTGAAAAGATGACCCTGTTGCTGCAAATGATGTCGCATTGTCCAGGAGGGATAAACTGGCCCACTTCGTTACTCCAGGTCCATTTTATGCCTGTACAGTCCTGTAAGGCCTGACATGTTTGTTCTCTTCATTGCTAATGACAGGAGGCCATTGAGATTCTACATGACACTTAGTGTGGCCCTCTTGAACCTATTGGTGGCTGCGGTAGCCAAGGTATCAGATCATGGCTAGCATGTCATGAGTTTGAGCCCAGTACCACTGAAGACCTGCCGTGTAGGGGAGCGATGCACGTTAAATCTGTCAAGAGCTCAAACATCCTCCCATTGGTGTGGTGTGGTAGTTAGGAGAGGGGGTGCCAGCTCAGGTGCCATCCATGTCACTTTACCAGGGTTCAAAATTACGCAGCCCGTCGCTGAAAGCCCTTGTGTAACTGAACAGTGCAACATTAATATTCACTCATTCACCCTGGACCCATTGATTCCATATTTGCATGCCATTCTTTGGACTCTGAACAATGTAAGTAGCAATATTGTGGAACAATAGGCGGCATTCTTAATAGGTGTCATGATCATACTGCTATCATATTGCAATATGTCCTGGTAACTCATTCTCCTTGTTTGAGGCATAACATGATCTTGTCACAAACTACTAACATTCAGATGCAATTTCTAATTGAAGTACTGACTGCACAACTTTTCTTTTTATACATAGTTGAGATGCTATTTCTCCTTCTTGAATTATTCTACATTTAAATAGTGATAATTTAGATGTCATAGCATCGGTTTTTTGCACGAATATATTTGCATCATTCACCCCCACCCCACCCCCTCCTTAATAATGTGGCAATTTTAATGTCAAACAGTGTAAAAAGAAAAGGTTAATTATCTAGTTTTAAAATATTTTCTTAAATATTGCAGTCTTTTCAGGTAAAATAAAATTCTCATTATCTCTAAATAAAATTTTTTGATGCTCAACTATGACATTTTTTTTAAAAATCTCCTTTGTTTCCCATAGAAATACTGTAAAATGACATATGATTACATGCTAAAGTAAAAAAGGATGAAATTTAAATTTCAGTGGAAAAAAAATTACACTTGTATTTGAATACATATGTAAAGCATAATATTGTGGGAGTTAATTTTGAAACTTCTTAATTTTCTTAAGGTTTTAAATAATTGATTATTATTCTTGTACTGAAATTATTTTATTTGTTCATAAGATGCTCACTTCTCCCCTATAATGTTTTAAATAATTGATTGATATCGATTTTTAAAAAAAAAAAAAGATAAAAATGCTCTCTCAACAATTTTATTAGATCCATACAAATTGCTGTTATGTGGATTTGTTTTATATGAATCATATTATTAGTATGTACTTTTTAAAAGTAAAGTTTATACTTTTTACTTCATTATTAACAAGCAAAAACATTTTTTGTTCAATTAAAATTTTGTAACATTTCCCTTGTTTTTATTATAGTCACCTTAAGTCTTACTTCAAAAGCATCTTAAATTTTATTTTTTCTAACAGAGTTTAATGAATTTAAAGCTAAGCAGTTTTATAATGCTGTTGTTTATATTATTCTTTTAGTACAGAATGTCCCTTTCAGGCAAAAAAAAAATCAAATCCTGTCAGTATGTTAATGTTTTGTAGGAATGTCATATTTTACATAAAGATAGCTTTTGTGCTATTGTTCCAATTTTTCAGTTTTCTATTTTTCAGTGAGTTGTATTTTCAATCGAATAATTATAATAAAATGTTTTGTTTTTCTGCCAGATCTGTAAGTGTTCATAAACACAAAAAACACACTCCAAGGTCTCCATCTCCTTCACCAGTTGCTTACAGACATAAAAAGCATATAATAGAATCTCCACCATATGTGGACCCAAACACACATAAAAAGAAATTTGCACCTAAATCTCCATCACTCTCTCCTCCTAAAAAAGTCAGCTCAAAACATCGCAAGTCTCGCAAAGCTTCGGTGGAATCCTGTCTTCATAAGCATTCCAACAGACATGATTCTGAGAGCAGGAGCCGCTCACCAACTGTTCTTGAAGTAAAGAGAAATGGTAAGGAACATAAAACTGGAAATTCCTCTAGCAAAGGCTCCTCCAAAGCACCTCTGAGTCCAAGGAAAAGAAGAAATGATAGTGAATCCACCAGAAGTCCAAGCCAGCACAAAAGCTCTAAAACAAAATCCAAACAAAAATCAACTTATAGAGAGAGATCACCCAATGAAAGTATGCATTGTAACAGAAGTGATAATCAAGAATCAGAAAATGAAAATTCAGTTAAGAACTGGAAATCTAAGGATGAAAACAAGAAAATCGACTGCAACAGCCGAAGCAGTAGTCCTGTGCATTACAAAAGCAGTAGTACCAAATCTAGAAGAAATAAAGCACATTCTGATGACCCTTCCCCATTGCGTAACAAGATTTCAAATTCTAAGCCAAAGGAAAATATGGTTGTTATTGCTGAAACTTGCCAAATTACCTCATCAAAAGAATCCTTGGGCTCAAACCAGTGGAACCAAAGATCGAATTCCTGCAGTCCAGTTAGAATGCCATCCGCAAATGATTCTAAGAAACAAAAGAAGAGCAAGGAAAGTTTGAAACACATTATCAAAGAGGATGCCAACAAGCACAGTCCAGTTTGGTCTAAAGATAAAAATTCCAGTCCAAAAAGTGATAAATCCAAAAGTCTTACAAAATCCAATAGCACACTGCAAGAAATAAAAATCAAGCGAGGTAGTACTGAGGATGCCAATAACAATCCAGTTCCAATGAATATAAGCAGTGATCTCGAAAACCAAGATGGTTTTAGTGCCAGAAAGAACAACTGGAATGTGATATCCAATGCAGAAAATATGAATCAGAATTCAAATGTCTCCCCAAGTCCTGATTCTAAACGTGCTTCAGTTGTTAGAAGTGATGGCAATGAAACTCCTTCTAAAGAGGCAAAATATTCATCCAAGAGTGGGAAAAAAAGCAATATGAAACATCTAGAGGATTCAGAAGAAAAAATTTCAAGACGAAAGGATTATAGTCCATCTCGTAGCAGGAGTGTGAGTGAGAATCGTGACCTAGAAACGAATACCAAGAACAAAGAAAGAACTCCTGATGGCAATCACTCTCGAAGTAGGAGTACCAGTGTTGCACGCAGTGCAAGCCGCAGTGGCAGTGAGGGATCCAGTCGAAGTCGTAGCTATAGCCACAGAGCAAAAAGCTACAGCAAGAGTCGTAGTCAAAGCTACAGTAAGAGTCGCAGCAGAAGCAGGAGCAAAAGCCGAAGTAAAAGTAGAAGTCGTAGCCACTCAAAGAGTTACAGTAGAAGTAGAAGCAGAAGTATATCTGTATATTCCAGGTTTGTTTAGAAATGCTAAATTCATATGCTTAGAACCTTTTTTTATGAAAGCAGCTTTTTTGATAAATTAATAAATGCATAAAAATGGAAGTTTTATTCTTAATGGTATTAGAAACAAAGGCATCATCAAAAAGAACATATTAATTACTTATTTAATTAAAACATGATTGAAATATGTAAAAGCAGTAAATTGGTATTAAAGTTCTTTCTATGAAATTAATATTTGATAAAGCATTTTAGATCTCTCCATTATTTCTCAAATGATTTTTTACAGTATTTTAATATATTTACATTCTTATTGGTAAATGATTACTTATTAATGAAATTTATCATTCTTTTTATTTTTTTTGTTTGATCAATTTTAATTTATAAAAAGAATGAGATACTTATTTTTGAAAAAATTTCAACTAAAACTCAGAAGAACTTTAATTTACATGTATGTCAAATGTGTTTTTTAATCTGAAAAGTTTATTTATTTTACCTCATATTTTTAAATTAATATTAGTTAAAGTCCTGTAGAATTTTCTTTTTTCTATGATAACAAATTTGCATATTTTTATAAGATACCTTTTAAAAAAAATGAACTTTTTTTTGCATTTTATCCTGTATATAATGCAATTATGTTTGTTTTTAATTCTAAAACTGTTGTCACAAAAGTAGTGAGAGTAAATTGGAAATTATTCCTTTTCTCTCACTTTCTCCATGCTATATTTTAAATAATCGTGTATTTTTTATAAGTATTGTGTGTTGAATTAACTTGTAATCAACTTAATACTTATAATGTTTTATAAATGCTTTAAATCCCCACATTTACATATAAAAATGCATAAGAGATTTTTTTTACATGATTTATTTCTAGTGTATGTAATAGATAGATTTTAATTTTTCTTATAATTTAGTACAGAAATCATATTTTTAATGGTAGAAGTGAATAGAGAGGCATTAATTATTTTCTTTAAAATATTTTTAATAGTTGTATTTTTTATTTTATTTTTAACTTTAAGAGAATGACAACGTCTGTAAATGTAACCCAATGTTACTCAATTGTGGCTCAAAATTACAAAGTCCATTACTAATAGACCTTGATGCTTCAAAGTGTGCTGTTAATAAATAATCAATCTGTTTATTTTTAACTATACAGATACAAATAATTAATATAAAATTTTTGAGGGAAAAATTGTATATAATCATATTGGGAAATAATTTTTCTGCCCTTTTATCCAAATTTCTGTTTTCTATGCTGAATAAAAATGTTCAAGAAAAATTTTTTTTAAAAAAATCACTAAATAAATAGAAAGAACACTATATAGATCAGATGTGTAGCCAGATCAAAATATTTTCAAAAGTAATAAATTTTCTTCAAGACAAAAAAAGCAGTTATAAATTATTTTTTTTTCCTGACAAAATATGCTGCTGTTCAAAATTATGAAAGTTCCTTTATATTTATAGAAGTTATCATATTTATTAAAATCTAAGCTGCAGCCCAAATTCTCAACACCTTTTTGTGAAAATATATAAAATGGTTTGTGTGATATCAGATATTTAAGAAATTTAAATATTGCTGTTGAATAATTAATTTATTTTACCAATGGTTAAATATTAAATACCTACATGAAGCCTGTAATTGCTCTCACTGTCAGTATCATGTTTAATTTCCTCCATCCAACAAATTTTTCCGTCTTTGATCCTAAGCCACACCCAATTTTCAGTAGCATTAACGTTGAGAATAAAGTGAGGCTTAAATTCATATAAATACGGTATACTTCTCTCTATAACTGAAAAATTTCAGCTCTAATGTATAGAAAATGATGCAATTTTATCAAATGTTTAAACATCTATATTCAGTACAGCTGCATATATTAGTATTTTTCCTTAACTGTTGCTACATATTTTTCTCAATAATTAAAAGTACTAAGTCTTATTATATAGGTTATATTTTACTTTGGTTTTGTATAAGATGGATGTATTTCTTTTGATTAGATCTCGTTCACGATCTTACTCATCACGTTCTCGCTCAAGATCTATTGCCCGAAGCCCATCCATTCCCAGAAGAAGAGGCTCTCCTAGTTTTTTAGATAAAAGACGCATTACTAGGTAAAATGGGCAGCTGTAAATTTTCACTCATGATTCCTTCCAAAATCTTATGGGCTGAAAAATTTATGTATTTAAAAACTGTCTTTGTTATATATATAATTGGCATGTAATTGTTATCTAAATTATAGTTTAATTTAACTAGTTCAGCCATGTAAAATCAGCATTAAATGTCTAATTTTTTAAAATATTTGTGTTGCATATCGAAATACTTTGTGAATTACTTAAAGATGTTTGCGTAGTTACCACCTTCAAGTTGTTGTTTTTCAACTTGCTAGATATTTTTTTTAAAGTTACTTATATGTATATTTTCAGTTTCCAGCAACTATGGAAATGTTTTTAACATTGATTTCTTTTTCTAATACTTAAGAAAAATTTTTACTCAAAATTCTGTATTTTTTACTAATAAATTAGCAACTTTTTACTAACCAATCAAAATGCTACCTACTAAGTTTCCTTCTAACATTATTATCTAGTAATAATTTTCTATTGTCACTAACAAGGCGACTGATTCTTTAGGGCTCGTTCTGTAAGCATGCCTCGATATAGACGTACTTCTCGATCGAGTTCTAGAACATCTTCTAGCTACCAATCTCGGTCACCTTTCAGCCGTCATTCTTCCATTAGCACCAGTAGCAGCAGTCTTTGGAGTAGAGTGTACCGCCTTTATTAAAAGTATTTTTGAAATTTGGCCCATTGGCTTAATACCTCAAACTGCAGAAATTTAGTCCTAGCTTACTATTTGTATTATTAAAGAGATACGTTCAAAATTACTAACCAAATATTTCAATTTATAATACAAGTTTTCTTGATGCCCAAAATTCTCTGTTCTTTCTTCCTCTTCAGAAATTTGATGACTATGAATATCCTCACTTCTACATGAAATGAATCTTTCTTTGTACTAATTTCTTATTGTGTTAATTTTCCAACACATCACTAAATTTGTGGTATTAAACATTATGAATTGCAATCTTTTGAATTCTACGTTTATTGGTTTTGATCATATTTGCAATTTTGATTTTATAAAAAGAATAATACTTTTTATTTGAATCACATATTTTTCCTTTAAAATTTTCTCTCACTCCTCAAACTCAGATTTGTTTGAACACAATTTTTTAATTGTTCTGCTCTTAATTATTTGCCATTCTCTCTTTTTGAAACTTTCATTTTGTGAATTTCTTTCAATACAAATAAATATATACTTAGGATGTCATGTTATCTAGTCATCTAAGTATCAAGATTAATGACTTATTTAGCCTTACAATGTCTATTTATTTAAGTATGTATGAGTGTTTTAATCTGAAAGGGAAATAGTTCAGTTCTTAAAAATTATAGTATTAAATTACAATTTCTTTTCAAAAATCGAGCATTTATAATTCTTATGTAATGACACTTGTTTCATTTATTTCTATCTCTGTCGATTTATTCCTCCACTGTTGAAAGATTTTTTTTCTTTTTAACTTTTCTTACTTTCAGTTGAAATTTCAGTTATCTGTCCTAATTTTTTATATCGATTGAGGTGTTTATTTGTACATTTTATTGATTCATTGGTCGAACTAAGTTGTTTTAGAGTAAAACTTTTTGTAGTTTTTAGCCCCAATAAGTAATACTAAATTTCTGCAGTACTGTGATATCTGAAGAGGTGAAGGCATGGTGGTGGTCTACAAATGAACACATTTTCAATATTTTTTTCAATTACTTAACTCTTCTGGTTTTTTGGTTTTTGTCGTTTGAATTTTTATACAATATTTTTGTCCTGCACATTTTCTCTCCTTTACTTGTTGCATGGCCTTCTTTCTTAATGCATTTAATTTTGTTGTTTTTATTTTGTGCTTTTTTTTTAAAAAAAAAATTTTTATTTTTGTAAAATTGTTTGAGCAGAACTGAGCATTTTTACCCCTTCCATCAGCATTCATAGATGTCTTTTTGTTATTGTATACATTCTCAAAAACAAATATTATTTTTTATTATATTACTTAAATGATAGAAAAATTTTAAAGAAATCTTAAGTGTAGAACTAAAATGTAGAATAAGGTTCATTAAATGTATCCTTTAATTTGTATTAACTTATTTTAAATGAAATAATCTGAATATAGTTGTTAAAATCTTGAAGTTGATAGTTTTTCTAAAATCACATAATTTTTTTATTGCAAAAAAGAAAAAAAAAGTGTTTAGCTTTGTAATTGCGTAGTAAAATTTTAACAAGATATTGAACAAAAATTAGATTTCTCGTCGCTAGAGCAGAAATTGCATACACCCAGATAGAATGACTTAGCTCAGTTTAGCTCAAATTAATCTTTTGTCTTTTTTTTAAAAAAAAAATGTTATATTTTGTTGCACTTTTATTATTTTATATAATTTTCTTTTATAGATGTGCATAATTGTTCTTTTTATTTCAGTTGATCCACATGTTCTGTTCATGCACTATGCACTCAGTTACAGGTATACATTACACGTTTTTCTTTTGTTTTGCACTTATGATTTGTTTCTTTTGGTTTTTATTTTTGTGTGATTTACATGGAAACAGTAAAAATATTGCATGAATGTTATAAATCTTTGTTTTGTTATTACTTTATTGCATATAAGTTAAAAAGATTTCGAAAAATAGTTTATTTCTTTGCTTATTTCATCATTTGTTTTACATTACACCACATTAGACAAAAAATTTTTTGCATGGGTTTTAATTCTGAAAAATATTGCCATTTACTCACTTTTTTTTACACTTGAAATGAACAGTGTTACAAAAGAGCATATTTTGAATTTGTAATGTGGAGAAAAAAATGGTATAAAAAAATTTACACTTTTAGTTTGTTTTTTTATTTTGAATAATCAACTTAAAACAGGAAGTAAAATATTTATTCCACGTTGTGCGGATTACCAATTGTATTTATTGTTGAATTAATAAATGATTTTCCTTTCAGTATTTGGAAAACAGTAAGTATACAAATGAAGTTGTATGGTTTCATTTTTAATCTTTGTCTTTGTAATGTAAAATGCTTTTGCCCCCCCCCCCAAACTTTTTTTAAATTTGGGCTGATGGCTTTCAAGTAAAGAGTTCCTTTCAAGATTTATATTAAAAAATCTTTAAAAAATTTCAAGAGCCTATTTTTTTTTAAATGCTAGTCTTCATATAAAGGATTTTTAGATTTGCTAAATTGGTATACATATATACCAGGAGTCAGCAACCTAAGGCTCGCATGCCACATTTTGCTCGTAGTACAGTTTTTGAGTGGATGGAAATTGATAGTTTGAAATGAAGCTTATTTGACTAACATCTTCAAAATTATGGAAAGCTACATCTACGGAATCGTGAAAAAATCTGAATAACTCTAATGGTAAATCAATAGTATTTGTGAAACTATTGGATGCCATTGATGGACAGGTTTAACTTTTTGAAGAAAATTGCTTGTACACTTCTTTCCATTTTGGGTTTTGCATATCTCTGTGAACAAATCTTTTCACACATGAAAAGCATTTTGAGGCTGCAAAGAAGTTTAACTACTAAATGTTCAGAATCGTGTCAAATTGAAAGTCACAAATAATACCCCTGATGTTTTGATACAAAGTAGAGTGGTGCAGGGTTTGCATTAAAATATTTTTTTATTAATTGTATTGAAGGTGAATGTGTTTATATTTTATTGATTATTTCTTTTAATAAATATGTGTAAGAGTTATATAATGCATGTATAATTTTATTTTTTTTATATTAAAAGAACAGTTATATTTTATGCTATTTATTTTCTCTCTAGAAAAAAAAGTTTTTGTGATGTAATAAATTTATTCCTCACACCTAAGAACAATAATAAAAAGTTCCAATATTATGGTTTCAAATTGGCAATTAGATGCAATTTTTAATTCAGTCAACAAGCTCAATTATTAACACTTTACATCATAAATGTATATATGAAAATTGAAGGAGCACTTTTGTATTATTTGGGATCGAACAATCAAAAACAAAATATGTGTACAAAGATTGATCAACCTTGTACAAAACTATGTATAAAAACATGTCTATATATATGTATAAAGTTTTTCCTTATGCTGTAAAAAAAATTATATATATACATTAGATATAATTAGTAAAAGTAGGTAGTAAAAAGTTGAATTTAACTGAAAAATGAGGAGATAACTACTTGAAATTTATTTTTTTCCTGCTTACAATATATTGAAGAAGAAAGAAAAAAACAGAACTATGTAATACATGGAAATTACAGTGTTGCAATTTGAGCAACAAGTATGAACAGAGACCAGTAAATTTTTACAATAGGGATTGGCAGACATGGGATCCCTCAATTTTATGTTAAGAGTTATCAAAATTAATATATAATCAATCTGTGTAAATCTATATTATTAACCTCTATTTCCTGACTCTGCATGCATTATCGCAGCAATCGAATTGCTTAAAATATTTTCGATTGTGTGACGCTCTGAATCATATTAGTAGATTGGTTTGGCCTGCCACAGCTACAAGGTTGTCAACCCCGGATATATACCATCTAGATTTGTAAATATTTATATCTCGATATAAAATAGGAAAATAACTGAATTCAAAATTTTAGATTAAAAGTAAATGGATTGGAGACTGATGAAATAAGTTTTTTAAATATTGTCTTAAAAAAGGTGATAGTTTTTCTAATGCTTTTCCTATCCCTGACACTTTTTTTTAAAAAAAAAATAATATGAATGTGTGTTTTTTTCTGGTTTTACAAATAAGTTTATATTGATTTATTTCAAAATTTACAACTCCCACCTTTATGTTACAGAATATGACCAATTTATTTTCAATATTCTATTCATGTCTCAAATTTCATATCAACAGTATGTATAGCTTATATATATAAGCTATAAGCTGGAAAAAATTTATAGTCGATATTTTAACTATTTAAAAGAAGGGGAAAATATTGTAGTTGCATTACTTAATTTAATAAGTATTCTTACTTAGTGCTTGGAATTGATTTTCTAGTAAAAGCCCAAAAATATACAAAATATTTTTATTTATTCAGAATCACTATTTACTACAAAGTTTTGAACTAATTTCTGTAAACAAAACTTGCATGAAACATTTTACAAATCTATAATTAGAATATTAAATTTATTCCGTCACATCTCAAATGTTTTATAGATATCAACTGTAACCTTCTGAGTAAACTAATATTTTAAAATTATTTGTGTACATTATGTTTTTAAATTATGATTTATGTTTTGTTTCTCAAATCACTCAGAATGTTTATTTTTACTTTTCCTTGGTTATTTTCTTGTGTTTATTTTCAAAGCCATTTTGTTTATTTTCAATTGTACTAATGGTGCAAATTCCTTTGTTATTTACACGCCTGTTCATTTTGGAGGACAAACCAGGTGGATTTTTTTTCTTATATTTTGCTTATTAATATGCTTTATTTGAGTAAACCTGCATGATTTTATTTATTTATATTTAAGTATTGAACTTAGTTTTGTCACTGCTTTTGTTTAATATTTATTTTTTCTAGGAATCTGTATAAACTTTTACATTTTTAAGACTCACTTTGCCAATTTAAAAGACAAATATTTTATTTTGTTTTAAAATTTGTTGCCTAAAATAGTAAATAGTTATTCTAAGTATCTTGTCTTATATATTCTATAATGGGTTTTATATAAATTTAATGAGCTTGAATCATGATTTATGTAATTGAAAGATGGGATAATCATTGTTTTTTGTGCTAAATGGGAGACATTATGATTGATTGTTAAAAAAGAAAATTATATGTTATTTATATTTATGCATGTAAAAAGTTTATCAATCTTTAAGATTATTATTTATTTATATTCAAAAATAATATCTATTTCTTAAATTACATAATGGTGAAATTTTTTGAAGAAAATTCATGAGGAAAAAGGATAAAGATTATACAAGCTATTTTCTATGCATTTGTAATTGTGTTAATTAAAACATTCATAATTTAACATAGTTGTTTCTTTCCTCCTACATATTTTATGGGTAAATTGCAAGAATATGACTCTTAATTATTAAATTAAAAAAATTTTACTGCATTTTATCTTTTTTTGATAAAAGTCTTAGAAAAACTTGTCCCTTTTTATTCTTTTCCTTCTTAATATTAATAATCCAAATAATTAGTATATATCATTATTTATTAAAAGGTAATTTAAATTAAAACTAATATAAAATATATTGTATAGCTTAGTAACATTACATTAATTCTCCAAAACTATGTAAAACATCGTATAAAGTTATAAAATATTTTTTAAGTGAGTAAAGTTTATGAATTATTTGTGATATTTTAAACAAATATTTGTAGAAATACTATTTATGAGTCTTTCATACTAGCAATAACTCATAAAAATGTTACTGAAACCATTATAATTCTTGTTTTTATTAAATCTAACAAAAGATTTCATTTTGGATCAAGAATCTCTGGATCTGAATTTTAACTAAGGCAATTGTTTTAAAAGTTGTGAGAATTATTATGTTTGGATTATTTTTATCATCTTGAATATAAGTGTTTGGAAAAAAATTAAGTTCCAATGATATAGTGTTAAGTATTTTAACTGTGAAGTAGGATTTACCAGAACAAGTTGAATTAGTTACAAAATATATTTGTGTTAAAAATATTTATTTCATGCAAGGAAAAGCAGTCTGTTTTTTTACAATTGCATATTAAAGAAGAGGGTAAAGTATTTGTTTAGAAAATTTATTGTTTTAAATGACAAATTTCTTGCATGATTCGTTTTTATTCTGTTGCTGTATGATTTGCATCTAAACCACCCATCCTGCGTGTATTCTTCACTATTAAATTATTCGAATTCATAATCTATTATCAAAATTTATAATTTCATTCCCAAGAACAGGATAACAAAATGAAAATAATATATAAATTTCATAATGTAGTTTTAGAATAGCATGTTAAATCTTTTGCATTACATGAAATGTTGACAAATTTAAATGTTTTGTAAATTTGAAATTATATAAACCATCTTTTGTATTCAAAAAGCAATTTGGTGAAACTGGTTGAAAATAATAAAGACTGTATTGCAAAAGATCGGTTTTTAAAAGACAAGCCTGGGAATGAAATACATAATATTATTAAATCATCTTATGATAAAAATAATCTTGACTATATTTCAGATTGTTTTGTAAACAGTTTTATTTTGAAGTGCAGATTTTTAATAAAAATGTAAAGGGGGGGGGGGGAGAATATTTGCTTTGTGCTTGTAAAATCTATCCAGTAACAATCAAACATTTAAATTTTTTTTTTAATTTAATTAGTATCCAATGAATTATTGAAGATAGTGCTACATGGTTCTACCAATAATCTTAAGGGCTGCAGTTTTATTAATTTAGATTTCAAAGTCCTTATATAAATAACATAAAAGTGTTTGAGAATGTGATACAGTTTAATTGCAATACTAATGGAAACAAAATTTAAATCTTAATAACAGGAATAAGTTTGAGTATATCAACTTATATGCACTGATCTAATGAGGAAGCAAAATATTTTTGTGTATTTGTTTCTCATTTCTTCCGGATCGTTTATAGGAATTCTGTCACTTTTTAAATTATTTCTATATACTTGAATTCTAGTGCACGTAAGAGACCTGTACCCTATCGTCGTCCTTCACCTTCAACTCCCAGCAGTACGAGTTCCTGGTCCTACCGATCTTCACTTCCTCTTTCTCGATCTTCTTCACCAATGCACGCTCTATCCCCAGTCTCTAGGGGAAGCTCTCGAAGCCGTTCACAATCCTGGAGTCCAGTCATCAGGCCAAAGTATCGAGTACCCCTGAACACTGCTATACGATAATGCTGGTTCACTCTTTATCTGGTTGAATTCAACTCTTGCACAGATGCACTGAATTTCTATTTGCTACATCTATGCAAGTCTCAAGTAGCATCTGAGGAGCTTCTTGATGTGTATTTATTTAAAAAATTATTTATTCCCCTGTTTGTTACCTACAAATTCTAACATCTTTTAAAGCAATAGTTTTTATTGGACAGATTGAACTATGTTAGTTTTATTTCACCTCAAGAATTTACTCCCACTGTTTTCTTTCCTTCCTACTTTTAAAAAGAAATATATTTTCAAAAATGTGCATTTTGTATATAGTTATCAAGCTATTTTAATTGATGATGCTTTTTAATTAGTCTGCTTAAAAAATATTAAGTCTTGATTTATATTAATTTCCTTTGTAAATTAATATCAATACTGTTGTTGATTTCTAAATTATTTATTCATTAAATATAAGCAGTGAGCGTTTCATGACATTATATATTCATGGATGAAAACCTGTTTCATATATTTTTATACCATGAATAAGCATGCACAAATTGTAGATTTTTGCTATACATATGATTTATAGTTACAAACATTACATCTAAAATGTAAAATTACCTTTAGTTTGCTCTATGTCAATTCTTATTTTTTTTAATGCTGGAAGCTGTGCAAGAAATTTTAGTTTGTTATGAACAGGTTTAACTTATTGTGCATTTTAATTGTAATCTGAGTGCAAAGTTCAATATTTTTTAAGTGGAAGATATTTGGTGTTCCTAAATATTTTACTGATCTTTGGTTGAATTTATAAACATAGAATTTATGTCCATTGACATTTAGAATAGTTTCAAGTGTGTTAGATTATATGAATCGTGTGTATTATATTTATTTGCAAATGTTCAATTGATGGTCATTTGTTGTGAATACAACATTTTTAAAGCAATCTTGCCATAAGGAAATGATTCCTTACTTCTATATGTTTGGATTTGATGTTGTATTTTTAACTTCAAAATAATTAGTAAAAAGGTCTCAGCATTTGCAGTGAGGCTTTTCTATTCATGTGGCCATCACCATAGTTCAAACCAATGGATAGTTACACGTAAAATGTATTTCATTTTCATGTAGCTTAATAAATCATTTTTGAAATTACATATTTTATAAATGTATCTTAAGTGTGTAGATGCTTTAAATTAATTGTAATAGTATAACATTGTTAAAAAAAAATTAAAGCTTTTGCTGAGATCAAATTATCTTACTCCCATATTTCTTGATTTATGTATAGTTGACATATACTCTATGTATTAGATGTACATCTCTTTTTGTGTGTCATATTTAATAAGAAACAAGATTTTTTTTCCTCCATTTATGTGAAAAATTATTTTTCAGATTGAATTCCTATCCAATTGTTATACGGATAAATCTTTATTAAAACTGATATATATATAAATACTATCGTAAAATTATTTGTTGGTACCTGTTTATATATATATGTAATTTGACAGTTTATTTTCAGTTTGCCTTTTTAAAATAGTTCACATCTATCATTGTAAAGTATCCTGTGTTATTTGCATAAACTTTGGTTTTGTAGGCATACGATATACTGGTTTATAAATCATCAATTTATGTTATTGAAATACTTTATTTTGTGTTTTTAACAAAATGCTGTATAAAGTAATGATTTCTAGTAAAATATGTACTTGATGGGTTTTAAAAATGTGTTTTATTCTTTATCACATTCCAACTTCAGTTCTTTTATTGCGACAGAATAAAGCAGCTGATATTTGTCAAATGGGTTTTATGAAATCTTAAACTGCATTGTTCTGACCAATAGACAAAGAACAGCTCTTACTGGTTTTCTTTAATTATATTCATTTTACTCTCTAATATCATGAGTATTAAGAATTGTAGCTCTTTATTTTTTCATAACATAAAACTGGAAAGAGGATATTCTTCCTGGGGAAACAAATTTTTTGTGATGGCTCCCCATTTCAATTTGGTGAGTCCTTTTGTATTAATGAGCTGACTTTAGTATTCAGGTGATCATAGATGTGAGTAAATGGCTGATTTTGCTTCTGTAATGAGTTCAAATTCTTAAGAGTCACTGAAGACCTACAATTTATATGAGCTAAGGCATGTTATAAATCCACCAGGGCTCAAAGTTCTCACACTGATGGTTTGAAAAGTCAAGTGTTATCTTTGTCACTTGACCACAGTTCCAAAATTAGGAAGTCTCAACAGTTGTCTTCATGCAGCTTCAAAGTGTGTTGCAAGATTAATCAACAATCAATCCACATTATTGAAGTTTTAACTATTTCATTTTCAGTTTGACATGAACTACGCATCTGTATGTTGCCAATGAATATTATAAATTTGAGCCAAAAACAAACAAAATCAAATCACTTATAGCCGACTAATTTAAGCTGCAGTTGAATGTATCTTGCAGCAGCCTCTATTATTAACCCCTTGACATACTACAACATCCCCTAGATATTGTAATATGTCATTATTTCATGTACCATTGTAAACTTGGAGGTTTTTAAGACCTTGAGAGCTGACTTTGCCAAGAAATGGATAGGTTCTCCCCCCCCCCCTCCTCTTCACTTCCAGGGGAAAGGAAAATATGCATTGAATTCCTTTTTATATCGAGGGATTGAGCAAGGAATAATCAATTTAAATCCCTGATTCGATACTTAACAATTCATGTCATTAGTGTTCCAGCTTTTTAACATCAGACTATTGCAATCCTCTTCCGGGTGGTTTTGTCTATAATTTGGATTCTAGCTCACTAATACTTCTTGTTAATAATCATCTATGGTCTAACATATTTGATTTTATTAATTATGGCATACAGTAAACACAAAGTTAGAAAGAAAAACTTATTTTCTTTTCTTTCATATTTGTTTTAAAATATAAATTAATGAAGTTCAATGAAAAGTTGTATTATCTATAAAATGGATAGGGTACTGAACTATTTAAATTAATTGATAATAGCAAATGCCATTAATTATTAAGCAAGGTTTGAAAAGAAATCTGTTAGATTGTTCAACCATTGCTTTAAAAATTAACTATGCATTTTTTTATTTAAAAAAAAAAACATTGCTACTTTAATAATTATACGGGGCACAAATTCAAGATGCATTATCACTAAATTAAATGTTTTGATTATAATAATGCATATAAACAAATTGTAACACAAGTTAATAAGTATTTGTTGTTACTAATCTCCCCTCTAGTCAGATTAGTGTGAAACCGTTGACTTTAATGAAGTCCGATACTAGAAGTGGACTATCATGGATATCTTTCCGTCCAGCCCAAGATGTGTTGAGATGAAGCCTGTTCTAGATGACATTTAGAGCAAATAGAAAACCTCTTATTGCCTCCAGAAAAAGTGGGACTTTTTAAGTACCCTCTGGCAAGTCGGGACAGACAAGTGTATTTGTGATTAATTTGTTTAACCCTTTATTCAATATTTTTATTATTATTCCTTAACAATGTTTTTAAAGTTAAAAAATACAATGTAGCAAAAGCTCTGAGAAGAAAATAATTTTACCTTTGACTATCGAGTTAAAAATATTTAAAAATGAAATTTCTTTAAAAAATATAAGAACTGTTGCATCATATTTTCCAGAAAGGGAAGTGGATAAGGAAAAAGTGCTATTTTCATAAGATAAGTTGTAATGAAAATAAATCTGTGACTTTGTGAAATTATACTTAAAATACACTTTTGCATTTAATCCTAGTAGTCTAAAACATTTCCATGTAAGCAAATTGTTACATTATAAAAAACAATGAGTGTTAACTTCAGTCATAGTGGACGTTTCTACTGCGCAAGTAGCATTGTATAAAATATATAATTGCTGACAGCATATCTTTTCTTGCTGTAGTATATTGGACACAACCTATAATGATGTTATCAGTCAATTATTTGGAGCATTGTACATTCTTATTGTTTGCTGCCTCCTGGTATGGCTGTTGTATGACTGATAATGATACAGTTTGGGCCCATCACTCAATCATGTGACCTATGTTTATATTTGTGCCCCTTAGCTTTCCAGACCCGTCATCCCACCAGTGAGTCCTTTCCATTAAACGCTGTTGTCAGCACCTCTGAACACTTATGTTCATCAATCACTGATTTTGACATTTATTATGCAATTCCTAGCCATTGATTTTCAATGCAATATTATGCAATTGTAATAATTTAATCTTGCAATCAATATTCATCAAATACATTTATTATTTCAAAATTCCTCACCAGGTATTGTTCTCTTATTTAGTATTAAAACTGATACTCAATATCTGAAAATATTAAATAATTGCCATTGGTATCAAATTTTAGAACTCAAGCTCATCAGGAAATGAGTGAAAAATCTATTACAAAACTTCATCTTTAAAACATGAAAGTTAATTTAAGTGTGCAGTAAAAAGACAGTTTACATTTTACTGTTACTTTTTTAACATACCATGCAAAAACTTTTCATGTGTCATAGGTTGTGTTGACAGTCGGCCTGAGATTGGCTGAAGTTCAGTGGAACAAGAACTACTACAAAAAAATTCTTGGTTCGATCAAATTTTACTGCATTTGAACTGTTTAATATTAATCTAGAATTATTGTCTGCTTTACACTTTGTTCTCTTGAACACTACAAAATGTTCAAATAACCTATCTATGTTTCTTCCGCAATAAGATAAAGACATACAACAAAAACAACAGTAATATTTAATTAAAATTTCAGATCACATAACATATAATGGATTTAAATACAAAGAACTTTTGGAATGTACGGAAAACTTCAATTGATCTTAATTCCGAAAAGTAATAAGGTTTGAATTTTCCACTCTAATTTTCTTGGGTTTCGCAGCTACGGGTGGCTTTTTCTTGTCTAACACAGGAGTACGATTTTGTGAGTTTTTCTTAGTTACTAAATTCTGATTGACCACTTGGTTAGACATATCATTGGTCATATTTTTTAACACATCAAATAATGTTGAAGGGCTAACATCCACTCTTAATAATTCAACAAGGATTCTGCAAGTACAAATTAATATATCAAGACAATGCTTTACAAATATAACACAGTATTATATGCACTGGTCTCCAAATGTTAAGGTACAACCTGTTTTTTTGTGTGTCTAATTTGAAGATGGATCAACATACAAACACAAAATTTGGGGGAAATGTTTATTAAATATATTATTGAATGTGATACAGAAATTGGCATAAGTTACACACAAATAAGATTAAAAGCTTTCTAGTGGGAAAACGCCATTATTAGAGAAATCAGCACATCACAGTTTTATGTAGAAATGTTACAAAAATATATTGTAATAAGGAATGCATCTACCCATAACTTCAATGCACTGGCAGCATCGACTTTCTGTGTTGTTAACTGAGAATCAGACAAAATGTAACACATGTTCAATCTCATGTAACAGCCTTGGAAAAGGACATAAATTCCTGCATTATCTATCAAAGTAGTCTCGAATATGCTCTACTGGATTCAGATCTAGAAATAGAGCTGGTCATTCCATTTTTGCTCCAAGTGAGTAAATATTAACATCGCACTGTTCAGCTACTTGAGGGCTTTTGACGATGGACCTTGTAATTTTGAACCATGGTCAAGTGACGAGAAAAATACCCAAGCTGACACCTTCACACCAACAGGAGGACAGTTGGGCCTCGACATATTCAAAACGAATTGGCGCCCTCTGCATGATGGATCTTCAGCGGTACTAGGCTGAAACTTATGATACTCCAGCAACAAGTTTGTTACCTTGACCACTAGGCTATCGCAGCCACATTTTCGCCCCAAACTGAAATATTCAAAATAGCCCTCACCAAGCATAACTTGGTGAGTTCACGCATTATAATTCCTCCAAATGAATTCATTACCAATAGCAGCAGCATGTGGACAGACATATTGATTGATCTTGGTACCAATATTTCATACCAATCCAAGTTCCTTCATGGAACATGGAAGTCAGTGTGACCGTTGAGAGAGAAAAGACCATGATTCCATCACCTCTGTAACTGTGTGTTTCTACAGTTGGAATACAAATTTGGTGTGTTGTTTCCTGTAGATCAGTGATATTCAACCGGTGGCCCGACGGGCTTTTTTGAGTGATCCGGTCATAGCCCATTGCATTAAGAAATTCAGTTATTTAAGAACAATCACAATTAAAAATTTAGTGGGGAAATCCTATCAATAAAGCAATCAAATCTATCAATTTGTTTTTGTTTTATAGAATGTAAACAGGAGGCTTGGTCATGGATGAAAGAAATCGAAACTACCTCATAACTTATTAAATATAACATAAAAGTAAATATTTTGTGAGTGTATTTGATAGAAAGGTTAATATAATATTAAAGTAAAAGCCAAAAAAATGAGTTTTGATATTTTGATTATTTTTGCTTTGTCCAAAAAAAGTTGCTTAGGTTTCATACATGTATTTTCCCAAATATCCTCATGTTACAGTGCGTGTGAAATACTTGTCATACTTATGTGGCCTGGCAGGGAAAAAGGTTGAGTACCCCTGCTCTACATCTATAGACACCTTGATCTGTGAAGAATACAAAAGCCCATTGCTGTCTAGGAAATGTGTTTTATAGTTCAACATAAACAGGTGCATCTCTGTTGTCGCTTCAGGGGTACATACACAACTGGTACAACATACAGACTTGCATTGTGAAGGCATTTCTAGAATATAGTATCAGAGAGATTCTTGTTCCTGATCTACAAACCATGATCTTGTTCTGATACTTGTATTCTCTACCAGAAAGAGCTAGAAAACAGCCTTCTGCAAGTGTTATAATTTGTGGTCAACCTGGAATATGTGTTCAAGACACAGAACCTTCAGATTTAAACTGATCAATAGTCAACAGATCACGCTGTGATACATCTAGCAGAATCAGGTTGTAATAACCCTATTTTCTTCCATTTGATGGCCCACCATCTTAGCGAATTGGGTAAACGATTTCTCTTGGACACTGCTGCTTTCCTGAATATTGACAATGAGATTATCCACAACCATTGAAGGTCAATGATCATACACAAAAGTATGAAAGTTTTCTTGAAGTTTACTATCATTCATATAAACTAGCAAATGTATTGTTATTGCACTGCTTTTTTGCTAGTGAGCTTTGAAAAACATGCAGTACCTTAACCTTTTTAAAAGCCAGTGTAATTAAAAAGTATTGAAATATCAATAATCTGCAATCACTAATATTTTGAGGAGGATTAAAAGCAGGTAAAAATAACTGTAAATCCTAGTTTTGAAATATCCAAAAAAAAGTTTTATTATTATAATTTCATTTTGTACCAGGAAAGAGTAAAAAAAATTGTTTAATTTTTACCCTTTTCTCACAAGTGAAAAATTACTACAAAATAAAAAGTTACTCATTACCTTCATACATATTGCTTATACATTTATAGCTAAATGCTTAGGTATTTTTCAATTTAATTTTTAAAGCTTTTAGGCATAATTTTATACTTTTCAAGAAGAAATTTAAACACAATAGATCTTAGAAGAATGAAATAACATTAAAAACCATACACATGTGGGGGGAAAAGCAGTTTTTGAACCGATAAGCATTTTGAATTCCAAAAAGTGTTGATAATAATTTTTCTACATTTGCAAAATGCTTTGTTCCCTGAAATACAACTTCATTGCATGGGAATTTAACATTTACACTCCTGAGATAGAATATTGTGCTCTGGAGGCAATTTTAATGCCCCCATTGTTAACAAATCTCATAACCTTTTTCTTAGAAATCTTTAGATTAATATGAAAATTAGCAGTAGGGAGAAAACAAAATAATAAACCACAATTAAAAATCGTGTTTGGTTGCAATGAAACAATAGTCAAATTATAGGAATTTGCATTGGATATTCTCACCAATATTGTTGTGTTAATATACACAAGTGCCAAAAAAAATTATCTTGACATTGTAATCAAATTTATTATTGTGTGTGTTTTAGATTTTTTTACTTAACATTTCTATTTCACATTAATTATATTTAAGGCACTTTTTAATGATGATTCACTTTATGTACAAAAAGTAAATTCAAACACAGACATGCTACAATAAAAGTGTCCACATTTTCTCTCAATTTTATATATAGTATAATGAAATCAAATAAGACAAAATTGTACAACCCACAAACATATAAATTCTTTTCTCAAACATGAATGTTACTAACTTGCATCACCTGTTTTTGCCAGCTGTAGCTGTTAATAAAAAGTAATAGAGCACTAGCATATACATCTTAGGGGGGGGGGGTTACATTCTAAAAATAAGTAGGTGAAAATACCAAGGAGTAATCTCTACAGTAAAAATTAAAGTTTTGTTGGCAGTGGTCAACAAACTTTTGGAAAGAAGAGCCAAGTTATTAATACAGAATCGCATACAGTAACACAGGAGTCGCTATCAAAACTGTTGCATTCCAAATAACATTTTCTTTTATAATATTTAAATAAGTATTAAAGTAATATTTTTCATTCCATCGAAAACTAGGAATTTTCAAAGATATTTTTATTTCTGTGGCTCAGTACTAGAGCAACCAGTATAAAAATATCATTATGTTGGAAATAAGACTCCAAATGTTGTGCAAAAATGTTCTTATCAATAATACTGCTAGAATTTTATTCTGAAATTTCATGTGTTAATAATTAAAATTTATTTTGATTGTTCATGTATATAAATGTATTTCAACTCTTTTTATTAACAAAAATATTTAAAAATGCGGAATGTGTTTTTGTCACTACTGTTGGAGATTTATTTATATCTCTTGCTCATATTGAAAAGTGCTCCCTAACTTATGCATGCAAAGCAAATGTTGCTGGAAATCACTCAGCGGAGTGTCTTCTCATGGTGGTATTTCTACTAATAAATTAGACTTTTACTGTTTTAGAACTAATTTTAATATTTTCACTCATTCTTTTAATACACTTTATCAATGAGGAACAATTTAATACATAAGGCAGCCTAATGTTTAATTTTAGAAACAAATATAATAAATCTTTTCAAGAAAGGGGGAGGGGACAATAATTTTTGAAAGATATAATTTTTTTAAATAGTTCATATTGCTAGGAGTCTGAAGAGCTACACAAAAAACTGCTAGCGTCTGATCCCTGGTCTATGGGGAGAAAGAAATATAAGTGCATTACACATCCAAATACAGATTACTTACACTATTTTACACAAAATTCGTAACAATATTTTTCAAAATGAGAAATAGACAACATAAAATACAAGTATTTCTCTTCATTATAAAATAAAAAGGTAAATGAAAATTTTAATGGAAAACCCAAATGATTGCACTGTTCTACTTTCATATCGCAATGAATTGAATAATAATTATGGTATTTCCAAATTTTATTTGAAAAGCTCCGTGACAGTAAAACTTGAACAAAAAATCCTTGTAAAGTGAGTAAATATTAATATTGTAAAATAAATATTAGCTAATCAATGGTTTTTGGCAACAGACCTCATCATTTTGAGCCATGGTCAAGTGATGAGGATATCTGAGGTGGCAACCTCTCCTAACTTCCACAGCACACCAAAGGGAGTATGTTTGAGCTTTGACAGATTTTAGGTACATCTCCCCTCTACATGCCAGTTCTTTAGCGGTACTAGTCTTGAACTCATGACACGCTGGCTACAAGCCCATTACCTTCACCACTAGGTTACTTTGGCCACAAAATCCATGTGGAAAGCCTGCACAGTGCAAGTCCCTCAAGAACACTCCATCTCTACAAACTATCTATTTAGATCATAGTACACAACTTACTCAAACAGCTTTCGATCCAGAGGCAACCCACTAATCTGGCACAGGTCATATAGCTCCCGATTTTTTGGATTAACAGCTTGATACTGATTGCTTCCCAGAGTGTTCATTCTGAAAAAGAAATCCATTATTTTACAAACAGTTTACAAGAATTCCCTCTCTCTATACCATAAAATTACATGTCATGTGAAAATCTCATAAATTGGTATTACAGTATATTTTGGAGCAAAATAAAATTTTTAAAAAATGATGCTCTACATCTGAAATTGTGGATATATGGATCCCTCAATGGCTTTGTCATAATTAAATTCCTTAGTGGGCATCACATACAACAAAATTCAGTACTTACGTATTCAGTATTAGAGCCAACACAGCCAGAATTATGCCATGAGAATTGTTTTTCTTCAAATGTAACTCCTAAGAATCTTAGTTGTTTTGATATGATGGTACAATTCATGTGGTGCAAATTTTACTCCAATGATGTTAATATGCAAAGACTTGAGATTCTAACAATTTTTTTATCTTAAAAAAATAAACAAATTCTTCCTTAAGTGCCGTAACTCAAAAAGTTCAGTTTATCTTTCAGAAAAAGTCGGGGGCAATTATTGAAAAAATTATAGAATTTGTATCATAAAAGTTGATATTGGCTCAACTGTAAATAAAAAACTGGGGAGGGGGGTAAGTTTCAACCTTACAATTGTCAGTATTCAATTAGAAAACAGTAGTTTTTCCTGACAAACTTTAAAAAAATTAAATAATTTTGTAATTAATTAACATATAAAAAAAAAGGATCCAAGGCTGGCAATTTAGGATTCAAAACACAGCAACACAGAAAACCAATTACAAAAATTGGAAAAAAATGTGCATTAAGTTTTAGAAAAAGTTATTTTTACAGGGGAATTTAAATTAATTTTTTAATCATAAGCTAATTGATTTAAATTGGTAGAATTATTACAAACAATAGAATTTCCAATTTATAAAATAACTTAAATTTGGTACTAAAAATCTTTCACAACAGATAATATGACATTTTATAATAATAAAATATTACATCAAAATCTCACTCACGATGATTGGCATTAAAAAATTGAACATATTCCTTCATAGGATTATGATACTACAGATGGTTGATTAAATGTTAATTTAAGTAGCACACAGCACTGGATCTCACTATTTTGAACCACACGCACAATCAAGTGATGGAAATGACACTTGACTTGACACACCAACATGAGGACTTTTAGCTTTCAGAGTTAACCTGCATAAGCCTCTGTACACAGCAGGTCTTTAGTGGCACCAGGACTCAAACCTATGACTCAACAGAAACAATGCCAAGCACACAGCCACACTTGAACCACATCTAAAATACAGATGGAAAAAGTAACAACTGGATTCAAATGTGATGTGAAACTTAGATAATAGAAGAATGACATTGGTTAAAATCATTGATGCTTCGAAATAGTAGATGGTGAGAAAAAATGATGAGCAAAAAAGCAGCTCAGAGGTATAGACTACATTGTTTGATGAAGACTCACTATATGTATATATATACTAGCTGACCCGGCACACAAACGTTGTTTTGCCATATAAATTATTTCTAGTGAATATTTTGGTAGTCAAATAAAAAAATAACTAACTAACTCATTTTAAGTCTATTGGTATGTGGTATATGACTGAAAAAGGAATGGAGCACTGTGAACGATGACAGCCTATAAAAGTAACAAAACACCAAACATTCATTTTGTGAATTATTTGTATACTTTTATTATTTTAACTAATAAATTTCAAATTACATCTATATCACAAAAATTATGACAATTTAAAAATAACATTATCAGTCTCTTAATGCAATGGTGCATACCATATTTTTAGTGAGTCCATCTTTAGCCAAGACAAACAAACTGGATGGTTTACCGATGCAAGAACATGCCACGTATAATTGTCCGTGTGAAAAACACAGTGTGCCCAAATTTTGAGTATTTTTTAAAAAATCCTAAAATTTAAGAGATGATGTTGATTGGAACCCAAAAAAACCCGGTGGAAATCAAGTGCTATTCTGACTGAGCCATGAAGTGCACAGTAAATGAGGTGAAAAGACCTTAAAAATAAATGATCGAGATAATTACATCAAATCTAAAAGGCATTTTTTAAAAGAAAATTCATTGAATGACTAGCTTTATGGCCCAGCTTTGCACAGGCTTCTTCAAGTGTGTAGCTTTTTGCTTTTGAAATTTCCCCTTTTAGTGTCAGCACTTCATGGTGTGTGTGTGATTTCTATATTCAATGTCATTAAAATTCTTTTAAGTTTCTTCCACTTCTTTGCTCCCTTGGATGGGTCTATATCCTCTCCGCTTAGCCTGGTTTTGAATGGGCTTTTTCCCATGAGTATCACTTTATCCCTATGTAAAATAATTTTCCCTTTTTTTCTCTTTCTTGAACGCCAGCACTTTGGGTGTGTATGCGCGATGGGAGTGATTTCTATATTTATGTCATTTAAATTCCCTTTTCAGAAATTTCTTCCACTTCTTTTCTTTGTCAGACAGATTTCTTTTCCCTCCATTCCAAGTATAAAACTCTTCCCCCCCCCCCAGGATAAAATCTTTTCTTTTCTTTCTAATTTTTATTTTCTATTAATAATTTACAATGTACAAATTTATTATTAAATAACTAATTAACCGCTACCCAGATGTCAGCATTTCTGGGAGAGGGTGTATGCGCGATATATATGAGAGATTTCTATACTTATGTCATTAAAATTATCTTTTCCAAAATGTCTTCAATTTCTTTTCAATTACAGACAGGTTTCTTTTCCCTCAGTTTAGTCCAGCATTACACTAGCCTTTTTCCTTTTTTTTTGCAGTGATTACATCTTTCTTCAAATTTTTATTTTCGATTTCTAATTTACAAAGCTAATCTAGAAACAGACAATGAACAACTTTATGATTAAATAACTAATTTTGTAATGAATAGTAAAAAACAAAATATTGATTTAGTTTTTTAAAAAATAATTTATATCCATTTTTATTAAACCATGCATTTTTATCATTTATTTTACTTATTCTTACCTTTAATTATTGAAATGACCACTTATCATAAAGAAAGATTCAAAATGTAAATACTATCTGATGAAAACATTTCAGTACCATTCAATGTACCAATCTACTTGAAAAATAGTTGTAACTTTTTTTTTTTGGAATTTAAATCCAAGAAAATCTATAGAAATTTGTAAAAAATATAAAACATTGTAGAAATTGGGATGTTAATAATATATTTCAAGATAATAACATGTTAAAAGCATTTATTTTTTAAACAAAGTTAATTGATACAGTCAATAGAGAAACATTATGAAATTCAGGTTTGGCTAAAAACCGATTTTCAATGCCAACTTTTGTCACTGTTGTAACAATAACAGTGTTACAACCATTGTAAGAATAACAGTGTTACAACAATGCAGACAAATCAAAGTTGGCGCCAAAAACTGGTTTTTAACTTATATCTTTTTAACTAATTGCAATATTGGACCGCACTGCGAATCTAAACCATTCTCGAATCCACTTGAATACATAATAAAAATTTCATCAAAATCGGTCTAGCCGTTTAGGAGGAATTGACTAAATTCCTCCTAACAAGCACAAATGGATCAATTAGATTATACCTTGGTCTCTTAAAAATTAAATCCGGGACATGTTTTTCATTTATTGAAATAGTTAATGGCTATTTTTTTAAAATAAATTGCCTAAAATAAATAATTTTGCTCGCGAAATGGAGGTCTCTATTTCTAATGAACCACAGAGCATTTTTTTTTAACTTTTGAAAGCAAGCATGTGTTTTAAAATAAAAAAAAAATTCAATTTTCTTTTTTTTTAAATCAAAAATGAAATCAGTGATTTTAATTAGAAATTTTTAATTTTGCAAAATTTTTCATGTTCATTAAATGTTGAACAAAAATTGCACGTATTTCCTGAAAAAGAGTAAAAAAAAGTTTTAAAGGACTTAATTTATTAAATCACTGAATTTAAAAGAGCAGACGGTTTACTCGTCATAATTTTAAAAAATCCATACATAACGATTGAAAAATTCCGATTAATATGATTTAAAGAAAACAATACTCCTTTACTTAAAAAAATATTAATTTAAAGCAATACCTTAAATGTATTACAAATGAACTAATTTGAAATAATGATAAGGGAGTAAAAACGATTAAGTTTTTCGCAAATGTTTTAGATATTTTTTTTTAAACGGATGTAAATGAATTTTTGAATTCAAGATATGTACAAAAAATGGGGGGAAAAAAACTTTTTTCTTTGCATTTTTTGTACTCTCCAAATTTGGTGATTTTTTTTTATTTGTTATAAACACCCCTTTTTCTAGTGTAGCCCATGAGCAGGGTGATTTGGACGGTGGAATAGATAAAAGTCCCACATCTGGCGCGAAACCGATTTTCTTCGCCAATTCTTACCATAAAATCCCATTTTTTATTAAAGTTTTTTTAATTTTAAAGGGCTTAATTATTATGTTAAAGTTTCGAAATTTCACACATCGACAGCAAACAACGGTAATTTTTTTCACGAAGAATGTGATAAAAATACTACAAAAATAAATTTTACCAAAAATTTAAATAGACAAAAAAAATTTTTGTACAGTTACTGTACTTTTTAAGCAATTTTTTCAATCTTCGTATAGATCTCGGACCGTATTGTTCTACACACGGAAAAAAAGTTTCGTGGGGTTATCTTTATACATGACAAAGATCATTAAATGTTTAATTAAAATTTTGAGTATATTTGAAAAATCGTAAAAAAAAATTTCGGTATCTTATTTTTCAATTGACTGATTCTAAAAGAGAAAAGCATGAATGTAGAATACCGTTTTAAAAGCAAGAAAATAAATTCATACACAACAATTTAGAAATCGTTTTCATAAAAACGCATCGATTTTGACTCTTTTTAAAAAATCGTAAAAAATACAAATATTATATTTTTTTAAAAAAATTAACCGTATCATGACGAAATAAATGATATTTCCGATTCTGTAATTACTTTCTGTCTGAGTTTGATAGAAACAATTAGATTGTTATTTTAAAAAAGTGGAAAAAGACGGAACTTCCCTCCGCTGATATTGAAATGAAGCTCGGCGGAATAAACAACACACAGGGATAAAACAATTACACGTTTTAAGGTTTTTAATTAACATATTTTCAACTAATTGCAATATCGGGATGAAAAATGGCTCACGTCCTATTCTCAGACCATCTGAATATACGCACAAAATTTTATAAGAATCGGTCAAGCCGTTTCGGAGGAGTTTGGTTACAAATACTGTGACATGAGACTTTTATATATTAGATATATATGTATATATGTCAGGTCTGGAAAGTCTTCAAAATTAAGTAAATCATAAATAGAAATAAAGCGAACTCTTTACTATCGCGTAGAGATTTGAGGGTAAATAAGACTACTTAAAAGTAGAGCAAGCGCTGACGTAAGATAGCTGGTGACCCCTCTATGCAATGTTGTTCCTTATTGTACTCGGTTGAGGCGCCAAAGGGCCGCCATGTTGGATTTAATATGTCTGAAGAATAATATAAAGACGTTGTTTATAAACATGATGCTCTCCTCATTTTACCAGCGGGCCTAGGGCCTGTCAAGAGCCGGCAGTGCGAATCAAGGAACCTCAACTTCAGAAAAGAAACCCAAAAGTGAAGTTTTTAAAAAATATTTTCGACATGGCATTCTAAATTAAAGAACTATGGATGATGATTCGTTTCGGCAGGAGTCACCTAGCAACACCAACACCAAAACTCGATTCTATTGTAAACTAAGGTGGAGGTCGGTCGTTTGGTTGTGATTGAAGGGTTGAAGGTGGTGTGCTATCGTGGTGATTTTTCTTTCAAATCATAAAAGTTTGTATCTTTCTTTTTTGTTTGGTTATTTTCCTCTTCAGGCAAGAGGGGGTTTTCTCCCTTCTTTGGTTTAGCTCTCTTTGGTAAGTTTCCAATTTTTATTTTTCTCTAGTTTTTCGTTTTGAAAAAGGACTCAAGCTGAGTCATTCTAGCTTCAACGTTTCAGATGTTAATGAACATTCCTTAATTATCAATAGTTTAACAATGGAATCAGGATTTTCAAAATTCTTCCGATCTTCTGTGAGGGACGCGAAAATTATTTTACGAGCTGGACAAAGAAATATAACCGAAATCAATATATTAGTTGAAAATAGTCAAGGAAAAAAGTCAAAGTCCAATCCACAGCTTTTACATGCAGAAATTTAAAAAAAATTTCGTCATGAAAATATAATAAGTATGTCATTTACTCGTAATGGAAAGATAAGATTTTCTACACTAGATCCAGTATGCGCAGCGCAAATTTTATCTCTTGAGAAAATTTTTAATGTGTCAGTTAAGACGAATATTCTTTGGGAAGGAATCACCTCTAGATTTCTGATTTATGAAATTCCACTTAATATATCCCTGTATGAAATAGCAAAGGAACTGCAAGAAACCAATGACTTAGAAATAATAGAGATGAGAAGATTTGTTAAAAATAGTACTCAGCAACAATTCTCACCATTACTAATTACAATACTCGGGACGACTTTACCAGAAACTGTAAAACTGTGGTTCATTAATCATCGAATCCAAAATTTTCTAGATAAGCCCAGACAATGTACAACATGTTTCAGTTTTTAACATTCTGCTAGATTTTGTCAGAAAATTGCAATATGTATTAACTGTGGTGTTTCGCATTCTGGACAATGTTCTAGTAACTCAAGGTGCATAAACTGCAAAGGGGATCACCCTGCTAACTCACAAAATTGCCCCGATTACATGAGGGAAAAAAATATATTGGAATTAAAATGTGAACAACATCTTACATTGGGAGAGGCGCGAAGAAGATAACGTGACAATAAAAGGGCATCTTACTCTGCAATAATCCAAACTAATGCAGTTAATCTAGATATGCAGGATCATCTGTGGAAAAAAACTTGAAAACATGTTGGTATCTTTTCAAGCAATTTTAGAAAAGCAAACCTCTTTCATTTTGGAAGCTTTTCAGAAAACAATAGAATTGGTATTTTCTCACCTTAACAATGTTTTTGAAATGGGGAAATCGAATCATTCCCCATTGCGGAAGAAAAAGGCAGTAAATAACATTTCCTCAATCCATAAATCGAGTGAAAGCGACGCATTCAATAACATAGAAATAGACAGTGGATAAATACAGAAATAAGATGTTTTTTGTAAATACGTTCCTCTCTTTTTTCAAGTTTTTGTATTGTGGGCTAATTATTGCCTTTTATTTTATCTCCATTAGTTTGATTTTCTTTCCTCAAAGGGAGGATAGTTTTTTCTAGTTCAATTTTCTCTATTTAAGTATTTATGAATATAATTCAATAGAATTGCAGAGGCCTCAAAAATAAATTCATATGGTTAAATATCCCTCCCTTTTCTGAAGCAGATATCTGGATTTTTCAAGAAACCTTTTTAACAAATCATGATAATATAAATTTTCCAAATAAAACCATTTTTAGAAAAGACAGAGAAAATAGATTGGGTGGAGGTTTAATAATAGCTGCTCCTTCAAATATTTCTGCACAACAAATTTCTACACAGATTCAACAAACAAGAGACTTAGAAATCCTCGCAATTAAAATTGATGTTCGAAACATTTCGTTTTATATTATAAATATTTACGCCCCACGGGGATTAAATATTATGCTAATCAAATCTTTTCTTGAATCCCTGACGGCTCCGATGTTCATTTTTGGTGATTTTAACCTTCATCACCCAATGTGGGGATCGGATCACATTTCGAGATATAGTAATGATTTTGTTGAATGGATTACTGATTCTAACTTGGTTCTTCTTAACACGATTGTTCCCACATATAGAAATTCAACAGGTACAGCATCATTGATTGATCTCACAGTTTGTTCTTCAAGCATATCTGGATACTGCAATAGTTATGTTTTAGATTGTTCTTTTGAAAGTGATCATAGTCCAATTATTACAGAGCTTTCTCTCCTCAATTCAAATAAACGAATTTTTAAAAAAGTAAACCGGCAAGCAGTTATGAACCAAATGCATTTTATTTTAAGCAAGCCAGAAGTTAATTCTGAAAATCTTACCGATATAATTTCTCAAATCATTACAAGTAATATTAGGGAAGTTAAGGTTTCGAACAGATCGTTCCCACCATGGTGGAATAGTACTTGTTATAGATTTTATAAGCTTAAAAAAATATTTAGGAAGAGAGCTATTAGAGAAATTTCACCTGAATTATGGATCAGATATAAACAACATGCGAGCAAACTTAGATTCTACATAAAAAATGCTAAGAGAATGTACTGGAACAAGATATGCAATAATGTTTCTAATCCCAAGATGTTTTTTAATATTCTGAAAAATTTTTCCACAGTTACTGCCACCGATCAAAAACTTAATATTCTCCAGCTTAATAATAGGTTTAGCACTCATCCTCAATTGAAAGCAGACTTGTTTGCAGATCATTTTGCATCTAAAAATGCCTATCATGAACCCCTTCTTTTGGATTTTCTCTACGACAAAGATAACCTTCTAAACAAACCATTCCATATTTTTGAATTGCATAGTGCAATAAAAAATTCAAAAATACAACACCTGGGGCTGATCATGTTACGGAAAGTTTCTTTAAAAATCTTGATCAGGGTCAATGCGATGTAATTTTAAGATATTTTCAAAATTTATTTGATAATGCAGCCGTTCCAGATTCTTGGAAGCATGCAATCATTCTACCGATTCATAAACAGTGTAAAGATAAAACTAAGATGTCTTCCTACAGACCAATAGCTCTGACTTCTGTATTTTCAAAAACTTTTGAGAGAATTTTGGCAAATCGGATTTCTTACTTTTTAAACTAAAGAAAGAAAACTTCATCCCCAACATTATGATTTTGTTCCTTTCAAAGATAGCAGAAATGCTACTTATCTTGTACATAAGGCAATAATTAATGCAAAATTACAGAAATTTTTTTTGTAGGGATAAGTTTAAGATATTAAAAGTGCATACGATTCAGTTTATGTGGATGGACTTATTTATAAATGTTTACAGATTGGTATTGCAGGAAATATAGCGAATTGGATGCATAAATTTCTCACATCTCGATCATTCCAAATTAAATGGAGGGGTTATTTTTCTTCCAAAAAGCTTGTTCCGCAGGGCCTTTCACAAGGCAGTGTTCTCTCTCCTATTTTGTATACTATTTATATGCATGATTTTTTTTATACCTTAGAGTCGGAAGTTGAATGTTTGATCTATGCCGATGATATTTTTATATTGCTCTCATAAATCCCTTGATGTTATTTGCAAAAAAATGCAAAATACTGTGGAAAGAATTTCCCAATGGTGTAGATATTGGAAACTGAATTTAAGCCCAGAAAAATGTACATTAGCTGAATTATCAAATAAAAGAAATTATACGCTTCCTAATATTAGATTGGCTGGATTTCCCCTAGAATGGCAATCTTCTGTTAAATACTTAGGAGTTTATTTTTCTAAATGTTGTCAAAATATTTCTATTAAAAATCAACTAAGCAGTAAAGCCTTGAAAAGGATCAACGCACTGAAAGGCATGGCATACAAACAATATGGGCCGAGATCAAGAGATCTCATTAGTTTAGTCAACAATAGTATATGCAGTGTTTTTTATTACATTTGTCACATAATAAATAAATGGTCTGAAAATCAATTAAAACCTTTCAATATTATCCAAACTAAAGCCCTCCGAATAGCATTAGGTCTCCCTCAATGGACCCCAAATATTGTGCTGCTAAAGTTGGCAAGTCAAGAAATTCTGTCAGATAAAATTAAAAGATTAGCAAACAAGTTTTTTATTACTCAAATCTCTAATAGTGATTTTTGTCCACTTTATCACAATAGCCCCGAGACAATGAATCTTAATGTTTTGGAAGAAGATAAAAATAATATCATTAGTATACTGCATGATTTAAATGTTGATGGTGATCAAATTATTTCAATTCCCAGATTAATTACCTTTTCAGACCTTCCATGTAAAATTTATATCAATAGTTTTAAGTTTCAAGATAAAAATCTACCGACTCCCGTTATAAGCGGTTTATTTGATAAAGCAGTCGAACGTGAATTTCAAAAAAAATTTTCATTTTAGCTACTGATGCTTCAAAAAATCACTACTTTACTTCAATAGCAGGTATATCACAAAAATCTTCATTTGCTTACAGAATCAATCATTATAATTCTGTTTTTACTGCCAGAAGCCTTGGCTATTTGTCAGGCTTTAGATGATCTGGTGGAATTTAATGTAAATTTACTTGTTTTGTCGGATAGTTTTTCTGTTCTTTCTGCGCTTCAAAATTACTCGATTAAATCCCATAAGGTAATTCATAGACTTGCTAACAAAATTTACATGCTGTCTAACTTTATTAATCAGTTGATTCTGCTTTGGATTCCGAAACATTCGAAAATTATTTGGAATGAGCAGGCGGATAATCTCGCAAGATCGGTCACGGAGTCCAATGTTTACATTGACTGGATTGCCTCAGAAGACAATCATAAAAATATATATCAGAATAGAATTCGAAAAATTAATAAAAATTTTCATCCAAGCAAATTTTTTGAAAAATTGGGTGATATTCCGACCATTGATATCATTTCAAAGTGGACAGAGAATCAAAGAGAAGAAATCTTGAGCACTCGAATCTTCAGTAAAATGATCATAACACTCCAGGCCTTTTACATAAATTTAATTTACAAGATAATGCAATGTGTAATACATGTAATTGTATAAATGATTTGGATCACATCATTTTAAACTGTAGCAGATACACAAGACATCGTAATAATCTCTGGCTTATTCTCCGTATCGATCCACATTCCACTATCACTTTTAGAGATGTTTTGGAAAGAGCAATGAATAATAAATCAACATTCAGACTCTTTTTAAAGGGAATGAAATTTTTTAATATCTACTAAGCTATTAGGTTTTTTTCTTTTTCTTTTTTGAGGGATCATAGCCTGTGTTGCTCTATATCCCCTTCAACCTTTCAATCAATCAACACCAAAACTCATTTGTCATGAATTCGACATCGCCAAATACAGTAGTTTTTCAAATTTCATAGACTGTTTTGACTAGCAATGTCTGGAACATAAATTGGACGATCAATGGAAGAAACAGAATTTCGCCAGATACCTCAGTAGAATAGACCTCAATTTTTTTTTTTTTGTTGAAAATAAGTTACTTGAAAAAACATACGAAGAAACAAAAGAACTATTAACGACAGTGTTCGATGTGACCAGAAAAGAAGGGATCCAACGATTCCCTCAATTGAAATTAAATAACAAACGAGAGTTACTACCCTTTTTCACGGAAAAACTCTCGTTGGGTAAAAGACTTAACTATGACTAGCTGCATGGCCCGGTTTAGTTAAAAAAAAATTTTAATTAGAAGAAATAAAAAGAAAACGATTTTGATGCTAAGAATAAGACAAAGAAACTTACATTATTTTTTAACACAATAGTTAGTTTCTAAGAATCTAAAATGATAAAATAATCGAAAATATCTAAGTTTAATATATAATTCCTCTTTAAAAGAGTTCAAAACAGAATATTATTCTAAGATGCTACTGTGTACCATATTATATGTTCTTCCGTCAGTTGCAAATATGTGAAGATTTGGACATTGGACACACCGATCAGGCTACATATAGTTAGTTGGCCATGGGAAAAACATTGCTTTTCCAAATGCACCCCTGCTACCTGAAATGTTAGCTTTGTTAATAGCAACAGTAAAACTGGAAATTGAACTCGTTTGAATTGAAACGGTAGGTCAGTGGGGATACTTGGAATTCGTGGTATGATAACATTATCTTTTTTCATGACATATGTTAAAATATTGGCACCAAGTATATTCTGCATCAGTTTTGTGATTCAAACCCTCGTTCCTTTACATAGTCGAGGAGCATCGAGATTTTGCAAAAGTATAACTGGTATACATTAGTTTTAATTGAAATTTATGTGAGGGTACACCCGAAAGTTCAAGTGAATTTAAGAGCTCCATGGGATATGAAGTATTTTGCTCTTTATCCATGATTGCATTCATTGATAAATATTTCTTCATCCCCCCTCCACCGCACATTGTTTAAATTTTCAATGTTGATTTTATGGACAATGTCATAGTTAGGAGCCAATATTGATCTTGCATGCAACCCCTGATCCCAATTTAAATTTTGTTGCAAGCCCGAGTAAATTTGAGCAATAAGATTTACATCATTTTCTTCTACATTACAAAATTCTCTGGAAGTAAAATATAACCTCCAGCGTTTGCGTCCAAACATCCATAACAGATTTTCAATTGCGTCTCTGCATAATGTTCTGAATCTACGTCATTATGAAGATGCACTCTCATATTCGTTTCCATGCTGATTTTTCCAACTTTTGCCCATAAGCTTGATTATTTAATAGACTCTGATTTCATCTCCCTCTGGATTATAGGGAGACTCTTTCAAAATTCACCAGCCATTATATAATAAAACTACCATTCCTCCTATAATATCTGTACTATCTCGAAAATCCTGAAGAGTCCAAGTTAATGCTTCTATAGCTTTCCTGTGAGACATCGTACTTTTATGCATCGTACTTTGTCGCGGCTATACCAAAAGAAGTCGTAACAACTATCTTCTGGGTTTTTCTGATGGTCATTAATAATAAGTTTAGCAAAAACATTTTTCCGGTTCCTCCAGGGGCGTCGAGAAAAAAGAGTGCACCACTGCTGGATTCTGTTTTGCGTAACACTTTTTGGAAAATGTGACTTTTTCTGGAGTTAATTGAGGGATTAATTATGTTACTTGATGTTGCAATGCTTTAAAATTGTTGTTTAATTCTCAAGAAAATTTCATTATCGAAGCCATTTCCGTAGACACGTCTAGGACTAATCATTCCAAAATCATGTAACTTCTTCTCAACCATTCTGAAAACTTTTATTGCGTTTCGTTGTAAATGTGTTCATTGAAAGGCATATTTGCTTATACTTGCTGCAATCATCGCAAAATATATTCTGCCATGTAGTCTTTGTACTTATTCCAAAAGGTTTGAGGATTAGAAAGACCGAAGAAGAAATAAGTATTGCGTAAAGCTCCCTAATTTTATTCAGCGAGTGACATTCTATGGCTTCCTCCATAGTAATATATCTAGTATATCTCTTCGAAGTAATATCTCCATGTAAAATATCTAAGTTCAGTATAAGTAAAAAATTTTGTGCGAAATATGAATATTGTATAATTAGGTTAAAAAAATTCAAAGTAATAAATATTCAATAAATCAAAACTTTTTATGAAACTGTCAATTAATATTACCATAGAATTTTCAATATCATGTGCGCGCAATTGGCTAAAACTTTATTTCACTTCCCTCTTTAGAAAGTGGGAGAAAATTTGCATTAAAATATCTGGGATTGTTGGAATAGAGAACTTCTTAGCCAACTTGGCAATATTTCTCAATGTTTGAGTTTGACATTTAATAAACGTTAGACGTTTAATAAAAAACCATTTAAAAAATTGCTTTTTGTAAAGATGCTAAATTACACTATGTTTCAGTTATTTGTTACAATGTAAAAAAAATTTTATTAAAATTTCCATTATTGACCAAATGCATAATTTTGCGCTAACTTGGCGGGGAGTAAAGAACGTCCCACGGTTTTACCCGCATAGTTACTTGCTGATAATGTAGCTTTCCATTGGTGAAAGAATTTTTAAAATCAGACCAGCTGTTTTTGAGATTAGCCGGAACAAACAGACAAAAATTTTAAAAATTGATTTTTTTATATAAGTACCGTATATACCTTTAAATGCATTCAGTAAAAAGCTGTGAATTTGAAATTACAAACAGACACTTCAATTTTATTTATTTGTATAGATAGCTGCATGGCCCGGCGTTGCAGAGGCTTTATCGAGTGCATAATTTTTTGCCAATGGAAATTTTCTCTTCTCTCGATGCCATTACTTCCTGGTTTGTGATTTGATAAGTGATTTCAATATCTAAGTCATTAAAATTCCATTTTTTGAAATATCTTCAACCTCTTCGCCTCATCGGATGGTATGTTTCCCATCCGCTTAGCCCAGCGTTGCACAGGCGTTTTCCGAGAGTATAACTTTATCCCAACGGAAATTTCCTCTTCAACTTTCGATGCCAGCACTTCTGAGTGAGGGTGTATGCGCGATGCATGGGATTTCTATACTTATGTCATTAAAACTATTTTTTGCAAAATGTCTTCAATTTCTTTTCCTTTGCAGACAAGTTTCTTTTCCTTCAGCTTAGCCCAGCGTTATACGGTCTTTTTTGTGTATAAAAGTCTTTTTCAGTCTTTTTTCCCCTTGTGATAAGACCTTTAAATTTCTATTTTCGATGTGTAATTTACAAAACTAATTTAGTTTTATTCAAAAGCACAAAAAAAAAAGCAATGTACGATTTTATTAATAAATAATTAATTTTGTAATGAATAGTAAAAAACAATACTGCTTTAGTCATTTTTAAAAATATTAATTTATATCCATTTTTTTTTAATAAGAAATGAAAAAATCCTTACCATTAACTATTGAAACGACTGCCTATTTCTGCATGTTTGATTATTCCATTACAACTATGTAACTTAAAAAAAAAAGGATTGGAGAGAAAACCTAGACATTTTTGTTTCCATTCACTGCATAAAGAATGATTCAAAATGTTAATAATATTATCTAATGAAAAAATTTCAGCATTTTTTAAAATTTTTTAAAGTTTTCACTTTAAATCACTTTTTTAAAAATAAAGAAAACTATCAGTTGTGATGTATCAGAAAGTTTTTTTTTTTATGTGTAACATCTTTACTCTCGGTTGCTGGATATTTGTTGGAGTGATTTCATGAAAAGGGACGGAAATGCGTAACAGGAAGTCGAGGGAAGCGCACACTGTTTGATTTGACCAATTCAGCGCCTTGGGGTGTCTCTTCGCTAGCCTCGTCTCGGGGTCCAACTCTACTAGCAATTAAGACGCTTGCCTACCGCACATACCAGCAAGTCTTAATAGACTTCATCCAGGATAAACTTGCAATTCTTCCGCTCAATTGTCAACGTCTCAGGGCTCGTTGTGTATGAAATCTGAGGACAGTGATTTCGGTTGTCGTATACATTTCTCCGAATCAAACGGGTCAGAATATTAAAGACTTCCTGCATTTTGCACTTTTACCATTATACCGAAGGTGGTTCTGATGTTTTAAAAAAAACCTCGTTGTGTGTGATATCTGAGGATGTATTTATATATGTGTAAACTATATATTAACAATTATGTTTCTTGTTAAGCATCTGACAAAGCTCATCATTCTTAAAAAAAATAGCAGTAAGTAATATGGAATTATTTGAATAAATATTTAAATGCTTATCATTTTCATACTTTGAGGTAATTCCTGTTGCTGTTAATATAATATTTTTAATTGTGATTAAAAAAGATTTCTCGATTAAAAAAAAACTAAATAAGTAAACAGGTATTTTTGATTTTCTCTAATATTTCTAATTTTTAAGCATGCGCTTGACTGTGTCTCTTCGCTACCCTCGTCAGGGGGTCCAACTGTAGTAGCAATTAAGACGGCCGCCTACCGCACATACCAGCAAGACTTGTCATTTTGGTGGTCGCATACATTTCTCTGAATCAAACAGTTAAAAAAATTACAGATTTCCTGCATTTTGTAGTTTTACCGTATACCGAAAAGGTGGTTTTGCTCTTTTAAAAAAAACTATCACTCGCTTCCCATGATTTTGAGTGGTGATTTTAACAGTTTGCCAGAAGCTGAGCCACTCATAGCTTTTCTGAAAGATGAACTCAAGCTCGAAATGAACATTAATCGAAATGTTTCGACAACTAACAGTGGTACTGTTATTGACGCCGTTTTTCAACGACTTATAAATACTTTGAAATCACAAGCATATGTGTCATACTTTAGTTTTCATAAATCTATTGCCTCCGCTCTTCCCCAAATTGAACAATAATAAATATTTTTGATAAACTGCATTACTCCTTGTGTTAATTAAATAAAATTTTCATTAAAGATATTATTAGATAGAAAATTATTTCTAGTCATAACAGATTCATTTCTTTCAGGATTAAAGTCACCATTGCATATTTACCATGATAACAAGTCATATGTTACACATATGCGACTACTGTAAGACTCGTTTTTTTTTTGCACATGCTCTATCAGCCTCAAACTGGTAAATTCCGTCGTAGGTTTATCACAATTAATTATTACAGGCATTTGGTGATTTTAGCAATTTTAATCACTCCTTGAAATAGAAAAGTGCCTTTTTTTAAAATATTTTATGAGAAAAATTAAAAAATTTCAAAATTATGAAATTCTATAAATTTTTTAAATAACTTTTGCAATATTCCAACTCAGTCTAACTAGGAATAACCTCAAATTTTATTATGAAAGTGAAAAAACATACAAGGAAACAAAGAAACTATTAATGACAATGTGACCAGAAAAGAAGGGATCCAATGATTCCATAAATTGAAATTAAATAACAAATAAAGAGTTACTACCCTTTTTCACAGAAAAACTCTCATTGGGTAAAAAACTTAATTATGACGACGGTTCCATTGTGGAATATACGACTTTGGCAAGTCCACCTTATCTGCAAAAATACCTGGTTATCAAACAGATCTCGAATGAATTCAGACGATGTGTCAACTTCTTGCAGTAACACCAGATAACCTCATCCGCAACATGACAGAAGCTAAAAGTTTTCACTACGGAAGTAATCATCAAGCATACGGCAGCATACCTAGAAACACGGATCCATGACACCGATTTTCATCAAGAGGATATCAAGGACAACAACATCAATCACACATGATGCAACAAGTAAATCATCATCAACGTTGTCAACATAGACAATGCGTGCCACAAAACCGACATCATTTTAGCCCACCGAGAAACTCTCATGAGAATTATCATCTACAAGGATGACAATTAGTCATTGACTCAATGGTATGTTCCAAGCACTTTTTTACTCTGACACGGGAAGCAATGTGTCATCAATTCCAATAAATTTTTTTATTCAGTAGCAGAAATCACTGAAATGTAAAGTTTACCATACCAAAATATACTTGGCAGATCGTACTAGACCAGATATAAGTTATATAGTGAACATACAATCCCAATTTCAAGAAAATCCAGATTTTGCTCATTGGAATTGTTTACTAAAGCTATTAGGGTATATAGAAAACACAAAGCCTTTCAAATTAAATTTATCTAACATTAACAATATGAATGTCAAATGTTATAGTAATTCGGATTTTGCTGCCAATAGGGGTGTGACAGAATTTCAATGTGTGAGGAGTGGAATCATTTTACTTATTGATTTTGTACCAATATTCTAGAAAACTTTTAAACAGTTAAGTTTATCTACTATGGAGGCAGAATATGTAACTTTGACTGAAGCTTCCAAAGAATAAAATGAGTTATTCATATTTTGGAAGAATGTAACAATTTTAAATTGTTTTCCATTAATTTTAAAAGTGAATTATTATGTGATAATAGGGCTGCAATTGACTTTTCTAATTCCCCTAATGAAAATATTAGAACAAAGCATATTGACATAAAATATCCTTTAAGAAATCTAGTGTACAAAAAATTATTTGTATTAAATCATATCAGCAGTAAAAACAATCTGGCAGATGTTCTTACCAAACTGTCCTTAAAGAATGAATTATATAAATTTCTCAAACTAATATTTGTAAATGTGTAATATTTAAGTAGCATATTTATATATATATATATATATATGGACATGAGATGGGGACCATTGTTGGAAAAGCCATTTAATTTGCATCTCATGTCTACTATAATTTACATAAATATACAAGTTGCGTGAAAACTTTTTATTTGCATGCTCATCACAGATGAATATGCAAATTTACAGTAGCAAAGCAATGACACCATTTAGTAATGAATATGCAAATTTGCAGAGGCAATTTTGATTATGTCATCATCCGATGTATTTGTAAATGGTGTCATTGTGTTGCTGCTGTAAATTCGCATATCCATCGGTGATGAACATGGAAATAAAAAGTTCTCATGCAACTCACGTGTTTATGTCAATTATAGAAGGGACATGAGATGTAAACTAACGTAAAACCCGACGCATAGCGTGCACTTTTAACAAAAAAAATAAGTTCGAAATTTACGGGTGCATGTTCTACGCCGGGTATAAAAATGTTAGCTTCAAAAATAAAAAAAGACACGCGCACAAAAAAATTAAGACTTCTACAAAGATTAGAATACTGTTAATTTTAAAGAAATGTCATACTTTTTGAACTTACAGGGTTGTTTTTCTAGAAATTTTCTATTTTTTCAAAATCCTTGGATAATACCTTGAATAAATGGCTTCACAACATAATAGTATTCCATATGCACACTTCAAGTTCTTTCATAAAAAAAGGTGGTGCACATTATACAGCAAATATACCTTAAAATTAAAAAATGCAGCTTGAAAGTATAGGTGTGTGTTATACGCCAGATTTTACAATAAATGACTTTTCCAAGAGTCTTAAAAAAAATTTAATTTTAACTGCCAGATGAGTAAGATCATGACTTCTTTTGGTACTTACATATTATCGCAACGATCGCTCAAGATAATTCGCCAAGCAACTCCCATTTAGCATGTGTCATATACACTGAATTAGCAATTATGTACTTTGTTTCATATAATGTCACCAATAAATAGGTTGTGATAATATGTAAGTACCAAAGAAACAGTTCAGATTTTGCTACTGTTTTTAGCCTAGAATTAAATTTGTTATACAATAACATATTGCATTTCATGGTACCTTTTCATGATTCCAGAGTAAAAAACCAATATTTATACTGAAATATTATATTTTTCATCATGGCTACACAAATACGTCTTATAAACAGGAGCATAGATAGTGCTGTATCAATAATATGGGGTCCCAAGCTACAGGCCCCAAGAATCTGCGAAGAATCTGATCAGTGACTGGGCACATAATGCATTGTAGCCCTGGGCCCACTCAAGACTACCTACACCAGGGCTCATAAATAAATTATGTGATAGTATTTAGTTGGCACCCTAAGTAATAACAAAAACTACAAGTTGCTTTGTAGTGACAGTCAACAAGTTAAAATGCTGCACATTGCTAAAATGATGAGTACAGCCATCATAATAAGAATTAAAAAATTATATATAAATCAATTTTGTAATAAAATCAGTACTCAAACTAAAAAATAACAAATAATATTTTTAAATCAGAAGAAAACTTCTTTCACTAAATTCAATTTTTGGTGTTTAAGTTATCTACAGCATTTTACCAGTTGCAGTAGTACTATGTGTCTATAAACAATCTAAATATTTCACCTAGATGTTTTGAAATGAAAAATATTATAATAACATTATATGTATTAAAAAAACTTAACCTTCTTTGTCTCTATTATATTTCAATCATTTAAAACACATGATAAACTTCTGCTTTTATCCTTTATCAATACTCTTTCCTCCAGACTTTTAAGCACAGTTTTGGAACATATTTAAATCTTTCTATAAAATAAAAAATACAGATAGAACAAAAAATTTTAGTAATGCTTACAAATGACCTGAAGTAATTGTCAGTATTTCATTTAGTTCAAAATATAAAGGATACCTGACAAATTTTCTGACAATAAAAATGAATTTATGTTGAAAAATTTTTTAAAACTATTCAAGAAAATCCATCTAAATGCATGTATTTTTGGATGAATATGCATTTCTTTACAAACATTGTGACCACGTGATAAGCAGATTTGGGTAAAGTTGTAGACACCTTAGATCGCATTATTGGCAAATTATAGAATCACAATTTTATTCATTAAAATTTCTGTGCATTATCGACAGCAAAATAGACTACAAATTCAAACCACATGTACTCACCTTGCTCTGGCTGTAGACATGAAAGCTTGTTACTTCAAAAATAATGAAATATTTTCGTGGCACACAGATTAGCACAAACACTACAAAAGTAACATTCTTTCATTGCTATTCAAAAAGATCAACACAAGCAGTTACGAACGCCCATACGTATCTTTGATTGGTTACTGGTGTTTGCGCGCTCCGAGAACAACTGCGCACGGTCAAAACTAAGGTATACTGCGCAGATATTCTTGAGCCTCCCGCATTGATCGAATACTGCATGTCGCAGTAGCATAACGTTCCGAAATTGAATTTTCTTCCTGCGTGCAAGATCATTCATATGTGAAAAAAAATTTGAGATATATTTACGGGGGGGAAAAGTCATATTCACACACATTACGGGCAGCGAATGTAATATTTTTTAAATGAACATAGATGTCCAAGAGAAAAAAAAGAGAACGGAAATAAAAATGTTAATAATTATTGGAAAATTCTCATTTGTAGAATGATTAATTTAGCATAATTCATATATATATTAAGGGACTCTGTGATTACTATTATTATTATTGCTTATAAACATTTATTCTTTATAAATATGCTTAAATTTTTTTTCAATCCAATTTTTTAATTTCCAACTTTTCTAGTTTATGTTGTGAATTACATCATTAAAATGATCAATTTGTAAAACAATTATGATCAGTTTTTTAAACATTTTGGGAACTATTTAATTCTTATAAACCCCTGAATTACGATATCTTATAGACAAATTTTTGTTACTCAATGAAAATCCTTGATACTTAATTATAAAAACAAATGTTTTAAACAATACAAGGACTCCACAGTATTTAACCAATCACATAACTTGTTTTAGTATAGATTTTGATTAATTTCTTAGAGCTTTTTCTTATGTAATTTTCCAGATCTGTACAGATAACATTTTCACTTATTTTAAATTACACTGAGCATTTGTGAAAAATTATTAGTCATCCAAAAACACCCCCCATAGACCTGCTTGTGAGAGCCCGCTCCACAAGCAGGTTTCCTCAGCGATGATTAATTTCTTTTGACAGTTATTAAAAGATATTTTAGTTGTATCAATAAATGAGTCTTCAAATTAAAATTATATTGCATTTAATTAAATTAATGCAATTATTTCTCAATTGACCACAACTATTTCATCACACTAACTGAACCAATTAATGGAGTTTCTTTAACATTTACCTCAGGAAGTGTGTGGCGGTATCTAAATAAGCCCGTAACAGCATCCGAACAGGAGTGATCACTTTTATCTAGTGGTATGTTACGTGCTTACGAATCCATAGGTTGCGGGTTCAAGAAGAAAAGAAAAAAAACGCAAAACTTTCTGATCTGTCGTGGCGCCATCTACCAGCAAGAAGAACAAACAAAGTCGTCAGACCCACTCGAAGCAGCAAAGTCGTCAGATTCGTTTGACGCAATAATAACAACTCCCACGCTCGCCATAACAACAAATATCTCGTTGGTTCGCGTTGATACACGTTTACATATATGCAATCGGACCTCTATATAACGAAGTCGCTAAATCCCGAAAAAGTTCGTTATGTAGAGGTTAATCTTTCAATTTTCTTTATAAACCACTTAAAAGAAATTTTAAATTCATAAACACTATACAGTAGCGCACACAGGAATTTTTCACGGAGGGGGGGAGGAAGGTCCCAGGTTTGAAAGTCCTCTATTCTAGTATCGTGCTCCAATACGCCACCCAACATATTCTTTTGATTTTGTCAATTTTCGTGAACAAAAACAGTAAAAAATTTAATACTGAATGAAAAATTAGCATTCATTAATAAAACTAATTATTAATAACAAATACTTAATTAAATTTTAGGATATATATAAAATTATAATCAATCGAAAAAAATCAAGGACTTTGGAGGAGATCCAGACCTTCCCCCCTCCCCTTGTTTGCACCCCTGACACTATATATATTCTTTTTTTTAAAAAAAAAAGTAATTATTCACACCTATTTGTAAATTAATATATATTTATTTTATATATCTCACCTATAAAAAAGCATGTATTTTACGGAAATTAACTCCTGGAGGGGGGGGGAGCAGGGGGTTATTGACAAAAAAACTCTCTTTTTCGAGCTACAAGGACTATAATAATGAAATTTGGTTTGCATTTTCTTTTGTTGAACTGAAATCCGCTAAGAACGTTATTTTGGAAAACGACTCTCAAAGGGATTACGGTAAAATTGACAGTAAAAATTTAGTTTTTTTTTTCTGTTAGATTTAGACTTGAAATTTGGCTAGCGTGTTTATTTTACGGAGCAGAGATCCACCGAAAATTGGTTTTGCGGTAATCCACTTGGTTATAGGGTTACGAAAGTGCAAACATCATTCTATACTTCAATTATAGAGATTTTTTAGAAAATACAAATAGATGAGTTCTGCCCCCCCCCTTTTTTTTTATCAAGAGGTGACAGCTACAGGTATAAGTATATTTTTCAATACAATCGAATTCTTAATGCTAGGACTTAGATATCAATATAAGTTATATATTTATAAAACATCATGAAATACCCAGCGAAAAGGGGTGGGTAACGGCTAGTAAATATATACATTTAGTATTAAGAATATCAGGGTTCAAAATTTTAAAAACATACAAAAATAATTTTTTCATTTATAAACTGACTTATCAAAAAGCTTAGCAATGGCTAACCAAAAAGTGAAATCGATATAGTGCAAACGATTTGTTTAGTCCCTAACAGTAAACTAATTGAATAAGTCAGATGATCATAAAATATATGGATTTTCTTTTTAAAAAAGTTCTCTATTCTCATGCTGGCTTCATTAACTAAAATAAGTTGGTTCAAAAATAAGTAAGAGCATAACAAAGTTGTATTCCATCATAAAAATTTAAAACATTGAGAAGGTTTAACTACAAGCATAAATATATACATACAGGGTGTCTCATAACGACCGCATAAACTCTGCACAGCTAAATTCCTCGTTGGGAGTACATAAAAATTGCGCAAAGAAGCGTTCCTGTACAATCCATATTTTACGAGAAAATTACGAAAAACAAAGTATGACGTCACTACCGGTATAAGAAAAAAAAAGACTTTATTGAACATATCAACAGCAGTATATGCCCAGTTTAAGGCAGATATTCAAAATGTCCACCGAGCATGTCGAGGCAGGCTTGAGCACGCCGTGGAATGGCTGTCATCACACGTCGCAGCATCGTGGGGTCCACCGAAGTACAAGCAGCATGCAGACAAGCAACTAAGTCCATTTGTGTTGTCACTACGTCTCGATACACCAGTTCCTTGAGATGGCATGTCGCAGTAGTCACGAACGGAATACATGTCCACCATATGAAGATTACCGGTAGCTGCAAGATGCAGCCTTTTAAATACCAGTTCAACGGGGGCTTAACGTCATTCCACGGCGCGCGCATGCATGACGCGACGAACGTTTTATACATTATCGTCTGGATAGATATGCAAATACTGTTGTTATGTCCAATAAAGTGTTTTTTTCTTGCACCGGAAGTGACGCCATACTTTGTTTTTCGTAAACTATGGATCGTACAGGAATGCTTCTTTGGGCAGTTTTTATGTACTACTAACGAGGAATCTAGCTGTGCAGAGTTCATGCGGTCGTTTTGGGACACCCTGTATAAAGTTATTTTGAAGATACTTGACTTATTTTAGAGGTCAACGTTAATGAGAAAAAGCACATACAATAATTTGAATTCCAGAAACCGAACACATTATTTTTGCTTTATTTAATTATATCTTGCAAAATAGATTATTTTTCTATAAAAAAAAAAAAAATGAAAGCTGCTGACAAAAGTAATTCAAACACTTTCAGTAAATGGTATAATTTTTACATTATTCGAGGCCTGCTTATCACTGTTTTGAATTGTTTTCATTCAGCAAATGCTTGTAAAAGCTAAATGCTATTTTAAAGTAATAACTAGTTTTTAAAATAAAGATTATTGCATTAAAGCCTACATGCATGCACTCGAACCTTTAAAACTTCACCATTATGAGGACATAGAGGAATATCAATTAATAGTATCTAGATGCATAAATATTTCATGCATGAATTTCTTCCAGAGATTTCATCTTAATAAAGAATTAACTACATTCTAGATTAAAATAAGGGGGTTGGGGAGAAAAAATTTTTTAAAAAATTTCAAGTAACCTTAATTTTAAAAAAATTAGTTTACGTTTAAAAAGTTCCATGAAAAAAAAAGGAAAAATCTTCATTTCATAGCAGTGTAGTATGGAAGCTGTCACTTTCAATTGTACATCAGAATGATAACACACATGTGGTCTTGGAGCACTTAAATACAGTAACTGGCATTTCCCCCCCCCCCCATAAATGTTAAATACAAATTTTTTTAAAAATGCAGTTAGTATCAGATGATGTTTGATATTGGATACATATTGTTGTTAAAATTGTTTCAGATTCTCAATGGTTGTTATATTAAGTTAAAATTTATATTCACAAAAAATAATAAAGTAGCCTTTTATTCTAAAATCTGTATTCACAACGTACTTCTAAAATTAATATACTGTACTAATAATTGATATCAAAAGATTGATTCATTAATATTAACTCCAAACCAGCAGCTCTTACGGCCACATTTTCCATTTTGATCCTATAATGAATCTGGTGGCTAATTTTGTACCGATAATTTTCCAATAACATGAGGTTAAAACAGAAGTACCAGAAGAGCTTTGAAATTGGAATTCAAATAGAAACACTGTGCTAGTATTAAAAAATAATAAGAATAAAGAGTCATTATTTGAAGCTATCATAGGGAAAAATGAAATGTAATAAAGAAAACAATACTCGATTGAAGTTTTATTAGAAAAAGAGTTTATTTGAAATCCAGCATATTCATCGAATACAATTTTTATCTTATAAAATGTGCCACAACAAATGTAATAAATCAAATGCATACATAAGAATAAGAAGGATTATATCAACATCAAAACAATATAGTATTAATTTATCTTAAATAAAAATGCAATCAATCAGGCCTTTTTAAATCATATCTACGAATGGTAAAGAAAGAAATTTTAAAATAAAAATCTTTACTTAATTTTAATATTTCAAAAATAATTTATCTTGTGAAATTGTTAAATAAAACTATTTCATCAATTAAGAAGTATACACAATGAAATTCAACAGTTCTTCATAATTCATTATGATTTCTTGATATAAAACTATTTCTATTCATCTACAAAAAAAAAAAAAAAAAAAATTACATTAATATTAAGAGATTATTACATCATTTGGAAAGTAAGACAAAGCAATTATATGTTTCACAATAATCAAAAAATTTTGTTGGCTCATTAGGACTTTCAAGTTCATACCTATATATATATATATATAAAACTAAATTATACAATTACTTATTTAGACATAATGTTATAGTTTAAAAAAAAATAACATGTTTTTTTCTTCTTTTTTAATAAAAAAGTAATATCACTTAAGAGAATACTTTAACCTATATTTAAAGTAGAAATAATTCAAAAGGAGCAGGCGGTGTTAGAGTCCTTCAGTTTAAAAGCTGTGCATTACATAATTCTGGATAAGAGTTCAGTATGTTGTCTTTGAAAATCTTCTCTTCTGCATAAATGAAATGAGTCATTTAGTTAAAATTAAATTTTAATTACATCAACTTCCAATAACATACTCTCATGATTTTGTATAACAAAAAATCCTCTTTTGTATCTGATGATATGAAATAAGATACTGATGAATAAACAAAATCTACTTCTCATCATATCTTTTTAATACAACTTTAGGGAAAATGTTACACACTTTTGAAAAAGCATACACAGACATTCTAGAAGGAGTACCTTCCAATATACTACCATTAGTATAAATGTTTTTCAGATCAGTAAGATCTTCTTGATTTTTACAAGCCAAGATGTTTGCAGCTCCCACTTCTTGTTTTACCACTGTATTGTTGCTCACAACTTCCTGACTGTATTTAATCGGAAGATCTTTATGAGATTTATCATGATGCTGTCTGAGTTTAGAGGCAAATTCATATCGCTTGTTACAGTAACCGCATGTGACTCTCATCTTGTGTTTAGCTTCGAGATGAAGATCAACATGTTGCTTCTCCCCAATAAACTGACAAAATTCACATCTGTAAAAGCAAACATCTGCTGAAACTGTATCGAGTGCTTTAAACTCTACCTGGAGACGAGAATGTGTTTTCTGGGTATGAACGATGACTTGTTGTTTCTTTGAGAAAGCTGCTCCACAATGATTACATATAAATGCCACAGACCCCAGATTAATTCTTTTATTTGGAAGATTTTCTGACTTGTTCACAAGTTGTTTTGCATCTTTTAAGCCAATAGATTTGGGGGGAAGAGAAGGATGTTGGGAAGTTGTGTGGAGTTCTAATTCACTGCTATTTTCCACACCTTGATTACAATAGCCACACACAATATTTGAAGATATTTGGTTACGGATAACATAGCCTCGTACTCTGAACGTGCTATCGGAATGAATAAAATCTGAATGCTTTTTCAAGGCATGTAGATTGCCAGTGCTTGCTTTGCAGTAAGAGCACTCAAAAATTTCTTTATCATCAGCAGAATATGTTGTTTCAGGATCTGGAAAATAATAATAGAAATATTTTCCTTCGTCTCGAACAGGATGGAGATTTTCAACATGAACTTCCAATTCTCGCAGTGAGATCAATTTTTTTATACAAAACCCACAACGAAAACGCTTGACAGAATCAGAAGGACCACTTAACGCTTTGTAGCTATTATCAGAGCTTTCCTCCAAATTAGAAGAAAGATTTGGCAGCTTGACACTGCATTGTATTTTGGTTGGATCAGCATCACTTTTTTCTTCTATGCCAACTGGATTTTGCGTATTATACCCATTTAAAGTGTCATCTAATTCATTATTACCTGGAACCTTAACTGGATCACACATATAAACTTGTGTGTTGATATCATTAGAATGATCCTTTTTAATGTGAGTTAGCACATGAGCTTCACTGCATGCTCTATAAAAACATTTGCTGCACTGATACTGACATTTACTATGCTTTGCCATTAAGTGCTCAATCAAAGAAGCATCATTAAAGAATTCCCTTATACAGAAAGAACAATGTAATATTTTCCCATTATGTTCTTTACTTAAATGCACTTGAAATTCATTGCAATCATTGGTAGTATAAGAGCAGTTGTACAGTGAACACTTGAAGAAGCATTTAAGTTTGTCTGGATTTGACATCGCAACTAAATCACCAAGAGCTTTTAACTCCTTAAATTTATTAAAATCAGTGTCCTCAAAATTTCTGTCAGCTATTGATTGTAGAGTTACTGGATTGATGATTCCACCTACCGTCAAATTTTGATTAACAGAACTAGTGACCTCCGTATGCGACTTTTCAGTTATAACATTACTGCTTTTATCAATGTTTGAACTAGCATTCTGAGGAACCACCGCAGTAGCTTCAGGTGTCCTCTTATTGGGTAATTTTCCACTTGCATGATCTTCAAAGTGATCCAAAAAACCCTGTGTTCCTTCAAATTTCAAATTGCACACTAAACAAGAATTTTTGTTTGGAACTTTGTGGTGAGCAATATAATGATCCTGAAGCACAGACTTGAATGTTGCCATAAAATCACAACAAGGACAATGAAGCATCTCCTTGGAATTGAGCTCCACAAAAGACATCCTTTTGTTTGTTTGTTTTGGTTCAACATTGATAACATCATTAATTTTTTTTGCCCAACGACCAGAACGCCTAAGTGTCTGCTGTCCAGGAAGATCTTCCGGTTTCCAAGATGGATCATCAGGATCATCTGAGTCACTGCTCTCTGAAGGAGGTCTTCCACGCCCTCTACCCCTACCACGACCTCGTCCCCTTGCTGTTGGCATTAATGCTCCTCGTCCACGAGTCAAAGAAAGAGGACTTCTTGCTACCGATGGAAGAACAGTTTTGGGAGCTACACTTGTAACAGCTGAAATAGTTGGTGGTCCAACGGTAAAACTCTGAGTTTGCACAGCTGTAGCTAAGGGAGATGGGGTGGGAGGTTTAGCAACAGCAGGAGCATTGTTGACAAATGGAGTAGATGGAGTTGTTCCTGGATTTCTTCGATTTTTTTCTTTATGTGGACAATCATCTTGCATATGCAAAATCAGACAGTGAGGTAAAGTAAATATCTTTTGACAGTGAATACAAAAAATAAATGGGCTTCCTTTGTGGCAATGCCTCAAATGATGTACAAAGGTTTGCCCAATATTAGTTTCAAAAGGGCAGTCTTTAACACCACAACGGTATACCATTTCTTCCATTACACAAGCCCTCTCCCTAATGTGGACCACAAGAACACCTGCATTACTGAAACATTTCCCACAATTTTTGCACCACATAGATAAATCACTTCGGTGGTCTGTTCTAGTGTGTTTCATGAATTCCTGCTCATTAAACGTTTGGTACTGACATGAAGCACAGGTATAAATAACTTTATCTCCTGCATCTGGAGTTGTAGGTTGAGAAACAGGTGCAGTCGTCACTGGTGCAGGAGTAGACACTTGAATAACGGGAATCACTTTAGAAATGATCACAGGCTGAGATGGTTGAGTAACGTTTGGTGTTTCTTTTTTTTCCTGAGATGGTTTAACAACTTTGGGTGTCTCAATTTTTTCTTGTTTTATTTGAGCTACTAAAGCAGGATTAAAAGTGATTTCTTCTGCTGCTTCAGATGTTTTTGTCCTTTTGGATGAAGCATTTTCAGAAGCTGCAAATATATTTTATAAATCTCAAAAAATATAATAATTTATGTATGTACTCACTATTTGTAACACAATTCATTATCCAATACACTAATTTTAAGGGCATATTTACAATTTAAATTTAAGGGCATGCATTTAAGGAAAAACATTTTTAAAAGCATTAAATTTGAAATTATTCTCTAATAAAATGTTATTGAAGCCTAGTGGTTGAGTGGTAGTGCATCACACTTCCATAACATAGATAAGAGGTTCAAATCCTGGGTTTGGTAACATCAACTCAGCCTGACCTCAACGTGTCAGACTGACCAGAACACCTGCTCATGCACCTCAGGGGCCCAAGGTCTCATATACTGATATGAGCACAGTAGGCCTTGGCCCTCATGGGCTGTGGCGCCACTGAGGTTAAGGGGACTTGTCGCCTTTTGAATAGTTTTTTTTTGAAATAAATGTATCTAAAAATTATATTTTAGCATTTCATATAATGTTTCTATTTAAGAAAATGATATGAGATGAAATTTTGCAAATATTATTCACACAATTTTTTTTGAAGGAAATTTGGAAAATTATAAAATTGTACTCCTGTAATTATTTATTTTTTGACCAGGAATTTTTTTTGTAATATTCTTAAAGATGCTTTAGGCAACTCTAGGGATCGATTTTAAAATAACTTAATTAGTTTTGGAGGGAAATTTTTTTTATATGCATGCAAAAATGGGGGGGGGGGACACAAAAATCTTCTACATTTTAATTTTTTTACAAAAAATATTAAGTTAACAGCAAAATCGATCCCTAATTTTGTTACATGCATTATACATAGCACAAAGGATGAAAAATGGAAGTGATTGGTAAATAATTGTGGAAGGAGAAGCATTTTGAATGTGAAAAAACTCAAACTCAGAAAAACCCTTTTCAAGTTTATAATTCTAAAAAAAATAATTTCATTAGAAGCAAAAGATAAAAATAAAAAATCACTTTAAAATATTAGTAACATATTTTTTTAAAAAACTGGTAGTTTCATATTACAGTCGACTCTCAATAATTCAAACCTTCGATAATACGAACCTCTCGATAATTTGAAGTATATGCTCTGTCCCTAGAAAAACTCTTGATATTTCGAACGAAAACAATATGTTTGGGTACACTCAATAATTCGAAGTAAAATCTGTGGCTGGTCAGACTATAACACTCAATAATTCAAAGTTATCTTATAAAATTCTCGACAATTCGAACACACACTTTCATGTAGTCCTGTAACAAACAGGTTGGAGCTTGCAAGTTTTATATTGTATTGTCTCTGCATGTCTCCCCTGTAACGTAGCCTTTTTTGATGACCATCTGTCTGCTACCCCTTCTTAGTGTTTTCCATTTAATCAGGTGAAAATACACTTTTATTGCTTTCCTTCTTCAAGTGGACATTAGAAGAACTGCACCCTTTTATAAGCCGCCCATATCTTTTGTTTAACATGTGGCTGTGCTACACATGTGCTCAGAAAGGATGGTCCACTATGGTGAAGAGATGCGTAGGATTGTGCATGAATGTGTTTTTTAAATACAAGACTTTTAATTTCTGTGTAATATTTATATTGTATAATATATACTTTTTAAAAATTATTTCAAAATAATTTTATACATATGTAGAGATTTGCTGTTTTATTACATAGTTTCAAATTTAAATGTGTTAGACAAAAAATTCTCTTCAAGTATTTTGGGAGTTTTTTATACCCTCTTGATAATTTGAAGTTTTTCATTGGTCCCTCCAACTTGGCATTATCGAGAGTCGACTGTATTTCAACTCATATATTTTATAAATTATCATTTTTTAGTGCATATTAATTGCATAAGAAACCTCAAAAAAAATGTTAAAAAATATTTTTTTGTCATAACAGAAATTTTAGTTTTTCTTCACATAAAATACTGAAATATTATATTTTTTATGAAAAACATATGATGAATATTAACTGAATTATAAAATTATTAATACAAAATACCTCAAAAAATTTTCAAGCACACATTTCAGAAGAAAAATATTACATTAATGTAAGACTTAAAAAAATATCCTGCTTTACTTGTAACACCTTTTTTTTTTAGTTATCACACACACATTTCACTCTTTAAAATAGCTTTTCTTCATCAAAAAATCTTAATCTAAAAAAGGAGGCATGGTTGATTTCCTTAATTTGTTTGTTTACATTTTTCAATTGAAGTTTTTTTCAACTTCTAATTTTCAGGCATGCAAAAGTAATACATCGATTGAAAGATAATAATGCGAATATAACAAAATAAAATACAAAAATGATGTTTAGATCATTTTTAAGTTTCAAAGTCCCCTTAAGTTAAGTTAAAATGTTATTAGAGAAAGAAAATACATTAAAGTAATAACTTCATTTCATTTCCTGCCATTCATGGTAATGGTGAGGTGTGATGCTTAAGAGCAATTTATTCCCAATTTTACACAAAAAAGCAAATGTAATTTATCTATGAAAAGACTAGAATAGAAATAATTAGCCATTGCAATAAGTATTTATTTTCCTAAAGCTAAAAACAAAAAAGAAATTGCTTTTAAAAAAAATTCTTCCTTGCTATTTTAATTCAATCCCCCCCCCCCAAAGAGATTTTAGTCTGTAAGTATAAATCATGTTTGTTTTTTTAATGTTTACTAATACTGTTATTATCATTTATGAGTTAATGCATAATGTTTTCACAGAGTCGAAACATTTCTAATAACATTTATTAAAGCTATAGTTTGCCTTTTTTTTGCATACACACAGAGAGCTTATATATTTTTTAAAATTATATTTTAGAAATATGGATTGTCAAGAACTATTTTTGAAATCAGATGCGATTATCTTGAACAGCAAATTTTCCCCAATTCTTTCCAAATAATTTCCTTGACAACATCATACATCAAATCAATTTTAATATTCTAAGCTGACCACTGCTCTCTTGAGGCTGTATTCTGCTATATTAAGCAATTTTCACCATCAAATAATGGCATACCACAGATACAATACCATGCAATACAAGCAAGTCATTTGACTTCCAAAATTCAACCCTTTATTTGCATAATAAATTTTCCTGCAATAAGATGACTTCTTTCGAATACTTTTTGCATGAACCTGTTTTCAAATTGTACACCTTTGAAAACATCAATAAAATAAAAATTTCATTATAGCTTCTTCTGTTGAGAACTCTTTCTAAAAGTGGATGATCCAAGAATGACAATTCTTGCTTTTAAAAATATCAAGATTCAGTATATCCACACAAATAAAATATTACTACTTGGAAAATCTATTACATGGATTACTTGATACATTTGAGAACCTTGCTTTGTGAATAACCCCTGATATGTGAGCAAAATAGGTCAACTAATTAAAAAAGCTGTAAATTTGACTCAAAGAGGATGTTAAGTTTTCAATTTTAAGTGAGAATGGATTGCGATTGACATGATTAAGTCAGGTGAGTCTGAATTATTTGTTAGAATTGGTGAGTAAGATTAACATTCACAGATTGATGTTAAATTTGTGGAAATTACTCGACTGTGATTCAAGGATTCCAGCATTAGTTTAGTGGATCTTTATTGTTATAGATTAGAATTTGGTAATTGTTTTGCTCTCATTGAGGAAACCAAATAGATATTAATATATTAAGATTTTGGACTGAATAAAACTTGTTAAATTTTATTATATTGTCACCTGATAATTTATCCACAAAAACTGATATGAACTTGTTTCAATGTCTCAAAAATAAAATTAAATAAAAAATTACAAATTTTTTTTTTTAAATCTAAAGGCCATTTTTATTAACTTGATCATCACTAAAAAGTGTAAAATTAAAGTTACATGATTTCTTGACCACAACACTCAAAAAATTGTAGTTGCTCTTTATATTTATGTTGATTCGAAAGCAGCTAATAAAACGCTGACACTTTAAATGCTTCAATGTTTTCTCTTTTGGCTGCACGTCTTTCCCGATCTATTTGTAGAGGAGCTTTTCTTTTTCTTTTTTTGCACCTTTCAGTACATGAGCAAACATCTGTGAGATATTATTTTGTGTTTGTTGTTGAATTCTTTCAATTTGTCTCATAAGCTTTTTTTTTATATCTATAGTAATGCCATTGTAAGCAATGCTCTCGTGCAACAGAATTTTCTGTCAGAAGGGAAACACTTTTCAGTTGCTGAATTCTTTCCGATTGAATTGATTTTTTAGTTCTAGCAGACGATTTTCGCTTCAAATCATTCCCACAATGTTTCTGCAAATGACCCCTTTTTTTGCAGGATTCTCTAATGCTTTTTTCTTGCAGCATATTGATCCTGTTCTCTTTGTCACTTTGCTTCTTTTATTTCTTCTGAAAGCTTTGCACAGTAACATTCCTTAGTTTCCTTTTCCTTGCGTCATAGACATTGCTCAGGAGTTTCTCTTTCAAGTTGCTTTTGTCTTCTTTCTTGATGACTTGCACTTGCAGATAATTTTTTTAAATGACTCATAAAAAGTTAAGGGAAACTTAAACTATGTGTGAACAGGCTGATTCAAATTTTCCAATGGAGATTGAAGCAATATAAAAATCGAATTGAGAGCAAAATTTGTAATTACAACTGTCTTACTTCAAAGGATATTATATTTGTCATATTAGAGAAAAGCAAAAAGTACATATTTAAAATATTTTAATTTTCAGACTAACAAATCCTTTTGATTTTTGCTGAGCAAAAATGAATTGAATTTGTACTCATGTGGCCTGAGTGACAACATTTTAACACTTATTTATTAAATCTGATTCAGCAAGCAGGCCATTATACTAAATTAATAAGCAGTGCCATCTATTGAGATGCTACATGAATTCTTTTGCATGCTATTACAGGCAAGAAGATTTGGCAGAATGCTGTTTTTATGACAAAGAGTTGTACTTTAGAAATAACCTTTAAAAAATATCAGTGGTAAACCAATGTTTTTTTTCTGAAGTTACTGAATCTCTCTACATATATGGGCAAATAAATTATAACAGAAAGTTTTAACCTAGACAATTAATAGCAGAACCTTAAACAATTTCTCTAAACTCAAACATTTTGAGTTTGTTTAAATTAAAAATATACCCCCAGATAATGATACAATGAAATTATTGAATTCCTATTATTTATCTTGGAAATTTATGAGATTAACTATAGGAAAAATATTTTTAAAAAAATAATTTAAAAAGATAAATAATAATAATAAAACTGGCGATCATCTTAAATATTAATTATTGGAAAAGATGCCTCTGTTACATATTATCATTAATTTGCTATATATGCTACCGACAAATTATTAAATGAGGCATTCTATAGAATGCCTAAGCATTGCATATAACATCTAAAACTAACCAGCAATGTATGAAACATTTCATATTTTACACATTTCTTGGGCATTCTATAGAACACAGAATGAGAAACCGGCAAAGTTTGAAATACATCTCCCACTCCTTTTGAATATCATTTGGCAAGGCACATGATTTATGACCTTCTAAATGTTCTCTCTGTCTCGAAAAATCATTCCGAAAGCGTTTACTTCTCTTTTGCAAACTCCTTCGAAAGTGCAACAGATTTCATTCCTCCCCCTTCCCCCTTTTAAGTTCGCAGGAGGTCTAGACTGGAGGATTTTATTACTCAGTTCGGCTTTTACTCAGTTTGGCCTCTTGGTTAATTTAAAACTGGGAGATCACTGGCGTTCACAGCTATGACACTGCCTTAGACAAATCTTGTATGAAAGAAGTGGGGTCCACTTGGCTTGTTCTGTTCAATTCAATAAAATTACAAGAAAATAAAAAGTTTAAAAAAATTTTTTAATAATAATTATTAGAAATGATGAGGAAAAAGCACCTATATTTACTGTTGAATATGAGACTATAAAAACACAAGCACACCTGTTTTTTTTTAAAGTAAAGAGGTAAAAAAGAGTAAAGGTGACCATCTCTCTCTCTTTCTTTCAAACAATAAGAGGATAAATGAAGTATCATTACATACGTTGATTTATGAAATAAAATGAATCTGCCTCTATTCAATCATTTTAAATAATATAAAGAGGGATTTCAACACTTTTAATTTATACAAATTTTAATCCTATAAATGACATTTTTATGTTGAATGATTTTTTTTTGGAACTTCTGTTTCATAGTGTTCTCCCTTTTGAACAACTTCTACTAAACAAAATATCTTCTCTACGTCGGCATTTATGACAGAGCATATAACAAATTGAGTCAAAATTTTTAAATTTTAATGGGGATATGTTTTTCTGCAAAATGTGAAAGTATTTCTAATCCTTTTCTATTCAAGTTTAATTTTTTATCTTTCTGTTTATTTAGTGTAAAATGGAAAATTCTCATCCATAACTACATCCTTCACACAATTTAGTTATTACAAATTCTATTGTGAGAAAAAAATTCTCCCCTATTAATTTTGTCTTTCAAAACAGTACACTTAAAACAATTTTGTTCAATGAAGTTAACTGATAATTCTGCAATGTATTCATACCAAATTTTAAAAATAATTATAACATTTGGGAATTTATCCTGTATTAAATTTTTTGAGTATAGACAAATAATAGCTGTTGTGGAGAAGACAGATAATATGAGATGTGATGTATGGTTTTGAAAGAAGGTTTTCGTAAATGTACAGTATTTTTGAAACTTTAAACATCACCGAAGCTGATCATACAACTGCAAATAAGCCATATTTTATTGTGTGTGCTGATATAAAAATAAAACACTTCACTTTTACACCAATGAGTTTATATTCAATATCAATCTCTTCATAAAATTACTTACAACTTCTATTCAAATTGTTAAGAAGCTGAAATATATTTTACTGCAGTTAAAAATATTCATAATATGTAATAATCTATTCCTCCACTTATTTCAATACATTTTTCAAACAGTAGCTAAAAACAATTTTTTATACTTATAAATGAGAGGCATAAAAATTCATTTATAAAAATGTCTTTTTCATTTTTAAATATATAACTATAGAATAAATGGATTAAGATCCTTTCTAAAATTCTAAAAGCTTTTAGAGGAGCAAAAAAACATTTAATTTTAGATAAATCAAAATTTTAATACAATACACAAATATACATGTTATTAAGGAAATGTGTTTGAAAAAGCAAAGTTTCTTCTGAAATAAACGTAATTGAAAGAAAAAATGTTTGATTTTCAAACTATTGCAAATAAATTTAATGTTGGAATCTTATACAATTCCCTAATGAATGGGCAAGTGCAAAATTTTATTTTCATGCAAACTGTTTGGTTGGAAATGGGTAAATAAGAACATTCAAAAAGTTGCATAAATTAAAATTAACCATTATAGTTCATAAAAATTTTTAAGAGTACAAAAGGTGTATTTTCACTGTACAAATTTTAAGAAGAGTACAAATCTATCTAAACTATGGTTGGTTACCTTAGATCAGAGGTGCACAACCTTTTTAGGATGAGGGGCTAAAACATTAAATAGGATCATATCAAGGGCCAAAGTATTATGCGATGGCAAATGTGTTATCAACTTGAAAACACTTTTATAACAATACACATTTATCACTTCACTTATTTTACTCATGTACACATTATACAGTTGATAAATGGATGAAAGACAAACACTTTTGGAATGATTAAAATACTTTAGCTCAACAAAAAGATTCTTACTAAAAAGGTGACAAATTTAAAATTATATAACAGAGGGAAAGTTTTGCTAATTATAAAGAGAACATAATTTAATGAGATGGCTGGGACTGATTATTTGAAAATATTGATTTTACGTTGGGCTTAAGACTTGTTGTGTCAATATGTAGAACAGAAGAAAGGTTCTCATCTGCTATTTTATTTCTTATTTTTGATTTGTTTAAATTCATTAGTGAGAAAGTTTGCTCACAAATTCAAGTGCTGCCAAAGAAAGTAGCACCTGCAGCTGCATTTTGCTTTAAGCATGAAAAATCCTCAGAGGTAAGTTTTTATAAAATTCTAATAAAAAGTTTTCTTGAATTGATTTTTGATAACATCAGAATTCTGTAAATCAATTAAGGCTAACTGTATCCTCTCATCCACTAGATTTATATCAATAGGAAATGGAGAAGAAAAGACATCAATTTGTGTTTGGCACTTTTTTAAATCTAAAAAGCGATCATCAAATGCATTGCGCAAGATTTGAATTTGTTCCTCATACTGCATCTTCATGTATGGAAATTTTTCATGCATTTTTTGGCAGTAGGGAAAGTGTGCCAATTTTTTAGTTTTCAAAGGTTTTGAAATAAACATAATTTTTGTTTAAATGCCTTCACATTATTTATCAATTGAAAAATAATTTGATTCTTTCCTTGTAGTTTTGTGCTTAAGTCATTCAAATGGCCTGTTATGTTTGTGAGAAAAGTCAAATCACCCTGTAAACTTGCTTCGTTTAACCTTCTAGTATTTCTACCACAGTCAATTAGAAATGTAACAATTTCATCAAATAGTTCCTTAAAATGCTTAAAGGCAACTCCTCAGCTGAGCCATCTAACTTCTATGTCATAAAGAATATCAGAAGGCAGATAATCAAAATCTTTTAAAAATTCTTTAAATTGCATATGTTTGAGGGCATTACTACGAATAAAGTTAACTGCCTCATAAATTCTTTTGATGAATAATGCAATGAAGCTGCAACAGTTCTATACCACAATGGGCAAGATGTTCTTTTAGCAGTGTAATCATTCCAATTTTTGTGCCAATCACTGGTTTTGCTCCATCTGTGGTAATGCTAACACAATTGTTCATGTTTAAGGAAGCTACATCGCACAAATGTATCAAACTGGAAAGAAGTTCCCTTCCAGTTGTTTGCCCCTTCATGGGAACATTCCAAGAAGTTCTTCCATAACACAAAATTTTTTATCAATTCCACGAACAAACACAAGAAATTGGCTAACTGATGTTCGATCAGTAGATTCATCGACAGCTAAAGAAAAATATACAAAGTTTGAAGTGGCTGATTTTACTGTTGAATTCTTTTTTTGAATAGTCATTCTATTTAAGATTATATTTCCAATCTCCTTTTTGCTTCAGGACAAAATTTTTCAGATGCAATTAACAAACACTTTTTTAAAAAAATCACCATCTGTGAATGGCCGACCTTCTTTAGCGATAATTACGCTCACTTCCATATATGAATTCAAGTTAACTATACATTTTTGAAAAATATTTGCTTTACTAAAAGTTTTTTTTGAGTTGTTCGATTTTTTGCGATCATTCATATCATTTCACAAATGCAAATATATTAATGTAAAGCGGCATTATGAAACAAAGCATATACTCTTTTGCCACAGTAATCTTGCAAATACATATTAAGCAGGTGACAGTATCATTGTAAGAGATAAAACAGTATTTATCTGTCCATGCATCTTGAAATTTCCAATTTTGAAAATCACCTCTTTTTCTCTCTCATTATCTAAAATACTTTATATGGCTTTATAAATAAATGATATTAGGCTAAAAATGTGAAATAAAAAAAGAACATCAGATCCGTTCTGTGACAGCGATTTCAACATTCCCGATCTACTAGCAAAACCACGGGGTTGTTTAAAAGAATGATCATTGCAGCTAAGTAGAAGTTAAAGTTATTATTGGTAATGCTCACCATGAAGAAAAACGTAAGTTTGATAGGTACTTTTGATTGGCTCAGCATAATTTCTAATCGAGACTGTTCCGGCACGCTTGCATGAATACACACTTATTCTTGGACCTTCTCTGCATCCAGACCATGCAATGGAAGAAATAATAGCTTCCAGTGATCATGTTCGTGAGCTTCTCCTATACGAAAATTTGTACTCACAGATATTCCTGAAGGAAACATATTCAAAAGCTGCGTAATATATTGAAAAAAATCTTAATGAACAACTGCAAAACAATTATTTGCTGTAATACTGTTTTTGTATATGATTTTTCCCTGTTTAATTAACAAAGGTCAATTCCATTTTTGATTACTTTTCTTTTATAATAGACATTCGTATGCCAACTGGCCTTAGGTAGTGCATCCCTGCCTTAGATATTGTTAAACCAACAATGTATTGGAAGTCAATTTCACAATTCATTGCTATAAAAATATATGGAAAACTACAGGACTTATTTTTGTATTTATAATCCCCCCCCCCTGAAAACTGTAACTGCTAGAGTGGCACCCATCAAAACTGCGGGCCCCTTGAAAATGCCATATTTTGTTTGTCAAGATCATGTCATTGCAGTCTGCATTTTGCATGTATTTTAGATGCTCGTTTTATATCTTCTACATCAATCTGTTAAAGTTTGAATTTCAAACTACATAAAATTCTTAACTTTTGCAAAACAACGATCATTATATTATAATTTTTTAATAGTATATGAATGCATTGTCAAACTATCACATGACTATTAATATATTGACTATTTAATTAATATTAAGTATAATATAAAGCATAAATTTTCTGAACTTTAAAATAAATATTTCAAAAACTATTGTAGATATATACTCGTAATTTTTCATGCCTACGTTTTAGCTTCACCGCTTTGCTTATATGTAAAAATGTATAGTATACTTAGCAAATTTTTTATATTTTTTTGTTATTAGCATGCAGTTTTCAACCGAATTGTATGAAATTTTTGAAATATATTAAAAAGTGCTAAAGATGTTATATATTAAAATTTGACATTAATATTATAATCAAAGAATTGTTAGTACTTATGGTAAATTACTTTTAACTGCGCACGAGCAATGCATAAATGTTTTGTTTTCTTTTCAAAATTTCTACTTTTGTATGGTTGAGATTGCAAAAAATATCTAGATTTTAATTACTTGTCTTTCAGTTAGCATTTAAAAAAAAGAGAAATATTGATAAACTTTGAATAAATAAGATATTTTTCAAAACCTGAATTTAAAAAATTGATCTTTATATTTATTTATATGCATAAATGTCAACTGTAAATGTGTATGGATATTTTTGTCGCTATTTATTTAAAGTTTCAAGTTAAAAAAATATGAATTTGTATGGAAACCCTCATTCATGTTTTCTTTGAAGTAATGTGAAGTTCAAGCATTTAAAATTCAAATATAATTTGGTGTATCTTAACTAAAAAAATTTTTAATGGCATTCTCATAATTTTTTCAGAGTAACATTTATATTTTTGAGGAATGCTTATCCTTTATAAAGTAGTTTTATCGGGACTTTTTTTCATACTTCGCCTAAATAGCATTTGTCATTCTATAGAATGCCTGTGTATTACCATATTTATTTGAATCTAAGTCGCATCCAAAATTTTCAATAAGTTCTTATGAAAAAATAGAGTAAAATGGTTTATCAAGATATTCAATATTATCAAATTAAAATAAATTTCAAATGAGAACTAATAAGATGTGCATAATTAGTTATTTTACCAGTATTATAAAGTTTTTGATACATAAATGAACCTATAATTGATCTAATTTCCCCATCTAATAAATGTTTTTCCCTTCGATTCTAAGCTGCACTTAATTTCCAGGAAAAAAGTGCAGCTTTGATTTACCCGCAAAGTATGAAATCCGGCATTCTATACAATGCCTAAATCTAGCCGGCAATGTATGAAACGATTCCTATTTCACACATTGCCCAGGCATTCTATAGAATGCCTAATGAGAAACAGGCAAAGTATGAAATACATCTCAGATTCATTTCGAATATTGTCAATTAGCAAGACATAAAACTTATAACGTGTGTCTCAGGCTCAGAATCCATTAGTTGTGTACATTGCTGTTTGTTCGGAAATGTCAAAATACTCAATTTTACTTAAACTTGTCCAACAAAAAATTGGTTTTTTCCTGTGCTACCTGAAAATAGAGGAGCAAGCTATAGTGTTGGAGAATGTGCCATGGTCTATAGAAAGGATCGGAAACCTATGTCACACGTGCCGCATGTGGCACAAGGTACAATTCTCCTTGGCATTTTGCACTACTCAACAAATTTGTAAATTTTTGAATTGTTTCAAAAATGTTCTGCTGTGTGGTTCGCTGAATCATATTGGTAGATTGGTTTGACACGCAACAGCTAAAAGGTTGCCAACCCATGATCCATAGACATGAAACAACTATTCAACAGCTAAATGCTCAATATTAGAGTTAAAAAAAAAAGGTTTTTGCTTAACTGAAATCACTTACTAGAAGTTAATAACTGATATAAAAAATGCTGAAGTTACTACTAAGAGGGAATTCAAGGACTATTGGTTGCTGAATAGCTACAATGTGGTGTTCGCAGAAAATAAAAGTAAACTAATTTAAACTGTTAAAGAAGGCATCAGTACCATAAAACAGTGGTCCCCAACCCTTGGTCCGTGGATCAAAGAGTATCAGGCCACTCAAGGAACATTAAATTATTTCCATTATATTTACTGGGGTATATTTTTCTCGTGTTTGTGCGACTTTCCATGGAGATCACTTTATAATTTTTGTAAAACGATTTTATAATTATTTTTTGGTGCAACTGAATTTTACTCTGAAGGCATGTTTAAGTACAATAAAATTATAAAATCAAAACAATTTAAAATATAAATAATCAACGCCCTACCCTCAGCTGGCCGCCATAAAATTATTAAACGTTGACCGGTCCGGAAGAGAAAACTGTTGGGAAGAACTGCTATACAGTATTATGTCACGGATCCCCCCCCCCCATGGGACTGCTGAATTGGTATTCTTACCATTTTCAGACCTAGTACATTCCCCAGGGGCTGATATCACTTTTTAGTGCGGCACCATGCAGGCGATACAAATTCTCACAGGCAATTTTAACACCCAGTTTGACGATGTGAACTTGTTCTGGGAATTTAATTTGCCAAAAGCAAAATTAAATTCCGGATTCTGGGGATGTGATAGAATTCTGAAAGAATTTTCAACCAAATACAAAAATGTTACTCGTTATGATATTGAAGTGTGCATCCACCTACGTGAAACTTGCCAGGAAAAAAAAAAAGAAAATTATTTTAAAAAAAGGTATTGTAGTACAAAACTTTAATTTTTTTCTGAATGCCAATACATTGGCACTTGTAATGAGTGAGAAATAGGATGGTTTCTATCAACTTGGAACTTCTGAGGGAATTTTAATACAAGTATATGCAAAATCGCAATTCAGCAATAATTTTTTTTAATGGCAGTCTCATTATTTTGTCAGAATAGCATTTGTACTTTTAAGAATGTAAGTCATTGATATAATATCCTTATCATGACCTTTTTTCATACTTTGCGTAATAGCTTTAGGCATTCTATACAATACCTAAGCAAAGTATGTAATGAATTTCATATTTCATACTTTGCCTAAAAACATCCGGCATTGTATAGAATGCCGGCATTTTATACTTTGCCGGTAACATATGCTAATTCTAGAGAATATATGTAATAATTCTCATATTTCATATTTTAAAAACAACCAGCATTGTATACAATGCCTAGGCATTCTATAGAATGCTTGAGTTTCATACTTTGCCAGTAACATATATTCTAAAAATATCAACTTGGTTTACAACTTTTAATATCTTTTGATACCCAAGAAAGATGACTGCCAGTATTAACAACATAGAATAAAAGGATTATTAAATGCAAATAACAAATAATTAAGATATTTTTATGAGCCCCTATAGTGGTAAACCCAAAAAATATATCAAACCATCCTTTAGAAACAATAAACAAATAGAACTGAAAAAGAGAGCATATTTTGTACTGTTCACTCCCTCTCAATACCAAGAAAAGCACAAGTCCTGTTAATTTTAAAATAAAACACAGATCATTACAATAAATTTCAAAAGTTTCTGATGGTTTATTAATATCACATTAAGAAGCACCACAGTCAAGCAATGAGGTCAGTACCTGAGCAGGCACCCCGTTCTTCAAACATCCTCACCAAACCAACAAGATTTTGAGCCTCAACAGATTTAATATGCCATAACCCCTCCACACAGTGGAACCTAGAATCATGCTTACGATTTGAAAGAAAAAATGCAGGTCATGAGTTAGTAACCCTGACCACTTGAATACCATGGCCAGTTTAATTTCAAAAGCAGAATAACTGCAAGCAATACTAATTTCCAAATTAGCAAAAATCATGCTTTTAAAAATTGATTTTATATATTTAATTACTGCTATCATTTCGTTAATATCTAATTATTTGGCACACAACATAATTATGTTAAATATTTACAGTACATTAATTAATATTTTCTCAGAACAATATAAGCTACCTATATATCCCTAGATTTCAATCGTCACTTTACAAAAGAAAGGAGCATTCCTCTTGTGCTTAAAATTTCAATGATATTGAAAAGTAAATACTTAGAAATAGATTTCATATTTCAGAATCAAATTACTTTAAAAGATACAAAAACTAAAAATGAGTTGAATACTCACCTCCCTGAGAAGACTCTGAATCTACAGCAGAAATGCTTCTTTTCTAGGGAAAGAAACATTATTCAGCATTAAATGTATATAATAAAGTGAAATATTATATGTCAGGAACTATATACAGAATAGAGAAAAACCTACCCCTTGGGAAGTTCCTTCTTCGTCTTCTTTCATTTTCTCCTGCAAAATTTAAATTAACATATAAGCACATGAATGAATTTTAGAATATATATAATTCCCAGCAAGTTTTATAAAATGACCCACTTTGCATATTATCTTCTATCTCTAATGTTAGTATTCTCTTTTTACAAGCATAGTTGATCATTTTATAACAAAGAGTTGAAATGCTTCACTTCCATATTTTAAAAGAATGAAAGAAATCTGTAAGATTTTATTTCTAAGTTTTATTCCAATCCAATGGACAAAAATAATCATGCTCCTTCTTAAACATATAATAAATCTTGCAATTAATATAAAACCATTTTCCACAAATTATGATATAAAGGCTTGATTTAAACAATCCAAAAATTTCCATAGCACTTTGAAACTCAACAGTTCCCAAAATAAACTAATATATTAAATAATAAATTTATCAATTTTTATTTTAAAAAATTAGAGAAATATTTACACTCTAATTTTTGAAAATCAGTCAATTACATAAAAAAAATATTTTTTAACTAAAAAAATATAAACTTACAGAAAAATACATCTGAAATTTTCATGAATCTCTTTTTTTAAAAATGACAGCTACCAATCACAGAAAATCGTCACTGTATAAAATTCTTTTTCATTACTGACATTTTTTTTCCACGTAAAGAATTATGTTTACATAATATATATTTCAATATATAACTAATAAAAACTAACTTTAAAAATATAGTAATACAGATTTTAAAGATATAATAATTTTAATGTAATATAGATTTTAAAGATGTGAAAATTTTAATGTAATATAGAATTTAAAGATAAAAAGATTAACAATCAAATTCAAGTGAATAGTACATGTTAAGTTATTAGAAGTGGATGTTTGCACTTTTTCTTTGAATGCTTTACCCATTCCAAAGTGGGGCTTCTAATGAAAGTCCCTCCACTTACAGGAAGTGAAAGGACACTGATCAAAAAGGGACAGAGATGATGAAAATAGTTTAGAAGGGAGAGAATGAATTGTGAGGCGTATGTATATACAGGGTGTCCAGCCTTAATGTGACCCAATAGCTAATTCTCGAACTGTTCGGTTTAGATATACACTTCCAATTTGAAAAATATTTTAAAAAAGGTAAAGAATGTTTTTACGTGCTTTTCAAACCAAAAAACCCATTAAGAAAAAAATAACAAAAATTAAATTTTTATACGGACCCCAGGTCCTATCACTTATATTTAGGAAAAGATGCAGTACACAAAAACAAAGTAAACACAAAAAGTTACATTTTATTACGATAAAAACTGACTGAGTTATGCCTACATAAAATTGAAGCATCTGAATTGCTCAGAAAGGGGGGTTGTATATAAATTGAGTTTAGAGAACAGTAATTCACTATCTACAGAAAGAGCAAAAGAAAAACATCATAAAAAAATTTAAACATTGTAGTAAACATCATAGATTGACAATTTGTATTGCTGTATGGCAAACAATAAAAATTAAATTTAAGAAATACAACTTGTACCAAAAAGATTAAAACAGCTTGCTTTAACAAATAGCAGCAAAAGAATACAGGATTTGCCGTTCAAATTATAGCATAATGTAGAATGATGCGCTAATCATGAATCAGGGGCTTTATTATATCAGAATGACCAAATTAACTTAAATAATGTTCAAAATGACTGCCTTCCGCAGAAATGCAGTATCGAACCCGCGTCAGAAACTCCATCTGTTGCTTCTGCAACATAGTTGGTGTCACAGACCTGCATGCCATGCTGATTCAATTGAGTAAATCGGATTTACTCGTGGATTCCCTTTTGTACACTTTGCTTTTTAGGAAGCCCCAGAGAAAGAAATCCTGAGGATTTAGGTCAGGTAATCTCGGGGCCACTCCCGTTGACCTCTATAGCCAATTATTCGAGTGTCAAATGTTTACTCCAAAAATGCACATGGTGGCCCAGATTTGTGTGCAAGTGCACCATCATGCTGGTACCACATGCGTAACAAATCCTGTAAGGAAACTTCATCTTCTAAAAAGTCGGTCAATGGTCCAGATAAAATTTCCATGTATGATTCTGATGTTAAAGGTCCATCGAAATACTTTGGACCAATTAAGGTGCTCTTCCATACTCCGAACCACACATTCACCGACCAACGCATTTGGTGGCGATTCAGTTAATTTAGATGTGAGTTTTCGAGGGACCAATATAATGCATATTCTCTGTATTAATAGCGCCTTGGCTCGAGAACTGGCATTCATCCGACCACAAAACTTAATATAAGAAATCGGGATTTTCATCCAGTGTATTTAACACGAAATTGCAAAAATTAAAACTACGCTTCTGGTCTCCGGTCAGTTCCTGCGCCAGGACTGGACGATAAGGATATGCACAGTAGGTATATAATATGTTCCACACCGTCGAGTTTGAGTAGGAACTAGCCTTGCTAATATCCCAGACACTACTTTCAGTATGAACCACGGCATATCCTAGAACATCCTCAGCGGGTATCCTCAAGTTTGAAGGTGTGGCACGAGACAAAAGAATACGTTTATGACAACTCCCGGTTTTATACAAGCGTTGAACAGCACGGGCAATTGTACAATAAGATGGATGTCTTCGACTGGGAAATTTAATTGCATAAAGTCTTGCCGCCTCTCTCTTATTTCGATTATACTGCCCAAAAAACAGTACCATTTCGCAGTATTCTTTATTTGTATACATCTCATTCTCCCGTACTAGAATTCGTAATATTGCAATTGCTAGCCACTACACAACAGGTTTTTAATAATCGCCATGATCAGTACCGCAGCAAATCAGTCTGTAGCCGCAGCAAATAAGCCTATTTTTTTGGAAATGCTTTTGAAATGTTTTCTTCGTCCAAAATATCTTATTTTGTCTATATTTTACCCGTACAGAATAAATTTTATTCCTTAAGTTCTCAGTCATTGTATTATTAATGTAATTTATGTACTTTTAAATTTAAAAACGATTTACATAAGAGTGACTTGCAAGAGCGAAAGTTTCCTGACAAAGTTCCAATTAATTTCACTTTGGAGACGGCCCCTTACTAGCTTCTTGAAAACGGCCGGGAAAATAGAGGAAATGTAAGATTTTCAAAGTCCCATAACTCGCCCAGTTTTTATCGTAATAAATGAAACTTTTTGTGTTTACTTTGTTTTTTTGTGTACTGCATCTTTTCCTAAATATAAGTGATAGGACCTAGGGACCATATAAAAATTTAATTTTTGTAATTTTTTCTAAATGGGTTTTTTTTGTTTGAAAAGCACGAAAAACATTATTTTTTAAAACATTTTTCAAATTGGAAGTACATATCTAAACCGAATGGTTCAGGAATTAGCTATTGGATCACATTAAGGCTGGACACCCTGTATATATATATATATGTATGTGTTTGCACATGAATAAATCTCAAATATGATAAAAAAAAAAGTAAAGGCTTTCCAATCACTAGAACTATACTCTTCTAAAAAAGCATTGACATTGAAAATGTCAGCATAACACCTTTCCCAAAATCATAGAAGATACTGAAGAAAATGTAGAATTACCTTTTGTGAAGAAATTAACCATTTTTCTAATTTTTTCTTGTTTGCTTGAAAAACTTCAATCTGCTCACTGAAAAAAAAGTATACACAAATATTTAATGCAAAAATTATACAATTAATAAATTTACAAAAAAAAAAAAAAAAACATAAAATACAAAAATTTTAAAATATGAACATACATTAAATAAAAATGCATACAGGATTTTACAAATATCAAAGAGCATGCAAAATATTTTGGCTAAAAGTTCATACATATGTATCACAAAATTATTTCTTCAGAAACCAACAAATCTTGTGGAGAATGTTTTTGAAATACCTTTAATCTAGGTGAATTTGAAAAGCTATTTTTAAAATCTATTATAAAATACTTCTATTTTTTCAAGCTATTTTAAATTAATTTTATTTCTATTTTATCAAACAAACTTTTTTTTAAATATTTTACTGAAATAGGTGGGGGGGGGACCAAAGTTTAAGGACCAAATCTTCAAAAAATCTATTCAAATTGCATTGAAATTTTTTTCATTAATTCAATTCTTTTATTAAGATAATGAAGCATTTTAAAAATGAAATTTGTTTCTTGGCAATTATTTAATGAGGTTTCAATATTTATAAGCATCCAAATTGTGTGTAATGAACTTTACTTCTTTTTCTTATAATACATTTGACAAAAGCTATTCAAACTTCAAACATTCATTTCTTTCTATAAGTCCATTATTTTGGTTCAAAGGAGAAATAACTGCTTTTTATATCCACTATTGGTTTCACTTTTTAGCATAGTTGAATGCTTTTTGATTACACAATGAAATATACTTCAAATCGATAATAATAATTCTATTTACTTAACAACGGCCAATCAATTTAAATAGTGATCTCATATACATATATATGATGTTTAATTTTTTAAAAAATCAAATTCGAGTTGGAAAGTTGTTTTAATGGTATAAACTATCCCCTCTAGATAAACTTTGAAAATTATGAATATTTTTGGAAATCTAATCCTAAAATTTAAATTTTACAATTTGAGGCAAATAAGGCTGTCTAGCAAACACATACCTGCCAACTTATAAAAATGACAAAGCATAAAATAAAGCATGATCTGTATTTTAAGGAAACTTTTAAATAACATGTGGATGACATTAGAACCAAATTCTTAAAAGTAATGAGAAGATAATTTTACATTAAAGATATTTCGATATAAAAAATTACTCATAGAAAACTGTACTTTTGTATCAACTTGATTATAAAAACTCCTACACTAAGTTAAATTTAAAGGCATGTATACAGTAACATACAAATAATTATTTAAAATAAAGATGTTTCTATAAAAATAGTTAAATAACTTTTTAGATTATATTAATAAAAAAAATTACCCAAACAGATGCTACGAAACACAAACAGAAGATGTTGATGTTAGGACTACAACCAAACTATAACCATCAAATACATGAATGCTTTAAAATTTTTTTATTGTGTAAACTTTGGAAAAATTACAGAGAGTACATACAATATGACAAGTATCTTATCAACTTTAAAGGTAAAGATATCATCAACCATTTTCATATGCCAAATTTATTAATGGCAAAAGCAACACATTTCTTCCTTTTTTTTTCTGTTTAAATAGGTGACAACTCCACTTTTCCCTTGCATTATTGCAACATTATCTGCTATAAATGAAACTAAATGTTCATAGGGTATCCCACACTTTTTAAAAGCACCCACAATGAGTTAATACTTTTACCAAAGGAATTGTAAAAAGAACTTAGAATTAAAAATTTTGCAGGATCAAAGTAAGTGATCATAACAAGATGCAATTCGTAGTTTGTACCATTAATGTCAATAGATGCTGCTGCAACAGGACTTTGTTTCCTGCATTTAGTCAAATGCTGTTTCTGACCAGTTCACTAATTAGATGTTTTAAAACTCACATCCATACTGCTTGGTAATGTGTCTCATACTTTTAAAACATTTTTCAAAAAAGAGGATCATCTGCAATCAAACGGAACATAATGTTCTACGAGAAAAGAAAGATGTAAAGAGTTTTTTAGCCTCAATTGCATTTTTGACTAGACATAATCCTTAGGGGAAAAACTATCAATTTTGAGCAGCTGCTACTTGATTTATCATTCACGATGAGCTTTGGAGTTTTTACACGATGGGTAATAACATAGCAGCCACTGTAACAAAGATGTCATACCTCAGAAAATGCATATTTATTGCCTCTTAGTGAATGAAGCAGTGATACAACCAAAATCCTTTTTATGATATTCTTTATACGTTAGAAAGTGCACAATTTTCTCTTTGTAAGACATCATAATGACTAACAAAAACAAATCTTTCTGCAGTATGTATTATAAGGATACAACTTTGTGCAAAGGCACAAAATGAGTCGAGTTCCAGAAAATTACCACAGAAAATGAAAAAAGCTTCCGACTAGGTAAAAAAGGTGTTTTTTGACAAAAATCTAGAATTTTATATAAGATTGTAAATTAAAACCCCAATCAAGATTCAAAGTCTGTCCTTGTTTTTATTTTACACAAGTTAGAACTCTAGATTAAGTAATTTTAACAATAGTAAAAGTGACATTTAGAGCTTCAGTGGAAGAAAGCTTCTGTTTTTACATATTTTTCTAAAGAAGAATTTTAAAACCTTAATTTTAATTTTTTGCTTCCACAACCACAGTTTACTTCTAATTATTTCAAACAATTCTATTATGAATATAGAATTTTCGACTCGCATCATTCCCTGTTTGTTTACAACCATCCATTTAAATTATGTTTTCCTGTATTTTGCTTTATTTTTAGTATTTTAAATATTAAAAATAATTATGAAAATAAGGAAAAATTAATTCATGTCATCCTCATAAAAGAAGAAAGTTTCATGCAAATAAAATACATGCAATCAAACTGCTTTAAGCAATGAAGAAAACATGGCTGTATTTTAATAAAGCTGCAACAGTTTAACCAATCCAGTTATGATGAAAATAATCTGTCCAAACACTTCATCGGAAACATATCAATTGTTACGCAACTTTTAATTGGTGTCTTTTCACAGTTGTGTTGTTCAACAAAGAAGTGTAGTTTTGTGAAAAATTAAAGGTCTGGACTTCCTTGAAATTTTTCTTTTCATTGAAAAACTTTAATTTTGTACCATTGTACCTAAGCGAATTAAAAAAGAATAATGCCTGTTTTGTTCATTGATTGAGATTGATTAGAAGTTTTAAAGAAAAAAAAGAAAATTTTGTGCTTTTAACCTACTTATCTTTTTTTTCAAACTTACATTTTGTCTACAAGGGGAGAGGTAATTTCTAAATGCTGCTATTTATATTTGAGAAAAATAATGAATGATGTAGCAAAAAGAAACCCTTAATGATATTGCAAATTGTGGTGTTTTAGTGGATAGTATCTGGCAGCACCATGGTTTTTCTGTCCTAAATGGTTGTTTAAGTCAATATCTGTTGATAGTGGAAAAATTATGGACTTTGAGACTCTATCCCAGTATTGTAGAAAGAGCAGTTCAAAGATTAAACATCCAAAAGTAAAGATTCACTGTAATCACAACAAAAGATCTTCATTGAATATGGAATTGGGTTGGGGCTTATCACATATTTTTGAGATATCAGAAAATCTTAGAATGTTAGATATGTTAAATATCATGGGGATTTTAAAGTTTTTGATGCAGTAAAAGATATTTACTAAAAAGACTCAGTTTCAAAACTAGAATGTATTAGACATATACAGAAGAGTCGGAACAAGGCTTCTAAAATTGAAAAGTAGAAATAAAGGGGAAGGTAAATTGACGAATAATGTAATTTACAAATTACATTAGTAACAGCCTTCTTTCACTGCTGCTCTACAAAAAAACCAACCAAGACATGGACCTGATCTGAAATTTGGTGCAAATTTCAACATGCTAAAATTTGTAAAAAAAAATATACCATGAAAAATCCTCTAGATTGCAACAAAATAGTTTTATGTTATATAGTCAGTTTATATGGAAAAGAGTGATCGCAATCTTTAAAGAAAGGCCTAAATGGCAAAACTCAAACAAATTCTTTAATGCAGTTTTATGGCCAATACTACCAAAAAAAAAAGGTTTGCTAAGCACCACACGTCATGTTTAGGTGCTTATAATACTGTTGCACAATTTAATAATGGCTTCCAGGGATTAATTTTTCCATTAAATAAAATGGATATTTCTCGTTATTTTACACTGTACAGCAGGAGTGTCAAACTCACAGCCCAGTCATTATATTGACAAACAAGATTACATAATAAAATAACAAACGGACAGAGAATAAAAATAGAATTTGCAAAGCATTTCTTTTTTTTATTAATTATACTCTTTTTTTTTTTGTTTTATTATAAAACAAAATGTGTACGTTTACTTTGAATATACTACTACTAGTATAGTAGTACTTTAGCATAAACAATATCTAAAATACATCAAAAGTTAAGCTACTAACGTTTTGACAAATGAAAAATGCCGAAATGGTTTTAAAAAATACAAATAAAATTTTTTAAGAAGAATAAATGTTCAACTGTTAAATAGTTAACAGTAATTTGTTGTTGAACAAAAAACTGAAAATATAGATTATTAATACAATATCCTGTTAAATAATTAACAGTATTTAGCTGTAAAATTAACCAATTTGTGTATATTTTAGTCTCAGTTCTCCAACTATAGTCTTGTATGGATTGGTGTATATAATAAATAGAAAATATTTTGCTTTCAGAAAATAAGAAACAAGGTTATATAGGATTAATGCTCAATTCTTATAATGTTTATTGATTTGTGCAGTTATTCTCAGTCTGGTAAGTTAATATTCCAAGAAAAAAACATTGATATTTTATTAAAACATTTATTAATTTCTGTTAACAACTGCTTATTGAATCTAGACCTTTGTATTCGGTATGTCTATATCGAAGTCAAATGGTAATAAACTAAACAAAAAATTGCTGAGAAAAATAAAATACTTCAAGTAAAATGGAAATTAGAATATTTTTGCTGTCAAGTGACAGATAAAATAATCTGCTTGATAAGTAAAAATGTTATTAATGTACCAAAGTTATATAATACAAAACAGTGGCATAATAGAGAATATTAGGCCCCCCTGCAAAGTTTGATTTTGTGCCCCAAGCCGGATCTTACAAAGGGTACATACTGGGCATCAGTCAGACTTTAGGCACTCCCACACAATGCAGGGATGAACGGTATGCCACTGATATTAAACATAACAAACAACATCAATCAAAATGATAATTATGAAGGATTAATGAGACAAGAAGAGTTCCAAGAGCTCAAGTTAGGTCAGGAAAAACAACAGTTAATGTTTAATAAAGTGAACAGCTGTACATGCAAGCTAGTCACAGTTTTGATAGCTTAAAACTCAAAGCCTTTTACTGAAGGTGATTTCATTATGAAATACCTAATTAAAGCTGAAGAAATTGTTCGTCCTGAAAGTTTGAAGGCTTTTCAAACAACTTCTTTGTCTCAAAATACAGCTGCAGAAAGAGTTACTGTCTTGGTTGCCAATTTAAGTGATCAGATCAAAGCAAAAACATCTAGTTTTGAATGTTTTTTAATTGCTTAAGTTGAGAGTATGGGCCAGGGGTGATGTAGTTCTTTGATAGTCTGAGCCATTTTTCAAAATTTTTGCGATTCAGAATAAAATAAATATTTAAAAAGTATGCAAAAAGTTTTCAATTTTTTTTTTTTTACAGAAATTATATTTATTGAAAACATGTAAATAAAAGTATAAAATATGTGTATTGAATGAAAATATTAAAAACTAAACACATTTATTTTACTTCTCTTGATAATTCTTTAAAATTTGGTGAATAATTAGTGACAGTACTTCTCCGTAATTCTTTAAAAAGCTGGTTAGTTAATACTGATCAGTGTTTGGATTTCATGAATTTTAAAATGGAATAAAATGATTCACAAAAGTGCATTGTTCTGAATAATGAAATAATTCGACAAAAAGCCTTTAATTCAGGATATTTCGATTCTGGTACAAATTTACAAAATTTAGAAATCCCCGTCGACTTATATTTTAATTGTAGAGCTTGATCTTCTTGCATCTCTATTAATTCTAATTCTCCAGATGCTTTTTGAATCATAATTATATTGAAAATGGAAAACTCACCTTGAATTATGTTAATTTAAAATGGATTCAGAAAAAAAATCAAGAGATGATTTAAAATATTTCAAGTCTTGAAATCTATTTCGGAATTCCATCAATATTTCTTCTAGCTTTTTTATATGCTCGTTGAGTTTTTCTTGTTTAATATTGGAACAAATTTTTTTTTAATTCAAGGAAAACGACAAATGTTTTATTTTTAAATGTCCCTTTGAAAAAGTTGTAATTTATTTTGAAAACTAAATATACACTGTGAGATATTTAATTTTCATGGATTTAAATACATACGGTCAGATATTATTTTATCTTTCCCCTGCAATTGTAAATTCAGTGTTTGCAAATGTTCCATGATATCAGTCAAAAACATTAAATCTTTTAACCACTCGTCATCGTCTAATTCTGAATAGGTTATTTCCTTTGTTTTTAGAAAGGCAGTTATTGGATCAAACAAAACTACATATTGATTTAATACCTTGTAGCTAGATAACTATCTAACAATGCAAAAGAAGTTAATGTCATTTGGAAGTTTTTGTCCTTTAATTCTTCAAGGAAATTTTTGAATTATCGATGATTTTTTGCATTAGAGCAAATGTAATTTACAATTCGTAACACTGTTTTCACATAACATCAGGATATTTTTAATATTTTGTAACGAGATGTTCTTGGTGAATTATGCAGTGAATCTGTATGAATCGTGAAATTTGAGAATCATCACTTAAAAGCCAAATAAGACTGATTTTTTTTACCCAACACTGCCGGAGCTCCATCAGTTGCAATGCTCACAAGTTTACTAAAAGGAACATAAAAAGTTTTTATTATGGAATCTAATGCATTTTTAATATTGACATCGTGGATTGACTCTTGAAGTGCTACTATAAATCTAATAATTCTTCTTTAACAACGAAAGCAGGTGAAACAAAACATGAAAACTGCCAATTGCGGAAGATCTACGATATCTGTCGATTCGCCGAGGGCTAAGCTGAATGCAATACAGTTCTTCAAATTATTTTTTAAATTATATTCAAGAGATGTATTAATTGCAGTTATACGTTTTTCGGTTGTGTGTCACAAGATGGGAATTTGTGAAACAACTTTGTGCAATGCTGCATTAATAGGATCTAAAACTTTAAATAAATCTCCCAAGTTTTTTTTAATAAACTCCTCCCCTCCATACAGGCGTTTTGCATGAGCAATATTCCAGGCAATAACAAAACTGGTTTCAACCACATTATTAGCTTGATTGTTGAAGGTCATCAAAATTGACTATTATTTAAATTTGATTTTAAAGAAGCAAGTATATCTGATCTTAATTTGGAATTTGGTGGATAGTGATTAGAAAACTGAGGATGATTGGTTTCATAATGTTGAAGCAAATTGCTAGCCTTATAATTTTTGACCGTAGAATTACAAATAACACAAAATGTTTTTCTGTTATTGTCAATAAAAAAGAAATTCTCCTCCCACTCATTATTAAAACTTCTATTTTTTTGCTCGTATTTTTTTTATATTTATTATTATTTTTGATTACGGACAATTACACCACTGTTTATGTTCATTTGCGCAGTTTTCGATGAGTCATATCATTATGAAATTTGTTAGAACGTTGCACTTAGTCTTTCATATTTAATATGACAACACAAAAATGAAAAAGGAACTCAGGTACATTTATCGAGAGCCCCAAATAATCCTTCAAAGAACTGCATCGGCTTTTGAGCTGCAGATTGGCCCCCTGGTATGGACACTGGTGGAACAGCTCAATTAGCTGTGCTTCTTCATGCTTGCAACACTGATTTTAACATTTTTGAACAATTATTGGAACTAATACCAATGCTTGTTACTACCATAGGACAAGATATATTTGTGTTTTTGAACTAAATACAATCTACATCTCTCAAAATTAAAACTCTGTAGCTACAGATGGCACTACTTCAATAACTAAAAAACACCTTTGTAGCATTGCTACAAAATTCACACTTCAAAAATTTATCATACGCAATGTATTATTAAACATCAAATAGTATTATGCACGAAGGTAATGAACATGCAGAATGTTTTGTCATATAAGAAAAGTTATGAATTTTATCACAAATCTTAAATCAGCAACATTTCACTGCTTTCTTAAGTAAATTGGATAGTGCATATTCAGGTTCATCCTACTACACTGAGGTACATTGGTTATCTTGCTCGAAGATTCTCAAACAATTCTGGAATTTGAAAGAAGTATGTCAGTTCATAAAAACTAAAAATCAAGACAAAAGCTTGTTTTCCAATCCAATAGGGTTGTAAGATTTAGCTTTCATTGTTGATATAACCAATCACTTAACCACTTTAAGTTTATCATTACAATGAAAAGATTAGATCCTTATGAACATATTTAACATAATTAAAACAATCAAATGGAAGTTAGTTCTTTGGGAAAATCAACAGAGGAATGAAAACTTAAAGCACTTCCCAACATGCAACATGGACAAATCAAGTATAGATGATATTGCATCATATAAAAAAAAGGAGAAAAATCAAATCTTAGAATTGAATTTGAAGCAAGATTTTAATTCTCTGGTAGATAAATTTTGTTTGTTTTCTTTGATTTTCTCTATAAATATAGACTCAGTACCCAGCCATATGCTATTGGAGATCAAGACTCAAACTTGAAGATGAAATTCATTGAAGTGTGTATGCTTGAATTTTACAAATATTTACCTGCCAGATTTGAAAATACTCAAAAATCAGCATAAGAAACTATTTCCATGTTTGAAAGTTCTTATCGGTGTAAGAAATTTTTTTTACTTATGAAATGAAATAATCTGCTGTTAGAAATAATATTATTGATACTCACCTTGGGTCAATTTTGAAAGTAATCACTACGAACAAAATTTCTTCAGAAACAAAAAAAGATAGTAACAGAGAAGAGATGTCAAAAGTGCCAGGATGTAAATGTTAAATTTTTCTTGCTCTTTTATATATGTTTAATATAATGTATTATTCTAAATAAAACTTAAATTTCTATAAATATTTGTTTCTTTTGCGATCCACCTAAAATTAAACCATGATTGGTTAGTCCAAGTAAGTCTTTGACAAACTGGCTAGATACGGACACAGGGGGGGGGGGAGGGTCATAATAAGAGCATTGAAGATTCGAAATGTCACTCACTGCTAACAGAGAATTTAAGTTTTTTAAATAATCACTTTATTTAACTTAAAAGTATATTTTTTAAAAATGTTTTTTTTTTTTGAAGAATGAAATTCTCATGATAATTTGTACATCGAAAAAATAAAATATTTCCAAAAACAGCTGAATAAAATTCAATGACAAACCTCACAAATTTTATGCTTAAATGAGAAATAAATTGTATGTTTAAAAACTTAATGTCAACAAGTTTTACGATTTTCATCTATCTATTTTACAGTGTTGTCAATCTAAAATGGTAAATAAGAGCTGAAAGGGAGAAAATAGGTGGCAGATTGAAATTTTGTGAAAATGCATAAAAATGAATGAACTAGGTGTAGAAGAGAAATGAGTAATTGTATAAATTTTACACAAATAGCATCAGACTTGGCAGGTATTTATTACATATCTTTCTTGTTTTATCTTGAATTTCTCATGAAATGTTAATATTTTAAAGTACTTAATGGATATAAGGACCATAAACCAAAATGCAGTAAAACATAAATACATGCTAAATTCTGACATCAATATTATGGTGGCACTGTTTCCAAATAGTGACTTCTGCCAGTTATTGACAATTAATTAATATTCTATCAATTAGCTGCTGTTAGTTTGAATTTAGTATGCTATTTTCTTCCCGTTAAATTAACTTATTAATTATTATGAAGCTCAACAATGTGACAAATGTAAAAAAACACTAATTCTAACTGCACAAGCCAGAATTTGGCGCTAAAACTATAAATAAGAAAATTAGATAAAACTAGTTTTCGTTAAAATTTGTATCCTTGAGTTAGTGAATTTATTAATTTGGATAAAATAATCAACATCCATAATGGCAACATCTCAGGAAAGCCATCACCAAACCAGTCTATATAACCAAGAAATACCTACTTTTCATAATACGGTTCTCCAAAAGTTAAAGTATACAACTTGCTTTTTCTATCTAATTTGAAAATGAAGGTATAAAAAAAATTGGAGGATATGTGCACAGAAACCATTTTTTATTGAACACGAGACATAAATCTGCATAAGTTTGACACAAACACAATTTATAACAAAAAAAGTACTTATGGCAGAAAAAGAAAAGTTCATAACTGAAAGAAGTAGTACATCAGTTTTACGTGAAAAAATGTTGTTGAATATTACAAAAATGGATTCCAATAAGAAATATATCTACTGCAATGTTTTTTTCACATCGGATTTCCTTGCTGCTAATTAGTCAGACACTGAAGTGGGAAATGAAGATCAGGCATGGACAACCTTAGTTTCCCTTTGGGACTTAGGAGAAGGATTTAAAGCAACAATATATCTACATAGATCGTCCTAAATATGTTCCATCAGATTCAAGTCTGACGATTTCATTTACATGTTACATGAATCTTACATCAATTAAACATGTTTTTAACATCTAACATCTAGGAATAATTATGATTATTTTACAATTCAGCAAACAATAAATACAAAATATATGTTTCAAAAATATCACTTACACTGCAGGTGCAGTTGTAAAAACAGTATGAATATTTTTCAGTCGACCTAAATTCTCAGGAGTAGCTGGAAAACAAAAGAAAAAACAAAAATAAATAAACATTAAAAACAATTTCTTAAATATGAACCAAGAGAATTTTTCAAATAATACTTCAAATTTTTCAACATTTATATTAAAGAACATTTTATATGTGTTTACCAACATTTAAATTTGTTAATTTTACATCCTTATTTAATCAAATTGAATTGATTACAATTAAAAAAAAAAGAGGAATCTCTCATTTTGTACTGCATTAAATGAATCTGCACTAAGTAAAACAATTTGGTAAGAAAATAATTAATTCTTATCAAATTTTGTTAAAACAAAGATATTTGTAATTTACCTAAAATTAATAAAAATAATAATAAAAGACTGAAATATAAATGTTATGAAATACTTTTATTTCTCAATGTTAATAAAACGAAAAAGAAAACTCAACATGAAAATCAGCCATATTTAACATAAATTTTTTCCCTCTAATATTCTTTAGATAATATAACACACTGTGACGTCGTCACAATGGAGAAAGCGCCTCTATTCATAAACGTATCCACAGCCGGTGAACACGTGGCTTTGGTTGTATTGTGTTGTATCAGACAGCTGGACCGTCGGCGACGGTGTGTCTGGTGGACACTATGGGCCAGGCATCGCTGCATTATTTTCTATTCATGGGCAGTGATTGTACGTCTTGAATGCTGGCGCCTCTGCAGGCGGCGGCGAGGTGTTTGAAGTGCCAGATGTCAGCCGGGCCCTTGTCGCCGGGAACCTTTGAGAGGGACCGGACCTTTGTCATATCTGCGCGAATGGATGACGTGCAAGACCGTTGGTGCCGGGTGCAAAACCCTGAGGTCGGCCAATGGGGATTGATGAGGGGCGTGGAGTGAACCCGCCCCTAGAGTTTAAAAGAGTGGACTTCGGAAAGAGAGGAGAGACTCCTAAGAGAGATACCCAAGAGAGAAGCCTGCTGACGGAGGAAGAGACTCCGGAGACTCCTCGAAAAACTCGTGATAGACTCCCACGAGACATTTCCAGTAACTGAACCCTGCGGACGGAGGAAGAGACTCCGGACAGACTCCTACGAGAGATACCCAAGAGAGAGGCCTGCTGACGAAGGAAGACTCCTCGAAAGACTCCTGAGAGACTTGTGATACTCCCACGAGAGATTCCCGGAATTGAACCCTGCGGACGAAGGAAGAGACTCCTAAGAGAGATACCCAAGAGAGAAGCCTGCTGACGGAGGAAGAGACTCCGGAGACTCCTCGAAAAACTCGTGATAGACTCCCACGAGACATTTCCAGTAACTGAACCCTGCGGACGGAGGAAGAGACTCCGGACAGACTCCTACGAGAGATACCCAAGAGAGAGGCCTGCTGACGAAGGAAGACTCCTCGAAAGACTCCTAATAGACTACGACAAGAGATTCCCGGAACTGAACCCGGCGGACGGAGGAAGAGACCCCGGACAGACTCGAACTAGGCATTATTTAATAATTAGCTTAGCGTACATTTTCAATGTTGTGCCACGACGTTACAAGACTATACTTTTTAAACATATCTATTCTCATTATTACTAAATGGATGTAATATACAAAGCTTTCACAATCAATATTTCAATGGTGTAATCAAAGTGATTTTATTGAAAGTAGCATAAAATATAAATATTTAAAACACGTATAGAGAAAAACTTCTGTCAGCCAACTAACCGAGGGAGTACAATAAACTGCTCAACACATAGAGGTAATGTAGTCAACTATACCAAGAGCCTATCATACTGATTGAGACTAGTATTTTATATTCTAAAATAATTTTGGAAAATATACAAATCCATCAAAGAATTGAGTTGGTCCAAATTAACATTACTTTTAAAATACTGGAGGTTATTGGTAATAAATATAATTATGAACCACCATCATGTGAAAAGGTTATTAACCTTATCTCCTACCACCAAAAGCTACATTAAGAAAAATGTTAGTGGTTCAGTACTATTTAACATCCAATCATTCTTAATATTCCTTAAAATGGTCTTAATGGATTAGAATCCAAATTCTAATCCACAACTTTTGGAAAATATTGACAAAAATGAAGTTTGCGACCATTTAAGTTTCAACATTTTTCATATATAATCAATAGTAAAAATAAGATTACTATTTTCTTATGGTTAAATAATTATTTCTTCAGAAAAAAGAAAGAAAATATTCATTGGTTAACTTTCTACACTTATTACAATGGAGGGGGGGGGCAGTAAACAAATTTACAATATCTACCCATCTCTGAAAAGTTTCTGTACACAAAAATTTATGATGCATTTAACTTTCATTAAATTTTGACTTTTATAATGAATTTAGATAATTTGCAACTTAATTTTCATTTATAAACTATATAAGTTTTCGGAACTAGTTTGATATCATGGGGCAGGGCGCCAAACGCTGCTTGGCGTGATAAGGAATCATGCCAAGCAGCGCATGCCATTGGAAATAAATTCAAGATGGCGGCCTAGCGGTAAGACTCATCAGGAAAATAATTTTAAAGAATTGTTTTGAAAAACATTAAAATCAATTTCAAATGAAGAATTTAGGAATAGATTGAGACTAACTAATATCAATAAATAATTAATATCAATATTATATATATATATATATAAATCATATTTACTAATAGTAATATTATGCAGTATATAATAATCTTGTAATATGTTATAGAAATTATTATATATAATGTTCATATAATACTAAATAGTAATAATTATTAGATATTCATATGGTATTACTTTTTATTTTATATAATAATAATCACATAATATAGTTTCATAGATTTTATAAAAAAAGGAATAATCACCCTATTGTAATATAAATAAGAATAGTACAGATATAAGAATACTCATTTAACATAATTATAAAAAACAAAATAATTGTAAATAAATAACGATAAATAAGCATAATACTTAGAAATAAATAAAATAATAAAAATAAATAACACATATAATATTATGCAGTATACAATAATCTTGTAATATGTTATAGAAATTATTATATATAATGTTCATATAATACTAAATAGTAATAATTATTAGATATTCATATGGTATTACTTTTTATTTTATATAATAATAATCACATAATATAGTTTAATAGATTTTATAAAAAAAGGAATAATCACCCTATTGTAATATAAATAAGAATCGTACAGATATAAGAATACTCATTTAACATAATTATAAAAAACAAAATAATTGTAAATAAATAATGATAAATAAGCATAATACTTAGAAATAAATAAAATAATAAAAATAAATAACACATATAATAATTATAAAATAACAATTATTACAAATAACGTATATTATATGATTACTAGCTTTCATGGCCCGGCGTTGCACGGGCTTATACCGAGGGTATAACTTAATCCCCCCATGTTAATTTCCTCCTTTTTTTTCTGACGCCAACACTTTTGTGTGGTTTTGACGCGTGAGATGTGAGTGCATGACCCGTGAGTGCGTGTCATGGCTTTGTCGCTTAACATTTTCCCTTCTCTTCACAAATTCAACACTTCCAATATTATTTTTCGAAATTACTTTGATTTCTTTGTTTCTTTCCTCTCCGCTTAGCCCGGCGTTGCACAGGCTTTTACCGAGTGAATAACTTCATCCCCATGGAAATTTCGTGTTTCCCTCAGGCCGATAGCTCTTATGTGCGCGATGTGAGTGATTTCTTTAACTATGTCATTAAAACTCCCTTTTTCGAAATTTGTTCTTGCGTTGGTGTGGTGTGGTAATTATTGAAGATGGGTGAAAGCTCATGTGCCGTCCTCGTCAATTGACCATGGTTGAAAATTTCGAGGTCCATCGCCAATAACCCTCGAATAGGCGAACAAGTGCGAATTAAAAAATCACTCACTCAGTTTTCAGTTCTTTCGTTGCAATTTTTTAGTCCCCGGAAACAAAAATGTAGCCTTTTTAAAGATAGTTGTATGTCGAAAAAAGACAGAAAAGTAGAAATTTTTCAAATTTCACTACTATTTTAAATATTGAAGTAAAATTGTGAGGATTTTTTGAAATATTCGACACACGGGAAAAATGTTTCATGCAATTATCTTTATAAAAGAAGAAATTATTAAATGATTGTTTTAAGTATTTTGAGTGTTTTATTAAAATTTGTTTCGAATGCATAACATACTGCCATGGAAATTCACCTTCTTTTATCAAAGTTCCTGGTATGTGTGTGATTCCTTTATATAAACGTCACTACAATTCCCTTTTTCGAAAAAAAAAATATCTTCCAGATCTTACTAATGTCAAACAGGTTTCAGTTCTCTTTCTACTGCACGGTGTTACAGTGGCTTATTTGAGTGTAGAACTATTTTCCCCCTGACTCTCCCCTCAGATATAAGATTTATCTTCAAGTTTCTATTCATGACATATCAAAAGCAATATTGCTTTAGTAAAAAAATAATAAATTTAAACAATAAAAGAAAACTATTTTGATGCTTGAGTAAAAAAAAGTCATCATTTTTTAATAATAGATAATTTTTAGGAATCGAAAATAATAAAATAATTTTCATGTTTTCAATATTTCATTAATCAATCAATCGCTACTTACAGTTAGCTTAAAAATGTCTTTAGAACGTACTGATTGGAAGGAAATCCAAACTCTCTTTAAATAACCGGATATTTATTTACAAAACCTATCTTCGCCCCATCTTAACGTATGCATGCCCCATTTGGGGATCTGCCAGTAACACATAATTAAATGATATTCAAAGACTTCAAAATAAAGCGCTTCGAGTCATAGCCAGAGCTCCCAGGTACATCCCAAGATCTGTTCTCCACGAAGAACTTTGTGTTGAACCCATCCACACCCTAATAGCGAATCTTTCCTCAACTTTCCATTCTGCAATCCATCATCATGACAACCCGACGATTAGCTCTCAATCTAACTTCATGAACCAGCCTCACCTCATGTACCGTTTGCCTCATAGCGCAACGAAGATACTACCTGATTTCTAAGAATTCCACCCCCCATGCTGTTAAACGTAACGAAAAACCCCTTTTTGGATTGAAGAACGAAACGAAAAAGCTGTTTTCCGTTTATACGGAAACTATGTTCTACCTCCCCCACCACCTCCTGACCGCTGAAGCTAGTTTTAGCTTAGGCGAACCTATCATTCTCACTTTATTTGCTCCCTTTCTTAGGTATACTGTGTAACTGAAGTAGAAGCCTAGCTACCGCTAGGCTGGCACTGAGGACAAATATTTATTCCAGGCTCTAGAACGTATTTTTATCCAAAATAATAGGCGATATACCTTTTATTAACAAATAATTAATTTAATAAGGAAATAATAGAAATATTCATTTGATTTTAAAAAATATATTAATTTAAATCCACATTATCTATAAATAATAATAAAAAAAATTCTACAGATAGCTCTTGAAACGTTTGGATGTTTGATTAAACATATGTAACTGCTAAGAAAAACACTAAGTGAAAAACCTAGTTATAAGTACACATTCACTGAAAAAAATCATTCAAAAAGAAAATAATACTATCTGATAAAAACATTTAATTTTTTTAGTTTTTTCCCGGAAACGAAACTGTAGCATTTTTAAAAATAGTTGTATGCTGAAAAAAGAACAGAAAGTATAAATTTTTCAAATTAAAAAATTTCACTACTATTTTAATTCTTGAAGTAAAATTGTGAGAATTTTTTGAAATATTCGACACGGGGAAAAAAGTTTCATACAATTAAGCATTATTTTTAAGTAAACTATAAGTTTTATGAAAGAGAACAAAAATTTCGATACTGATAAATATTTTAAATGAATCTCAGAAATGCATTGAATGCATTTTAATTTTAAAAAAATATATTAATTTAAATCCATTATCAATAAATACTAATAAAAAAAATTCTACAAATAGCTCTTGAAACGTTTGGATGTTTGATTAAACATATATAAGTGTTAAAAATCCACCTTTGGGGGAAAACCTAGTTATATGCCGACATTCAATACTGATAAATATTTTAAATGAATCTCAGAAATGCATTGAATGCATTTTAATTTGAAAAAAATATATTAATTTAAATCCATTATCAATAAATACTAATAAAAAAAATTCTACAGATAGCTCTTGAAACGTTTGGATGTTTGATTAAACATATATAAGTGTTAAAATCCACTTTTGGGGGAAAACCTAGTTATATGCTAACATTCACTGAAAAAAACATTCAAAAAGAAAAAAATACTATTTGATAAAAACATTTAATTTTTTTAATTTTAATTTTATAGTTTTTCATTCCACTCTGTGTTAAAATTATTTAAACACGTATCTGCGAAAAAAATTATATTATACAAAACTAACTTATTAATTATTTTTAATAAAATTGATTAAAAATGCTCATTTAGCAATTAATTGTGTTTGACCATTTGCTTACATAATGGCAGCACTGAAAATGAAGTAAATTTCAGATCAAGGGGGATGCAGCAAGTTAATTCAATCATTGAAGAAGAGAGAATTAATTTACGGGTGGGAAAAATAAGCAGAAATGAACAAAATCGAATTGTTGAAAAAGATAGAAATTACTTTGAATGATTAAAAATCAGAAAAAAACCTTTTTGAAGGCAAAAAAAAAACCACACACACATTAAAATAACAGAGGATCATGTTAAAATAAGTGTTTATCAGTAAAATTAATTTACGTGGGAAAAATTAGCAGAAATGAAAAAAAAGAGATCCCACCGATCCGAACTCGCAAAGACACGATCTGCTTTACGGTGTAAATGAAGCGAAACGCGCTTACCGACTGTGCTACCGGGACCCGTAAGGAAAAATGAAAATAGGCAACAATAATGAATGGGAGGACAAAAAAGTAATTTTTTCACTCGCATTTTTTTTTTTTTTTTACTCGCCAAAGTTACTGATTTCCCCCTGTTTAAGGCAGAATTTTTTTAGTGTAACCCTTTGTTAGATGCGGTCGAAGGCGCAACAGGTCAAAAGTCATTGGCGCAAAGCTAATTTTCGACGCCAATGTTTGGCTAAATGTAAAATCGCGTATTTTAAATTATTTTAAAAATCATTACCTTTATTTTAAGGGCATAATTTTTACGTTAATGCTCTCAAACATCACCAACTATTTGCAAAAATAACGTACTTTGAAATAAAAAATGTACAAATTACTACTTTTTAATTTATTTCTCAGAAAAACATAAGTTTACGAAAATCACAATTTTTTTTTTAAAAATCCGTAATTTTGAAGCAATTTTTTCAATTTTCATATATGTTACGGATAATATTACTGTACACACGGAAAAAAGGTTTTGTGAGATTATCTTCATAAATGACGAAGTTATTCAATGTGAAGTAAAAATTAAGACTACTTTTTAAAAATTCTTTAAAAAAAAAGTTTTGAGAATTTTATTTTTTAAATGAATGGATCTAAAAGAGAAAGGCTTGAAGTTAATTAGTGTAGAATATCGATTTAATAACACGAATAGTAATTCATACCCAACGATTTAGAAATAATTTTCATAAAAACGTATCAGTTTTAACACTATTTTAAAAAATTCAAAAAAAATAGAAAATACTGTTATTTTACAAAAATAATTATGCCGTGTTGTGGCGAAATAAATGATCTTTCCGATTCTGTAATTATTTTTTGTCTCATTTCGACACCGAAAATTAGATGACAATTTTAATATGGTGGAAAACGTAAGATTACCCGCTCGGCCGAAACGGAAGGGAAGTTCCGCCAAGTAAACAACCGGCAGGAGTAAAACAATTAGGCATTTTAAGGTTTTTAATTAATATCTTTTTAACTAATTACAATATCGGAATATAAATGGGCAATAAGGCTTCCCCGGAAAATTCCCCATCTTTTGGTACCTTCCGCAACTTTCTGCGTGGTGCGGTTCGTGAGAAGATAGACGCACATACATAGATAGATAAATAGATAGATACGTTTGTTTACCTTCGAATTTTAATAGTGTAAGATTACACATCCTAATAATTTTTTTTCATATTATTAATAAAATAATTACATAATATATATTAAAATTGATAATGAATAGCAACTAAAAAGTACTGAAAGCTTGCTATGTTCCAAAAACTGCATATTTCTTTAACGAATTTCATCGAACAAGAAACGGAAAAAACATTTTTAAAAAGTAAAATAAATTGTGAAAATAAACGATTTATAGAAATAATTAAAAATATAACACTCATTCTTTTAAAAAAAATATCCTAGTTCTCACCTATGATATTAGAAATATCCATATTCGAAAATAGCATTAAATAAAACAGAAGACTGAAATATATTTTGATTCCAGATCGCAATGAAAATGGTTAAATTGTAAAAGAAATAGAAATAAAATCGTCTGAAATTAATAGGATTACCGCGGGAACAGAAGGCAACCACCCATCGCCAGACTATAAAAATATCAAGGTAACCATATTGTAATGTTATCGCCCATCTTGGCGAACATAAACAACAACTTGGCGTGATGTCCCGTGATATGAAACTAGCAGGAAGTTTTCAATGACAGAAATGCATGTTTACAAATAAGAAAAGTCCTTTGACATAGGATAGTTTTAAAATTAATGAAAAACAATTGGATGCTAAATCAAATATTTTGAGCTAAAATTTGAAAAACAAAATATTTATAGAAGAATAAAATTTTTGCAATCTTTTTAGAATATAGTAAACTCAATTTGTAAAACTTAAGTTAATGGTTAATACTGTATATTTTTACAGATCAAAACAAATAGATAAATATTTCATTGTGATTGTGAAGCAGATTCAAAAAGATAAATAATGATAGTAACTTAACTTTTTCATACAGAATAAAGTATGAAAATTTGAATTTGTAATTAAACATTAATCATCAAACATTTCCATTTAAACATATGGTAGAAAAAAAATCCAATTCACCTTTGTTTGTTTTTTCTAAAAATGATATAAGTTTTTTCAAGAATGGAACATATTTCTCTTGTATCTCAGCAATAATACTTGCTTCAGCTTCAGCCACCATTTGGAAACTTTTTTTAATACAAACTGCTAAATCTGAAAAAGAAATCAATTTAGCTTTATTTTTAATTAATATGAAATACTACAGCTATAAGAATAACAGCAATATTCATTATGACAAGTATATATTGCATACTTAATATATAAATTAACTGACAAACAATACAGCTTAGCAAGGAAATTTTCCACAATTTGACAGTTCCTGTTAGAATTCCAAAATTATGAGTGCATTTTTACAACTAAAAAAATTTTAATGAAATAAAGGGCTAGGGTTAAAATTAAAAGCAATATTTAGAAATTGCTACTGCAGAACTTCAAAAATGCATCTCTTGTTTTGGTTAACAAAAAAATTAAAATTTAAGTAGAAGCTTGAAATCATTTTAAACCAAATTTACTCCAAAAAATCTAAAAACAATATAATTTATTAGTCAATATGGTCCTACTCTAAACAAATTAATTAGCCTTAAGTCTCTTAACAGAAAATATTATACTTAAAAATATTTAATTCATTTATTATTAAGAAAACTAAAACAATTCATACAAGTGTAAAAACTTTTTATGTATATAAAAATGCTAATTTCAAATTATTTTAAACTAAATAAGAATATAATTAATATCTGGGTAAACGTTTACATTTTTTTACTCTTTAAAATTTTACCATTATTGCACCATTGTTAAAATACAATAAAAGAATTTGCATAAATTTAAAAAATGGCAACCTATTACATGTGACCACACTTTTCTTTAAAATATAAAATTATATAAATGGTCTAAAGGGGGGTGATAAAATAAACCCTTCACTGTGACACACACCAGATTCTCAAATATATATAAGCTACATGACAAACATTCTTCTAATGAAGCTCATTTAAGAGTAAATGCCAAATTCCAGTTGGATCCTAATTTAGTGTACAGTTTCATTCATTGTCAACTTGGGGTGAATTATTAACATCATATTAGATAAAACTCCAATACAGAAAACAATGTTTCAGTATAATTTGGTAATACCTTCTTTTCTCCATTACCACAGGCATAACCTTAACTAGTATTTCAACAAAACCCATACAAACTTAATTGCCCATATTCTCTTAAAACATTTATTTTAAAAAAAGGTATTTTTAATTTTCTGGCCTATATTAATTACTAGTAAAAAATCATGGATAATCTATATTACATATATATTCACTTGTTTTCTGTGACACAAAATTTTGAGCTTTTTACAATGGGAAAAAAAGTGGTAGGTTCTTTTAAAATTACAATAAGCTTTGAAATTCCCTTATAACAGAGCCAAAAAAAAAAAATCCATCAAATTCCCGTGCATTTTTGTGTATTTAAGTATTAAGGCCACAGTAGTCAAATTTGCACCAGTATATCATAACAGCAAAAAGGAAGAACTGAAAAAGATAATCTTCCTTAAGAAAAAAACAATCAGTCAGATTGGGGGGGGGGGGGATGATACGATCACTGAGGAGCAAATTTGGCTGCACTGATGTAAATATGCAAGTACCCATTTTTGTTTCGGCAACACAGTTTGTGTTCACAGAGCTACTTTGATGTCTCCTGATGTAATTTGTTATAAATTTTTAAAAAAAACTTTTTTTAAATCTTTTTCATTAAATCCAAGCTAAGTTCATTTATCTTCCAAATAGTTCTTAACTTCAGTTAATATTGTAATTTATTTTGCACTACCACACACAAATACAAAAAAAAAATTTTTTTACTTCAATTAACGTTAATGTTGTAATCTCTTTTTCAGTTTATTCTTCAGCTAATTTGAGTTCTAAAATCAAATTGGAAAAGGAATACATAATTCACAATAAGTTTTTCTGATGCATATTGTTTTAAAGCTTATTTAATACTCGCATATTAACATACTGCAGCCAAATATGCTCCAAGTGAATCCTCCTTATACTGTAACATCAATAGTGAATAATAAAAGAAATGATTCGCATGTGTTATATTTGAAAAAAAATCAACTACTGAGATTTTGGTGGAAAGTAGCATGATTCATGTGGCACAAATTTGGATGTGTTTGTTAATACACTCTAGTACGACCAATTCTATTCCCCCCCCCCCAATAATCCTAATATATTGGTAAAAATGAATTAGTGTTTGCAATTGTACTTGTGTATTATCGCAACCGTATTGGTGACATATTAAACAAAGCACATGGTAGCCAATTCAGTGAACACAACATATACAAAATCGGGATTACCAACTTGGCAAGTTATCATAAACTTTGGCACTGCTGCTTTAGTTGCAAGCAAGTACCTTAGTTTTTAAAAAATCAAACCATGTCTGTTTAATTTGTTTTAGATACATTTTTTTTAAAAATTAATATTAATCATATTATGTCCTTCTGAGTGTAAGACTTTCTAATTTTTATTTAGTTTGTTTAGAATTGTTTATGGTAGTTGCATAGAAATTAGGCATTATTTTATGTATTTTAGATAGCTTTTTTGATTTAAAATGTTATAATTTATATTTCAGAGTTTAAACTGTTTGATATTTAATCATGTTTATTTTATGAACTGTGTTTTTCTTGCATAATATTATGGTTTACAGTAATTCATACTGATTGCTTAGATGTTATGCTTATAATTTTTTATTAACTTTTAAGATTTTTTTAGATATACAGAATGTTCTAAACAATTAGTGGTACAGTTTCATTCAATTTGAGCCCATTTTATTCATTTTAAATAACTTTTTGATTTAAGAATATTGCTTATTCAATCAAGGCTATATTGTTATTTAAATATTTTTTCACACAATAAATTTGCTTATGATTATTTCTTATAGTTTTGTGGTTTGCAATAAAGAATGTTGATTATTTATTGGAATAACTATTCATTCTGCAAAGCCTACTATTTTTGGCCTAAAGGAGGCAGTCAATTATCAGTTTTTAAATTCTTTGGAATTGTCTGATATTCCTTTATATGTTTTGGAACTTAAAATTGGTATGCCGATCACATACTTCACTACCTTCAGAAATATCACTAAAGAGGAACAAACTAATACTATCTAAGGAGGTTTGGGAGAAAGAATGGACTAAATTCATGTGACGTCATAATCACATGAAAATTTTAAACGTGTTTTTAGCCAATCAAGTTCTAAACCACATGCAACGTCATAGTCACGATAAATGCAATTATCTATTTTCAGCAAATCAGTTCATGCACTTCATTGTTGCCAAATAACGCTTTTTACAGAAACTTTTTTTTAAAAAAATTAATATTTGTCACTTTATTTAAAAGTACATGTATAAAACAAGACTTTTTTCTTTAATTTTAAAATCTTTTTGCAGAAATTTCTTTTTATAACTCTTGAGCATCTTTACCCAATTATGCAATTTGAAATTTTATCCAAGTTGTACAAATAGAATAAAGAGTACGAGCTAGTTTACTGTCCATTTTGAATTCAATGTAGAACACGTGTTTATATTATCATGTGACTGTCATAAATTTAATCCATAGCTGAAGAAAAAGTAACTTAGATATGATGGTAGAGGGCTTGGATTTGGCGATTTTTATCTAGATATCATGGTGAGATAATGGATTCATTCTCGCAGACTGTATAATTTGGTAACCCTTGATTTTTGATATGAGGTCTTATGCAGATAAAATCATTAATTAATTGCTATTAGTTATTTAAAATTTATAGATGTTTTAAAAAGGCAGATGATTTTTAAATTAACAACTGCCTTGTTTATTTCTTCATTTTTATTTGGTATTTTGATTGCATTCGTGAAGGATTTTTGAGAATTTTTCATCATTCAATTTTTTCTGTCTTTCGTTTGTTCCTTCGACTTATCCTAAAGAGTATGTCTGAAAGGTAGGATTTGAGTTTTTTTAAATGATTTAGAAAGAAAGGGAAAAATACCTGTAATACAGAGGTGCATGGAAAAATAGATTGATTGCTGCAAATGCTGAATGTTTGGTTTGCAAGAAAGCTATGTATTTTATTACCAAGGATTCGAGTGATGGATATATCTGGCTGAGAAGAAGAAGTCAAAAGCTGGCTATGAAAAGAGTGAATGTGCATTGTATAAAAAGATCTGTAAGGAAGAAATGCTGGTTCAAAGAAAGTAAGCTCAGTATGCTTGAGATTCTGATGTTGACAAATATGTGGGTGCAGAAGTCAAACTGTGTGACTTCATTTCTTTCAAAATGCTTTGAAGAAAACAGTCACAAATTGGATGAATTTCTGCAACAGAATGTGTATGCAAATGTGTGCATACTAAAGTTCTACGTTTGGAGATAATGATGTGATAGTGGAAATTGATGAAAGCATGTTTGGTAAAAAAAAGTATAATAGAGGCAAAAGAGTGAATGGAACCTGGGTGTTTGGAGAGATTGAAAGTGGTTTGAATGTGGTTCAGGATGGGTCTAAGGATATACAGGTAAGCCTCCTAGAACGCGGTAGATACGTTCCTCAAAAAAGCCGTGTGCAAGAAATCACGTTGTAGGAGTTAATATCTACACGTCACAAGTGACATGTAGATATTAACAGAAAAAAGCTATGGGGAAAAAAAATACTTAATATCTGAAATGCGTTGCACAAGTACCGCATTGTAGAAGGCTTACCTGTACCGCTACAATTCATAATCTTTCAGTCAATCCTGAAATAAGGACTCATACAAACTCTATCAAGGGTTCATGGAGCTTCATCAAAAATTCTTAGCATGGTGTGAAGATCAATTCTATTCTTACCTTGCAGAGTACATTTGGAGAAAAATGAATAAACCCAGCAATCCAAATCCATTATTCACATCCTTTTCAGAGGTAGTGAAAAGAATTTACACCCCCCCCCCCTTTGGAAGCACTTTTCGAAGCGCAGACCCAAGACTTTCTTAAATATCCTAATTTTCGATTTTCTTTTACTTAAAAAAAAACACAATATTTATTTTAATACATTACTGATAACTTGACAAATATTTATTTTTCATTTCTCATTAATATAATAACTGGTATTGCATCTTTTTTGGAGATCTTAAAATATTTTTCCTCAGATAAATTGCAGTTCCAACAGAAAACCTTTGATTAACAGAAATGGGATAAATATTTCTTAATTTAAAGCTTTTCTTTAATCCACTACATTATAATAATTCTTGGTACTTAGGTACTATTGCAACAAAGCCAAGGTTCAAGATAAATCGCCAAGTTGGCAAACCTGATTTTGTATGTGACGTATGCTCTGAATCAATAAGCATGTGCCTTTGTTTCACAAAATGTTGCCAAAGCGGTGCCAATAATAAGTACCAAAGTCTCTTTTAAAACTGTTGAAATTTGCATTTTGCACTATTATTTTATTCAGAATTTCCTTTTTTGTTATTTGTGAACAACTATTGCTGGATATTGATTATTTGGCAATGGCTGTTGCTGCTTCCAGCAGAAACCAAAAAAAATTGCCAACCATGTCAAAAGGACATTCCACATTCTACACTTTAACCCAAGTGAAGAACAAGTACTCAAGCTGATATTTTTGAATTAAACCAAAATGCATCTGAAATTTTACTTTATTTTATCAAATGACCAGGTTTTGCTTGCGTAGGAATTTTGTTCGAAAAATGCACAATTGACACACAAAAATTGGTGGGTTCCCAACTAGAACCTTACAAAAAACCAATTATTTAATGAACAAAACAAAGTTTGAAAACGACTACAAATTACAGCATATTAGAAATCTATCAAAAATGCATATTTATAAAAATGCGAATGAATTTTGTAAACATCTCGAAGGCTAATACATCAACCACAAAAAAACCGAACATATTTCAATACAAAAACTGAAATATTTTCGAAGATCAAAATGCAATGAGATACTCAAAACAAACTGATTGTTAATAAGTCTACTGACCCACAACAGTGTCTAAGCAATGTGAAATGCTGCATCAACTGTGTACAGACTGAAAATGATCGGGAAAAATACATGTATGAAACTATTCTGAGCATCAGTACACATATCGATCAATTCCTATGAAAAGTAGAATCAAAGCTTTAACTTTACTTACCCCAAAATATTACGTTATTTTTCAAAATCTTATCTCCTCAATTTTGTGAATAACACAAAATCTGTTTTACCATCAACCTTTTTTTTTTGTAAAATTTCCACTATCCAAAGATATGGTTTGCGCCAATACAACAGGATAAAGAAAAGAGTACAGTTGCCACCACAAAACAAAATGAGGTAGTTCTGTTGCCTTGAATGTATTAGCTAATCATGAAGCCTCATACCCACTAAACGCTAAATGTTGAAATTGTGGCCAATCAGAAACCAAGGGCGAGTATTTCAAATAGGGACACTAACGATTTCCATGTCTAAAATTTTTAATGTATGTCAGCATAACTAAAACCCAATATTCAAGCTTGAAATTTTTTCTGTTGTTGTAATTTTCTCATAAAAAACAATCGTGAAGTGTAAAAATTTTACAAGTTGTCCATTTTTGAGAAAAGTGCGCGTGGAAAATACTTTTATATTTACTTCCAGCAGGGGCGTAGCTACCGCCGTATCAATGATACAAAGCCCCCAAGCTACAGGAGCCCAACATGTGTAACTACAGTCCCACTAACAAGGCTCCCATATACAAAAAAGATCCCAAAGGAATTTTGATACAGGGTCCCCTCAGAGTGACGCCAGTAACTTCGCGTTTTCTCTTCGCAGATATTTGTTAAAATACTATTTAAATATGGCACCACATGTACATACTTTTATTTTTTAAATTTTTATTCTGTGCTGAAAATGTAATTAAAAAGTCGTTTAAAAAGAAGATAAAAGCTTTTGTCGTTCCACAACCCTCGTTATCATCATATAAAAAAATGCAATTAAACTTAAAAATGTCAAATGCGTATATTTTTTACATGTTTTCAAGTTTTGGTTTGTTCTAAGCAACAATAGAAAAAAAAAAACCAAACCAAATGATAGGATTTCCCTTTCTCTGGATATTTTGCGAGAAATCATTAAAAGAGTGAAACAAGTTTTCATACTTTTGAAGCGATCTTTTTTTAGACTTTTTGGATTGTATGGATAAGATGTGTCCTAAATAGATTCTATTCAAAATTTTCCCATTTGCTTTTTTTTTGACGTTTATATTGAAAGCTAATAAAACTTTCTAGCTCTTTTAGAGGATGGTTGCCATAATTGTACGCTTATCGCAAGTTGTAGCATGTTATTAAAGTAATTATCGTTATACAAAACACACACACATTCTATACTTGAAATCATTTCCTTACATTTTTCATAAGCATAAATTAGTTTCTTTTGTGCCAGTTTAAATGCATTCTGATAAACCCAATTGTCTTGAATTGCTGAATAATTAATTTATATTACTTTAACTGGCATCTCAAATCATAATTTTGTACTTTATGAACTTGGAAATTTTGAGTAAAATATGTTATTTTGAGTACTTAGTAAATTTTATCGTGGTTTGTATAAAATTAATAAACATATATATATATATATATATATGTATATACTTATAAACATTTTTTTTTATTTATATATGTTTAAACTTGTTTGTTTTGTTTAAATAAGAATAGAATACTTGTCATTTTTACGGGTAAAAAATATTTTATTTAGCTCAAAGTATTATTGTTTAATCAGCACTTCAACTTCTATACTTCATCAATCATTTACGTATTTTTTATAGCTTTAACACAACATTTTATGGCATAACAGTACCCTAAAAACAAAAGAAAAATATTTTTTTTATGCCCATATAATTCGAAAGCTTGTCCCATAACTGTAGATCTGAAAACCAGTTAGTTTTTTTAAATATTTGAAGTTTTCTGAGTTTCTTTTAGTTTCGGTTTCATTTTAAAGCATTTTTTGCGTTTCTAAATTGAATTAATTAAAAATAACTTTGAACATAATCCGTTATTTTTAAGTATGGAATGAACATTAACTACAATTTTCATTCCTAAAATAATTTTTACTTGCGTATGCTCTTAATTTTTTTGAGTTCTCTCAAGTTAAGATTAATTTCAAAATCAATATTTATTTTTACCCCGGCCCAAGTCAGTGGATTTTTATGATGCAGAAAATTGACAGCGGCCATGTCGTATGATTATACGGCATTTAAAAAAACTCTTTAAGTGTCCGTTTGGCTTGGATGCTTTCGGCAAAATTAAATACCTAAGAACAAACTTCCCATCGGCAGAGCTCAGGTGTCTCCCTCTGGGGAGGAACCTGGGTGTCAAAATTACTTGCGCCAATTGGTATCGCCCATATGGTGCCGCTCTGAAAAGTGATACCAGCTCCTGGGGAATGTACTACGCCTGCAAAGATAGAGATACAAATCCTCAGCCCCCTTAGAGGAAAATATTTATTTTTACACTTAGTTTATATGACTTAAAAGCTTTTTACTTTGTTTTCATTAATTTTATCCTGTTGAGAAAATGCCATGGCCAAAGCGCTCTCAGGTTTATATGAGAAACAATATTTGGAAGCGATTGAATACTACTGAAGATGAATCACTCCATCGCGCTTAACACGCACCCAGAAGTACTAGCGTCCAGAGAGAAAAGGAAAATTTCTATGGGGGTAAAGTTATACCCACGGAAAAAGCCCGTGCAACGCCGGGCTAAGCGGAAAAGGAAAAGACACGTCCAATGGGACAAAGAGGCGGACGAAACTTCGAAAAAGGGAATTTCATTGGCATTAATGTAGAAATCACACGGACAGCAGGAAGTGCTGTACTAAGAGGGGAAGTGGAAATTTCCAAGGCAAAAAGCTATTCTTTTGAAGAAACCGGGTCATGCAGCTAATATAAAATTATTTATTGTTATACTTTAAAAATAACTTAAAAATTGGAAAAAACCAACATTATTCACCACATATATCAAATTAAATCTTCATATGTTGTTACTTAACAACTTCGTCAGTAATTCATGCATTATACTATACTCAAATAAGAGATGAATAAAATGCAAAATTAAAATCATGTTGTTTTATACTGTTACGTAGATCGGGGTTCGAGGATTTTATGCAAAATCAGTCGTAAATAACAAGGCAATTCTTTAAGAGCGATGAGTATTTATTGTCGAAGATCAATCCTTGAACTACAGGATTCAGCAGCAAAATTCACAGAATAAATAACAGAAGAATTTCACACCTTCAACAGCACCCAGACACAATAAGCAGTGTCTAAAATACACGTATGTAAATGACTATTCACAAGCACAGCCGAGCTGATCGCTAATCAAAACAATGCTCACTACTCGCTGGTTGAAATCAGACTGACTGCTGCGGCGAGTATCGCTCTATTTATAGCAGGGGCCGAAATTTCTGGAAACATGCGCTCCCGCCACAGATCGTGAAATTAGTGGATTTCTCTACTAATTTCTAGAAGAATCCAGAGGGTCCCGAGCTCGCCAACATGGTCTCCAAAAATGATGCCAACTTGGCTCTATCGCCAATATTTCGCCAAGTTCCCATTGAATCGCCATTATAACGTAAGGGACGGCGTTGCTTGTGAATATTACAATTTTAACATGAAATAAATATAGCATAGAGTAATATAAAGGCATTTCACATCCAAATACAAATTATTTACATTATTTTATACAAAATTCGTAACATTGCCCCCTCCTCAAACACTGCACGTCCCGGGCAGTACAATCCCTGAGTAAGAGGCATCTATTTACAGACATAACCTATTCACATAATAATCTAGTATAAAGTAACAAATACTCAACAGCAAAAAGCAAATAAATTCAAAATACAAACATAAATTACAACACTAAAATAAAACTAAGGGAATAGAAAAGAGAAACATAATTTACATTATTTACAAAATAGTTAGTGACTATGGTCTGAAGTTAAGGATCTTATTCTCCTTGGCCAAGGTAAGGGGCTAGCCTATTATAATGTATTACCTTCGGTTTTGTGTGTGGTGATTTCTGTATCCGAACCACAACGTCATTCAGTCTTTTTAGGACTGTGTAAGGACCTTCCCAGTTGGTCTGCACCTTCGGAGAGAGTCCTTTGCGACGTTTCGGATTCCATAACCACACTTTGTCGCCTTCGTGGAAGTCGTGTCCTGTTGCTCTTGCGTCGTATCGGGTCTTCATTTTCTCTGAAGCCATGCCGATTCTTTCCCTATCCAAATGATGCATTTCCTCCATCCGTGCCTGAAGTTTCTCGACATACTCCTCAGAAGCCAAAGGAGCATCTGGTGGCCCCCCGGCTGAACAAGAGATCTGCAGGCATACGAAGATCACGCCCGAAGAGCATCTGGGATGGGGAATAGCCAGTGGTCTCGTGAACGGCACTCCGGTACGCAAGCAGGAAAAGAGGCAGTTTCTGGTCCCAGTCCTGTTGATTACTGGATACCAGGAGAGAGAGGTTGTTCAGGATGGTCCGATTAAACCTCTCTACCATGCCGTCAGACTGAAGATGTAAAGCTGTTGTCCGGGTTTTGTCAATGCCGAGTATCTCACACAGTCTCTTGCAAACTGCAGAATCAAAGTTCCTTCCCTGATCGGAGTGCAGTTGTAGAGGAACTCCGTATTTTGAGATCCAGTGTTGAACTAGAACCTCTGCAACAGTCGGGTCCTCTTGGTCGGATATAGGATAGGCTTCAGGCCACTTAGTGAAGTAGTGCATGACAACCAGAATGTTGTTGTTGCCATCTGATGATCTCGGAAGTGGGCCTAAGATGTCGAAAGCTATTCGTTCGAAAGGCGCTCCCACATTATACAGCTGCAGTCGTCCTCTGGTGCGTTTTCTTGGACCTTTACGTACAGCACAGGGATCACATGTGCGACACCACTTTTCAACGTCACTCCGCACATTATTCCAGTAGAAGCGCTATCGGACTTTTTGTAAGGTCTTCATAACACCAAAATGACCATCAGTTGGACTACCATGGAGTTCGTTTAGGACTGTCGATATTCTTGTCTTTGGGAGTATTAATTGCCACCTGAATGCTTTTCCGTCATCAGATTCCCATTTTCGATATAAAACTCCATTTCTCAGGTCCAGAGAGTCCAGTAACGCTTCGTTGTAGGATGGAAAGAGGCGATGTCTTGCCAGCTGGGCTTTTCATCAGATGACTCTTTGAATTCGATTACTGGTTTAATTTCAGGATCAGCCAGTTGATCTTTTCGGAAGCTCTCGTCACTCCACGGGTCCAATTCCGATGTTGATGGCGTTGTAACTTGGCGGGCTACTGGATCTATTACGCCAAATTTCTCTTCGACTCTCGAGCAGTATTTACAGCTCTCAGGACAGGGTCTTCTCGAAAGGGCGTCTGCATTTCCGTGTGCGAATTTCTACATCATACTCCTGTAAATTTTCTCCGGTTTTCTGGAGTCTTGTTTTCATCTGCAGCCGTGCATAGTCTTTGGAGTATTTCTGGCCGAACCGAAGATCGAGAGCATTATAGAGGGAGTACAAATTCAGCCGCTCTGTGTCGGGAAGAGTCTGCAGTATTTCAGCCGCTTCTCCTCTAAGGGATACTGCTAGTTGACCCCTTCAGTCCCTCCGTTGGCATCAGAAAAAAAAGAAAATTGAGTTTTATACACCTCCCAGTTGGTTTTTCCATCATAGGTGGACAGATTTACTGACACTGGAGAAGCAGTCAGAGGTACTGGAGAGGCAGGCACAAACTTGTTTTCGTTCGTCGTATTCCAGGAAGCTAGAAGCTTCTTTTCTAAATCTTCTACTTGCTGTGATACAAGGTTAAAATTCCCAGCTACTTCTTCAATTCTTCCTTCAACTTGCTCTTTAACTCTTTCTATTTCTTCCTCTACTTTCTTTTCTATCTTCTCTTCAACTACTGCGATCTCTTCTTTCATTTTTCCAGCTATTCTGTCTTCCACACTGTTGATTTTCTGTTCTAGAGAATTCTTCAGATCTTCTTGACACTTCTGTGCGTTTTCCAGACCTTTCTGCATTTCTTGCTTAGTTTCTTGTTGGCTTCTCTGCATTTCTTGTTGGCCTTTCTGCATTTCCTGTTGGCCTTTCTCCATTCTCTCTTTAGTATCTTCTTGGCTTTTCTGCATATCTTCCAGACCTTTTTGCATTTCTTGTTGGCCTTTCTCCATTCTCTCTTTAGTCTCTTCCTGGCTTCTTTCAACATTTCCAATGCTGCTTTTCAAAGCATTGATGCCTTCCATCAGAGCCTTCAGTTGCTCCTCCATCGCTCTTGTTATTGGCATAAAATCCCACTTCTGACACGAAATTGTTACGTAGATAGGGGTTCGAGAATTTTATGCAAAATCAGTCGTAAATAACAAGGCAATTCTTTAAGAGCGATGAGTATTTATTGTCGAAGATCAATCCTTGAACTACAGGATTCAGCAGCAAAATTCACAGAATAAATAACAGAAGAATTTCACACCTTCAACAGCACCCAGACACAATAAGCAGTGTCTAAAATACACGTATGTAAATGACTATTCACAAGCACAGCCGAGCTGATCGCTAATCAAAACAATGCTCACTACTCGCTGGTTGAAATCAGACTAACTGTTGCTCTATTTATAGCAGGGGCCGAAATTTCTGGAAACATGCGCTCGCGCCACAGATCGTGAAATTAGTGGATTTCTCTACTAATTTCTAGAAGAATCCAGAGGGTCCCGAGCTCGCCAAAAATGATGCCAACTTGGCTCTATCGCCAATATTTCGCCAAGTTCCCATTTTTTTTTTTTAACATTTATAAACCCCGTGCACCACTGAACGTATAACACGGGGGTAAACAACACAGACAGAAGAAAGGATTACAACACAAACATCCATGCCTTCTCCGGGATTCGAACCCAGTCACCAAGTTCCCATTGAATCACGATTATAACGTAAGGGACGGCGTTGCTTGTGAATATTACAATTTTAACATGAAATAAATATAGCATAGAGTAATATAAAGGCATTGCACATCCAAATACAAATTATTTACATTATTTTATACAAAATTCGTAACAATACTTTATTTCAACCCTCCGAAATTGTAAACAAATATTAATTTGACTGCATTGAATAGCTTAGAATAATATTGAATCAACGTATTAAAACAAAGTCAATGCGTAACCGGGTTAGCTAGTATAATTATTAAAAATCAACAAGGTTTTCAAACCCATACTGATTTTTGTTCCTAATAATCTAAAAAATATTAATCACTTAAAATAAAAAAAAAATTTCTTTAAAAAAAAACCTCTTTAAAATTGTAAGATAATGGTTCGTCAAAATGATTTTTTACTTTCAGAATCAACTTAATAATGTAATCTGAATATAAAAAAACATAAAGAACTTTTTCCGCAAAAAAGTTTTAAAAAGGGGTACTGTGTAGTCTTAATTATGAGTAGATATGTGATTTGTAAGTGTTTTATTGGATTTCATGCAGGGACGTCTTAAGGCATGGGTCAACTGCGCCCGGGCCTCGGTCGATATCGATCAAACTGAACCAAGAAGTTTCAAATGTGCGTGACTATATAATAAAGAACAGAAATCACAGACACTTTTCGCTAACATTACAGGAATGTTATTTGCAGGCAAAACTGTCATATTTTGTTCAAGTTGCTGTAATTTTACTGTCCTTTGATGGTCGACAAATAGCATGTTGAACTTTTTCCTGCTTGTGTCTTTTTGACAGGGCGAAGTTTTCTACACTTATGGCTTCATTTTTTGTTTGATGCGAGTTCTTTAGGCAGCATTTAAAAATTTTCCTTTCGTTTCATGTTCATCGCTTTTCTCAAATTTACTTTCGCTGTCATGATTCATATCGATTATTTCATCAGGTTCTTCCCTTGCTTGATCAGTTTCAACTTCCTTCAAAAGAGATCACAAACACCCATTTCTCTTTTTTATATTTTGCTCATTTACATTTATAAATCATAGTAAGTGGTACAACACAGCAATTATAACAACTAAGTTGTTCACAAGAGAAAAAATGCAGCATGTTCAAAGAAAAATGTTTTGGAACAAAAGTGGTAGTGCAGGGAACTCAGTCAAAACAAGTACCTTAAGATTGTAAAAGCGTTTACCACTCCCAAAAATGAGGGAGATATGTGACAAATATATTTTAGTTTCCATGAAGACTGTCATATACGAGGATATTGTCAAGGTCATTAATAACAAATAAACAGTTTTCCCAGAATTAACGATTTCGTGAGCCTGTGCTCCTCGCGCCCGCTCTCGGGTTAAAGTCTCTCAAAATCTCCCGACAGGAGATAAAGGTTCAAAAGAACCAAGTGCTCTCAACCAACCTAGTACCAGGATCATAAAAGAGAATGGCATCGTATCATTTTAAAGAAAATTTAATTCTAAATTCAAATATCTCCAATACAAAAAAAGTTAAGCTGCAATAATTATCAATATACATTAGATCAGGAGTCGGCAACCTATAGCACGCGGTACAATTCTCAGTGGCATTTTACACTACTCTCAAAATTGTCAATGTTTGAGTGGATGGAAGTTGATACTTTTAATTTAAAGGAATTAACATCTTCAGAATTAAGAAAAGCAACATTGACGGAATTACAAAAAAATCTAAAAGATAACTCTAACGTTAAATTGAGGGCTATTTTAGGTGTCCTTGCTGGAGAGAATTAATAGTTTAAAAAAATACATATACTCTGCTTTCCACTTTTGATTCTATATATCTAAGAGAGAAATCTTTTCTTCAATTAAAATTATTTGTTTTACGACTGAATGCTCAGAATCTTATCAAATTGAAAGTCACTATATACTCCTGATATTAATCCACACAGATCATGTGATTTGAACATTCGTTTTCCGCTAAGTATATAAACCAAGACTTCCGGAAATTCCTCCTACTTGTTCTTTGTAATGTAATTGACTGCAGCTGTGTGTTTTTTTTGGTGCTGTCCATATATGTTTGCGTGTCTCTACATGTAATAAACAAGATTAACAATGAACATCAGACTGCCTAGTCATTGCAACATCAACCTTGATAAATAATGCCTTAATTAAGAAATCCTTATCACTCGACACACCCTTACAGTTTATCATGACCATTCGGCACGGATACTACACACATACGTACATATTTTTTATATATAATATAATAAGTTATTTTTCTTCTTTAAAATACAATACAATTTTTTTTAATGGTAACTTTAACTATAAAACACTTTTGGTTCAAAGCCAACACATAGAAACACTTTTATTGAATAATCAAAAACAAAATATAATCGGCTTTTCAATTCCCATTAAAATTATTAAAAGGGAAAATTCACCAGCATTTGTTTTATAAAAGAATTCAATTTGCTCAATATTTGTGAAAATTTTCCAGTATTAAAAATACTTAATTCTTTTCTTAAAATCTTTATTTAAAAAACATAAATGCTGAATAAGATTTTAGCATACAACAGCAAATATCTTGGGTTAAAAAGATACAAGTGAAGACAAACTCAGAATGTGATTAAATTAAACATATTTTAATATACAGATATAAATACGCTAATTTGAATATATATATATGTATAAGAAGTTGCTTCATTAATAAGATAGCCTTAAACATAAGACTAGATTTATTTTTCTACTGCACATTATATGCCTGGGTTGATAGTTTGGTGTATAAATATCATAAAAAAGTGCATTACTAAAAACTTGACAAACGTATCAGAGGGGAAATATATATATATATATATATACAGAAATAATGAGATAAAATGCAAGGTATTTTTTCCATTTATAATAAATAATTCATGGAAATATTTAATTCAAAAAATCATAAATACAAACAATTATATTTATATGATCAATTGCATGTAATTTTTTTTCTTTCAGAGCGCAATCTAACTTAAATGCATTAAATAAAATTTAATTATCAAAAACATGCATACAAATATATTAAATTTCACTTAATCTATAAATGCTTCTTGTTGTTACATTAGTAAAAGGCACAATTACATTTATGATGCTTTTCTGTATACAGGATGCCAATTGTGTACTTCTTTAAAATGATAAACAAGTTCTTATAATTTGTATGTCAACATTTACATTGGGTGTCAAGTGGCATCTTGTTATAAGAAAGTACCTAAAAACTTTTAATACACAAAACAACTTGCAAATGAAACTGGAAACCGAAAACAGTTTGAGAATAAATATATCTACTTGCAGTGGGCATATGCTTTTAATTTTAAATCCATCAAAGTGACAGAATAATACAAAAATATATTTTACACTACCTTCTATTCAAATAGTTTCAAACATAAATTGATAAATTTTTATTAATGTCTATCATTAAATCAATCGATACATAATTTGTTAAGGAAAAAAAAAGTTACATTCAAAAACACTGATAATCAGCATTATATGTAATAATAATTTGTCAAATGTTCATAATGTTTTATTTTATGCAAACTAAATTTAATATATGACTTAAAACCCAGATTAAAAAAAAGGATCATTAAGAAATATATTTCAATTAAAAGTAACATTGTCAGTCCACTGCACATAAAAAACAGACACATGCTTACTACATTTATTTCACAAATTCAATGAATATGTCATTTATATACTTCCACCAAACTTTCCCCATCACATATATATATATATATATTTACAAATACTGTAAATGAATATCAATGAAATTTAGTTTTGATATATTTAATATTGTAACCTTTATAATTTTTACAAGGTCTAACATTTCAATGTCAATAAAGAAGGATTTTATCAATCAGAGTCTAACATAAATGTCTTTTTTTGCCCCCTCTACCAACTTCAAATTTTCAATTTCTTGCAATAAAGGATTAATTGCAGATACTCACACATAAATAACTTTCCAGAAAAAGGACAGTTAATAACTGTTAAATCAAGATAAATCCCTTGTACACTTTATTCCTTTTTAGAATTTTAAGAAGTGCAATAATCAGTAAAACTGCTTCAATAAAAAATACTTGGCATTTAAAATCTTGGAAGGGGCTGGGGGCACATAATTTCTAGCCAAAAATGAATTTTCAACGAATCTGACAATAAAAATTTCAAAATGACTACTATGAAAAATATTACAAGTATCATGATAAATGAAAACCAATGAAGATTTTAATAAAAAACTGAAACACAACCATTACATTAATTTTTTTAAAGGAATTTGCATGAATGTATCGCATATTGACTAGATGTTATACACATAAATGAATTTGGTCCATTAAAAATACATAAAATAATGCCATTGTGCGATCCACAGATATTTGAGTATTGTATCCTCCAACAAAATACATAACTCGAAGTTGAGTTACCGGGCAAACACACATCAATTATACAAAGAAATTTGACTAAAAATACTTCTAAAAATCACAGAGAAACAAAGTATGAAAATCTATACTGAAGAAAAATAAACTATAAATGAAATATATTTTGTAAAAAAAATTTTTTTTAAAAAAATGTAAAAATAAAAACATATTGCTAAAAAAAATACACTCTCTCTGATAAAATAAATATATTTAACAATATACTAATATGAAAATCTGCATTCTTTCATTAGTTAATATATATTAAATAAAGTACACGAGAAAAAATTCAAGAAGTATATTATAAAGTGACATATTGGTAAAAACATAAAGACACAATAATAAAAACTGATTCATAAATATTAATTGTACAGTTTAGCTAATAAATGTTAGTCTTTGGTAATAAAATTGCAAATTATTTATGTCTCACATAAAATACCATTAATTATTAGGGGAAAAATTAAATAAAGATGCAGAATATATATTCTTTGGTTATATGGCATTTTATATGTAGTTCATATGAATAAGAATTAGAGTTTGAATGATCCATTCATACAATAGCTGAGAATTTATTATTTAGTAAATATTGCACTAATTTCCATTTTTATACTTAAAAAATATGAAAATGAATATTTGAATTTTTTGGTAACCATAAGTTAAAGAAACCATTAATTTCTGAATTTAACTCTCCGCGTATGGCTCCTGCAATTTGAGCGGATTATCAATTTCGTACCCGATTACGGGTCACGTGAAAATCGTGGGCGAAGAATTCCACCCCCCCTTATTTCAATACTGATCCCGATCTTTCGCCATGTAGGTTTAAAAAAAAACATCATTTGATGCTTATTTTCGCTTCCATATGGCACTAGAAGGTTAAGGAATTTCCTTTTTCATGCTTGATATTTTCTCCCGCGCATGAATTTGCATGCTTTTTGAGAAACATATAGATTTGCCTCTCAACATCCCATCTACTAATCTCCAAGGAAGCATAAATCCTGGACTCCAACAAATATTGACGAAATGATGTTATTTTTTGCCTTTTTATTCTTGAAAGATCTAGTAAAAAGGCCAGATTATGATTGGTATTGGTCAAAAAGAGAAACTATAAACATGCCAATATTTTCAAAAATTATGAAGTGTTGTTGTTTTTACTTGTTGATGAGAAATCTCCATTTTGTCAATAATGAAAATTTTGATCAAGCCATCCTTGCGCTAAGTAATGGAAAATTTGTGATGGTACTAAACTCTTCAGAAAAAGACTTCAGATGAATCACTAATGCTTTACAAAGGTCGTTTGTCATGGAAACAGTATATTCATTTGAAGTGGTTCTTTTATTTTTTTCTGTTTTATTACAAAATTTCTGTAGCATTTTTCGAAATAAAATGTTTAAAAATTATATTCATCTAAAAATAAAAATATTGCATGCATTTTTTAACTTTTAACTTCTGCCCGCTGAAATAGTGGGTGCTGTATTGTATATATTTTTGAAAACATAAAAGCTATTAAAATTCTTGTATTATTTTAAAACAACTGATGAAGTTGTGAATTGTAACATATGTAGATAAAGAAAAAATAAAAAAATTACCCCGTATTTCAGGACCAGAAAGTATAAAAACTTACCCGTACGCGGAGGGTTAAGCAATATTAACTTAAATAATTTAATTAATGATTCAGTTTAATTAAATAAAACAAGTATCAAAAAATATTAGTAATAAAAATACAGTTCTCTTAAGTGATTTGATATTATTTAAAAATATCAGTCAACTAAGAGTGCCTTTTTTTTTAATTTGGTTACAATGAAAAGATGTCAAATAATTTAAATGATGGTACTTAATTATATAAAATAAAACTACATGTCAGAATTATTAAAACAATAAAAAATGCCACACATTTTTACAATTAGTTCGATAAGCAATTTTTGATGTTCCTTAATTCTTAGATAAATATTCTTAAAATGTAGTCCAAAAATTAATGATTAGATTAAATTAATAAAGCAAACCATCATCTTCCATATTAAGAGTTATTAAGATAAGTACTTATGAGCATATTTTCTAATAAATATCTATATCCTATTACTTTAATAACAATTTAACATTAAAACAATATTATATTAATGAATATGCATATCTGAAGTGCAATAATACGAACATTGTTATTGAGTTGAGGTATTAGTTTTGTATGGAGCAATACTTCAAAAATAATGAGTAAACATCATTCCCCCCCTCTTTTAATTTTTAGAAATTCTGATTCATATTTGTAAATATATTTAGTTTTAGATTTTGACAATACTATAATATACATTTGGAGCTAAAAGTTGTGACAAAATTTTATCATATGTGATTTTACATTCCTCAAATACTTCTTACAAATGTAGCTACTTTGTAATCTCTTACATATACTTGAGAGTAAATGTAACACAAAATTAAAAATTATGAAATAAAAAAACAAAATAATTATACACACAATATTTATAAATAATAATAATAATAAAACACTTAATTTTCTTCAAACGCATAAATATATGAAAGAAAATAAAAACCAAAAAGTTGATACAATTGAAAGTTTTACAATTATTCTTAATACCAAATTTTGGACACTGAAATATTAGAAAATAGCTGCTCACAAGTTTATTAACTACTTTTTTCTTAAGGGAGGAGAAAAAAAAAAAAAAAACCTTCATTTAAATCTTTTCAATAATTACAATAAAATATATTAGCACTTAAGTGAATACTTCTTAATTGCAATACATTTTTTTATGGATAGGTATTTTAAAACATACCTGGATTTTCCTCAAACTTTAAAATACACACATATTTCCTTTTTGCAAATACAATGTTCTCTTTTCCTTATTTGTAGAAAATTATAATACCATATCAAGCTGAGAAAAAATATTGCACAATATCTACACTTTATTTTCCGTTTCATGGAGTGGAACCCAGTGTCCTATATCGTATAGATAGGTTTAAAGAAAAAGCAAAAATGTATTTTTCTACTTTACATATAAGGTTTTGGATCCTTAATCAAACAACAGAAATCACACAAGTTAAGCAGAAAAAAAAGTCATAGGAACTACTAAAAACATGAATCATTTTTGGTATTAAAAAATTCAATGACTAAATATCTGAATTAATGAAAAATATAAGAGATATAAATAAGCTTCTATAATGATGCACAATAAACACAAAAAAAATTAAAGAATGTTCAGGAAGAAATATGCAAATTATTCATACATATCAGAATGCCAGATATATGTTACCTATTGAGTCATCTAATATGTCTCTGAAAAATTTTTTTTACAAATATTTCCAAGGACAAAACCAGGAATTTTTGCAAAGTGAAAATTCTTTTGAGAATAGGAATAAAAATCTATGAGAAGGAATTTGAGTAACTAACAGAGGGATATGAAAAAACACACAATTATGACTCATATAAATTTTGTTCTTTTAAGCATTGGCTTTTACATACTCTGCAGTGAGAAAGCCCAGGACTATGTCACAAAAGTTCCAGGTGCTCCGGCTACTTTTGATGCTTCAGCATTGTTTGTATTCACAAGTTCTGGCTGAACATTATAATAGGATGATTCAACAGGCTGATTAATATGACTTTCTTGCACAACTGCAGTCTCTGCTTTATGGGCATCCATGGCTCCCTGGGGAAGCGGGTCTTCAGGGCCCAGCCCAGATAACATACGGGCTCTCACGGTTGCCACTGTATCCAGAAGATTCTTTGCATTAACTGCAATAATGTGTGCTGCAGCCAACATATGTTTACGGTACTCACCATCCAGCGTGGTTTGTGCAAATCGCTGAGCTTGTTTCATCGCTTGTACAAGGTTCACCATGTCTTTACTAAGAACACCATGAGCCATTTCAATCTAAAAATACATCAAAAGGTGAAAATAATTGAATTCACTAAATTAAACATGTAATATTACATAAAAAATATCAACACTTCATTTGCTAGCATTTTTTAAAGTCTAATTCATTTTTAAAAATTATTTTTAAAATTAACATAACTTTAACTGAAAAATAAAATTGATGATATATATTAATGAGAATAAACTTCATGCATTGAATAATGCATATGTAAAACAAGGCAGATTTTTAATTTAGTATCTTATTTTAAGTTACATTTACCTACTTAGATGTTTAATTTATAATTTTTTTCTTATTAATGATTAGATCAAAAGATAATATTTCATTCAAAAAACATTTTAAGCACATTTAACAGCCTAAAAAAAACATTACAAAAAAAATAGTACCTCTTTATGAGACCATACTGGCAATGAAGGGACTATTTGGTCAACGGCTGCTAGAAGGCTCCGGAGTTCAATTCCTACATTCTGCAAAGACAAAAAAAAAAAAAAAAAATATTCTTTTACAAATTTTTAATATAAAACTGTACTTAATAAAAAAAATGTTACAAAATTCAAATATTTTTTTCCATATAAATATATGAATTGATTTTTTAAAAGTAGTTTTCAAGTGATGATTAACACATTTAACACTCTGTTGGTTTCAATAGATTGGGGCCAGACTTTCTCTTGTGTGTAGATCATAATACATAATGAACAATAAGGAAGCATAAAAGGGGTACACAATATACTTTATTGTTCAACAAAACAAAATGAAATTTAAGAGTTTTTAAACAAGCTACACTTGTAGCTGCATGGAAATAATGCATCAACATATTTGGGCTGTATCACCTACATTTTTTTTTAAATAAAAAGAGAGAAAAAATTTAAATTAAATGATAAAAATTTCATCATATGTTTAAATGCATAAGCTAGAAGAACTGAATAGCTTTTTCTTCCATACATTTTTAAAAAAACCAAATTTGGAAGAATTTTGAACATTGAAAATGTATTAAAATGCAATTCCTAGAAATAATTTGTAATTAAATTACCTTAACCAATTCAAGGTAGTCTGCATGTTGACCCTTTTGTACTCCTTGTAAGAGTTGCATGACAGATCGCACAACACTGGTAGTACACTCATAGATGGGATCACTGCTATGACCTAAAGAGCTTGCCTGAGTAGGTGATGATACAGAAGATGTGGGACTCATTGGTTTAGTAACAGCCTAAAAGTCAAATAAGACACATTTAACTAGAATAAAAACTACAAAATAAATCAGAGCTGAATAGAAAGTAAATTTGTAGTACAACTCTATACACAATAGGACAGGTCAGAATCTAATTTATTTCTAAATAACAGGAATTATTTTCCAATTTAAATCAATAACACAAAACATTGAAAAAATTCTAGTAATAAATTATATTTTCCCTTCATTATTTGTTTATATTTCAGTATTTTTTACGTATTATCTCATCAACAATTTTCATTTAAACAATGTGACTTAACTAAAAAAATCCCTTAAGTGTTACTTCTAAATGTTATGAGGGCCAATAAAATCATTTAGTGCTTGTTTGGCAGGCACGATCCTTTCACTAATGTTCATTGGATAATAACAATGCATCTAAAATTATTTTCCAAATATTTTGATTCAAAAATGTTGCACTCAAAAGGATACATTTGATCATGATTACACATTACCTAACATTAGTTTAAAAAGATATTTTAATTTTTCAGAATAGACTTATACTTTAAAAATTATGCATTGATATTTAAATTATAACTAATGAATTAAATTACCAATACTTCTTGAACTGAAATACTTCTTCAGATAATTTTAATATTGTTACAAATTTTGAGCAATTAATGCTTATTTTTATCTTAAAATAGTATAAATACTTTAAATCTGCATGTTTTTAATAATATTACTTTCTGTTGCATTTATTTTATGATAAAAACTGTAATATTTGCAGGCAACACTGTCCCTTATATAATAATGCATTTCAATGGGAACTAGGTAAAATATTGGAAAAGTCAAGAGCCTCAAGATGCAAGCCGATTTTTCGAGAAAGCTCTGGAAATTTGCAGCACAGACTATAGATAGTGGTTGCTTGCTGAAACTGTGCCAGTTACTGAAGTTTTCACTTATATATGATCGACAGGTTGCTTGCGGATAATTTTTGACGTTACATACCTATATTTTTAGACACTGATAGTTGTGTCTCAGTGCAGTGGAAGATGTAAAAACCTTCTGGAACTTATGTGAATTTTACTGCTGTATCCTGTATTTTACAGATTGTTTTAGACAAATAAATTGCATTGCTCTTGAAGTAGTGTTTTGTTTTTTAGCATAAAAATCCACAAATCCTGATCTATGCAACAATATATTTCCAACAAATACTATATTCTATGCAACCATCTTAAAAATGAAACTTTACACTAAACAATTTGCAAAATTACAAATAACGCAAGGTACACCTGAAATCAGATTAAATTGAAAACACATGACCAACAGAATTACAACATAAAAGGCTCTTTTTATCTTAAACAAAACATTATTATAGTTATATTAAAGATCTTCATAATCATTTTTAAAATTTGAAGTGTTGAAAATAACTAAATTTTCATGTTGATTTTCAATAGGCAAAGTATGTACATTACTCAATTATAAACAACACATTTTGAAGAACGTAAGAGCTACTGGCAATAGATCTCATAAGCTGGAGAATGGCATGCAAGCTCCCCTCTGACACCCTACTCCAAATTTCTACACACTGACAACAACACTTAGACTCAAAAGATTTAATCTGCTTCAGCCCCTCGACATGGTTAATCTTCAGGCACAAATTACGCATACAAAGTTTCTTCTTAGACAAGAAGAAAACTTTGACATATATTTTCCATCAAATGTTTAAAATATGATGTATTATAATATTTCTTTATTCCATGCCAAACAAAATCTCATTAAAGAGATGAATAATTAAGAGAAAATATCTAGAAAAGTCAATAAATATCATTTTAATTCATGCAGAAAACCGTTTTATATCTTTGGATTAATATTATTATATATTATTGGATTATTAATATATTATAAATACCAATGAAAATTCTGAATTCCAATATTATTAGTTTAGCAACTAATTAAAGAGGTAGAAGAAGGAAAAAGTTTAAAAAATTAATCTGAAAAAAAAATCCATATGTCAAATGTAAATAATAGAGAAGCATCTTAACTTACAACTGCCTCAGAAGTAACAGGTGATTCATATCCATTTGAAAGCCTACGCTCAACAGGAACAGATTCTAAGTGAAGAAAATGTTTCTAATATTAGATTCAAATTAATTTTGTTTTGAAAGTAAAGTACATTAAAAAGATTTTAGCTTTCTTAAGTACATAAATAAACTCATATATTTGTATATTATTGTTTAAAATACACAGGCAGATAAATCAATATGTCAACCATACTCTCTATTTCACAGTGATATTCAGTTTTACTTGAATGCCCCATAATTTACATTAATTAACTACACAAGAGCCCGCATGCAATAACTCTACCCAATTTTACAATCAATCTTGCCAGGAATATTGCACCTAAAATCAAAAAATTTCTAAGTTGGTTATGTATGTACAGAAATTATATGAATATTTAAAATATAAGTCAGTTAAATAATTATACACAAAGAAATTTTTTTCAATATTTAAAAATGATTTTTTAAAAAATTGATAAATTTGTTGCAGTTTCACAAATTTATTTTAGTTATTTTATATAATTAACATAACTATTGCATCATGGAACTAAGAGATTGTTTATATCTAACTGTAAATAAGCATGAAAACAAAGAAATCCGTTTTACCCATTCCTTCTGTTTCATTTGGCATTGTTGGGGATCCAGGAACAGTGCTAGCACTTTCAGAATCAGAGCCATGAGAATGATCACTGTATGACAATCTTTTACGTGCCTGAGAAAAATACAAAAGTTTAAATTATTAGTTATACATTAATATTGAAACAATTAACTAAAAAAGTTTAAAGAAATCTTGTTCATTCTGAAAAATAAATGACAATTACCTGTTCTAAATTAAATTCTTGGCACTTTTGAACTAAATTTTCTACTTTTGTTTCCAAGACCTGATCAGATGCATGCCCAATTTCCTAAAATTTCATAGAAATTTAATTAATTTTAAAAATTGAAAAACAATAATTTCATGTAAATCAATGTTTTGAAGAATAACTTGCAGAGAAATAAAATAAATCCATTGTTGACTAATTCATCAGAATGATCAAATTTTATAATTCTTTAAAAAAAATTTAAAAATCTTAACTCATTTTTAGAACTTGCAATTACTTTTCAGTTTTAATGAATGTTACTATAGTGTCCTGTGGATCTTAAACATTTAATTGAACAGTTCAAATCTCCAATAGTTGAGTAATGTCTATAAAATTACTAGAACCCATGTTCATACAAGCATGTTAACATTTTGACAATGATAAGAAACAAAATTAAAAAGAAAAAAAAATTCCATTTTTGGCACGTTTTTCTAAAATATATTCCACAGGTAAGGGGTTAATCTACTAACTGTGAGTATCTGATAAAGTACATGCATGTCCATAAATTAAGGATAACGTCAGATCCTGGAAATAAATGTTCATAAACAAAACAAATGAGACTTATTCACTAAGCTCATTTATTAAACAAAAGATAAAGAACAAAAAAGATGGTGTATGTGGAATAGCATTAATAAAAGGGGAAAAAAAGCTCCCTGGAGCAATTACAAAAAATATTCTCTTTACAAAAACTTAACCTAACACCAGTTGGTATAATAATGCACTGTATGTCTCCTATGTGACGAAATACAGTCCGCACAACACCTAGGCATGCAATCAAATTATCAAACTGATATTGGGAAGATTATTTTCCTCTGGCAAGCAATGCTTTTCAAAATTCCGGTACACATGTAGGACATGGCTGAAGGGATGAAACTTGTTGGCCAAGCATGTGCCACACATGCTGTGCCGGATTCAGGTGAGAATGCTGGCCTTTCTAATGGGTAATAAACACAGATTGAAGGCATTTGTTTATAATGTTTGCTTGGTGAAGACGAGTGCTGTCATCCATAAACACAAATTCTGTGCACATGGTACCCCTAAACAAATGTAAATGTTGTTTCAGAATGATGTCCCTATAAATTTGGCTTGTCATGATTCTAATTAGAACACATGCAGATCTATTCTGGAGTCCAGTAAAATTTCCCCCAAATGAGCAAAGTTACACAACAGTAAGAGTGCCGTTCAATGATGTTGTCTTGGAAGTGACAGGTACTTGGCGTTAGCTATATGGTAGTCTGATGTGAATTAGACTTCAAGCTAAACCTGGACTCATCGGAAAACATCAAACATGCCCACTGAGATATCGACACACACTGCATGTTCTCTACTCCAAGCTAACCATTAGAGACAATGAGTTGTAGTGAGTGGAGCACATCTAAGAAGCATGCATGCATATTGACCAATATGTCTCAAACATATGTTCCTAGTTTGTTTTGAAACCGTCATACCTGTGTTTCCAGAAAGCGGGGGACGAGCCAGGTCGAATGCTCTACTTTATCTGCTTGTTTTTGGAGTTACTGCTAAAAAAAGGTCTTAATTGGTGTTGTAACTATGGGACAATTTGTATTGTAACGTCTACTGACATTTCTGTGATCTTGGAATCATTGCTAAAGCCGAGAGATGCCGCTTTGGGTAATCCCAAGTTCCTCTGATACTTCCATATAAGTATGCTATATTCCATGCTCCCAATAGTTTTACAATGTAAAAAAACATCCTCAAGCTTCCTCTGTGTCATAACTATTCGGTTACGTCACTGAGTGGCTTACAAAATGCTTGTGAACAATTTTACTTTTTTGCCACCATTCTTTATATATACCCCTCTTTTACACTCTCCTCATTGTGACATACTATCAGTGTTATCTGTTAGCTTCCTGTATTTGCATACTGTTGATGATGATGAGTGTAATAATTCTTCAAGAGAAATTTTGAGTCTAGAGTTCGATTTCCATGTGATTCTGAATTATCCTTAATTTATGGGCATGAATGTAATAATACAGTGATGAATTAATTATAAAGATAACATGTTTGACTAATGATAAACATAATTACTTCCAAGCATATAATGCTAATAAAATTTTTTACAAGATTTTTATGAAATAAAATTATAAAAAACCCTGCAAATATGTATAAGGATATATGAACATATCTGATAAAAATAATTTTTTAATAAAACCATGTTTTATTAATAACAATAAGCTAAACCATTCAGAAATATTAAAGTCATACAAAGAATTACTAACAATCCTTAGTAAAGTATAAGAATACAAATAAAAGAAAAAATGTTTACATCAAAATTTTGATCACTCTCCATTTATTAAAAAACATATAAATGACACATTTAATTACAAATTAACAAAGAAATCAAAACTCAATCGTGATCAAAACTCTCAACACAATTTTAAAAGCTACAAAAACAAAATAAAAAATTACACTCTTTTCTCAAGAAGAAGGATAACTAATGGCAAGTTTTCGAACCTGATTATTGTCTTCTGACCTTCCACCTTCATCCTCTGACTCACTGTACTTCTGCACAGTGAAAGTGTTTGCTGGAGATGCAGGAGCTACATAAGCCCATGCAGGAGGCAGACTGTTGGCATTGTCCTGAATCAACTGAGCTAAAACCTCTGGATTTGGAGCCACAATATAAGTGGTAGGTTCCACAGGTGGAGCAACAATATCTACCTGATGTCGTAAAGGCTGTTTAGAGATAATCAGTATATTAAGTTAAATATAAAATGTATATTAATTTAATGTTCAATTTAAAAGAACCCTTTAAGTTGCAAATATGATTTAAAGTGATTTACATTGAAAACTTAAGAGATACATGTTATTTACTGTTTAAATATTATTGCACTGCGAAGCAAACAAGGGCTACTGACGATATACCTTGTAATTTTTAAAAAAAATTGAGAATGACACCCGAGATTGATTGATTGAATATTAACATCACACAGTTCAGCTACACGAGGGCTTTTGGTGAAGGACCCGTAATTTTGAACCATGGTCAAGTGACGAGGACGACACCTGAGCTGGCACCCCCTCTCCTAACTACCACACCAACAGGAGGACGTTTGAGCTCTCGACAGATTTAACGTGCATCACTCCCCTACACAGCGGATCTTCAGTGGCACTGGGCTCGAACTCATGACACGCCAGCCATGATCCCATACCCTGATCACTTGGCAACCGCGGCCATGACACATGAGATGGCAACTCTCCTCTCCAAATTACTACCAATGGAAGGACTTTAAGCCTTGACAAATTTAATGAGCATCAGCAATTCTACATTGCAGATCTCTAGTGGTACTAGGTTTCAAACCAGAGATTCAACAACTTTGGCTCTAAGTTCACTACCCAGACCACTTGGTTAATGCACACACATGCCAATATGTAGGCTTTGAGATTCAACAAATTGAATGTGCATCATCAGATCTATATAGTAATCTTAAGTGACCCCAGAATATCACAAAATCAACATCTACCATGAATTTGTGACTATTATTACTCAACAGGGAACAACATATTTGATAAAAATAAGAACAGGGAAACAACATATACATAAAATAAAATGTTGGAAATAGTATTTTTTCCTGATTTAATAAAAAGAAAGATTAATATGTTTTTAAACAAAATTTAGTTAAGTTCAGATTTAAAAAAAAAAAAAACACTATGGATCTAACAATTTTTTTTAAAATATCTATGGAGAAACATGCAATTTAATATTATTGTGATTTTAGACTAGTAAAAATAATGAAAATTTAAAATAAAATAATAGACACAAAGAATTTTTCAGTTGCTTAATGTTTTCTAATTAAATTTTATGTATGAATTGCTATACTAAGTTTATTTATAATCCATTTTTCTCACATTATAGGAAGAGCATGACAGCTCTATACCTTCAAAACATACTACACAAACTCACAAGCACAAGAAGATTATTGGCTATCATTTAACAATTATATAGCACTATACAAAAATGGATAGCAAATAATGTATATATTTTCAGTTTTAATGAACAAATAACTTCTTTTTGAATAATAGCAAATATTTATTTTCTTTAAAGAATTTTATGAAGCCCAGTGGCTGAATGGTAGTGTATCACGCTTCCTAACCACAGGTCCGAGGTTCAAACCCTGGGCTGGGCAAGGTTGACTCAACTTTCATCCATTCAGTGGGTCGATAAATGAGTACCAAGCTTGTTTGGGAACTTAACACTGGGGTTTTTGTTTCAGACTGACCACCTAATCGGAACATCTGCTCATGCAACTCAGGGCCCAAGGTTATGTATACTGATCCGGGCAAAGGAGACCTTGGCCCTCATAGGCTGTTGCACCACTGAGTTAAGTTAAAGAATTTTATGTTCAAGTTTGACATACTCAAAATGAATTCAATGAAAATTCACTTTTCTTTTTCTTCTCCTTAAAAAAAACTTCTTTTAAAAGGTAAATAATTAAAATTAAACCAAGATAGTTACAATGTTAACAAAATTTTCATAAAATCCTTTAAAAAGTATTTGTGTGTTAGAATTACTAATCTACTAAGATTAGTAATTCTTACACACAAGTACTGTAGGAATGGAGATGCACAAAAATTATCCTCCCTAGATTCCCTGCTGATGTAATACCAAAAGAGTGTGACCTATCTGACAAGGGAGTTCGAGGATAGAGCAGAAAATGAGACAGAAGACGAAAAGAATGACGTGGACGAGATAAACACATTGTGAAATCCAGCGAGTTATTTTGACGATTTAATTACTTGTTTTCATAAATCTTTAGACTTTCCTTGTAAATAATTGCACACCTAACTTAACTTGGCCGTCATCATTCTCTACATTACAAAATAAAGCTTACATATGAATGTTTCTTGTTTTTAGCAATTCAGCCGTTTTTGTGGTAATCAATCAATAATTGTACTCCTTAGTTAATTTTATGCATATTTCTGAAATTATTTAATTACATAACAAAAATAGTTTTAAGAATAAAAATAGCATAGCAAATGAAAAAAAAATTATTTTGATACCTACTTTTGGTGGTGGTTCATCAGAACTTGAAGATCCTGTGAAAAGAAAACATAAAATCAATCAGTATTCATAAATTTTTAACATGATTACACTATCTATGGAACATCTATTTATCAGTTTATAATGAAAAAATTATAACAGTTTGTACCCCACGACATAGCTTGAACTCTTCTATTTTCTCTTCTAAGGGTATCTTCAACTTGTGTTCTTTCATCTTCTAAGATTTCTCTAAAAATATACATAAAAAATATAAAATATTAAACAGGCTTTTAATTGGAAAGAAAATTCAAAGAGAAACTTTTAAATCTCAGTGTTAGTCAGAAGTGAATTAAAAGCACTCACGAGTTTAAATTATGGCATAGCAATCTTCAATATATTAAAACTAAAAACTCTTTTGAAGTGATTGTTATGCAGTCACAAAATATTAGTCTTATAAGACTTCCATAACTATAACTTATATAAACTTTTTTTTCAATGGGGCTGCACATTGGTTTTTTAAACCTTTGCAGACCTAGTACATTCCCTAGGAGCTGGTATCACTTTTTAGTGCTGCACCATATAGGCGATATCAATTACAGCAAGCAATTTTGACGCCCACTTTTCTCCACAGAGGGAGGCACTTGAGCTCTTGGCGATGCGAACCAGTACTGGGATTTAATTTTGCCGAGAGCATCCAAGCCAAACAGACACTTTAGGGATCTTTTACATGCTGCATAATCATATGACATGGCCACTGTCGATTTTCTGCATCATGAAAATCCACCGACTTGGGCCGGGGTCGAACCCGCAACCTTGGGTGCAGAAAGCCAGCGACAAACCAACCACGCCACACAGCCGGCACTTATATAAACTAATACATATATACATATTGGGTGTAAAGGAAAGTTATGTCGTTTTTTTAAAGAAAAAACAAAGTTTCTCATCAGTTTTTATTTAAAATTTAATCTAAGGTATATAATGTCCTTTGTTAGTTACAACTAACAGCCAGCTTATCCATCTCCTGGAAAAGAAGCCCTCTGTTTTGGAGACAAGAGTATTCTTCCACTGCCCATTTGGACTCCCTAATATTTTATATATTCATTTCCATGAAGAAAGTTTTGCAGCGACCTCAACAGATGAAAGCCAGATGGTGCAATGTCAAATATATATACATGGCTGAAGTAAATTTTTTCAACCCAACTCTTTAACTTTTTCTTGCCATGTGTAGTCTAGTGTTGTCATGATGAAGAATCGCACCCTTTCTGTTGGCCAAAGATGGACATTTTATGTTTTTCTAACCACATGTTTATACACTGTCTACTTTTTATCAGTCACCAAATGATCGAAAAATGGTTCCCTTTTGTGAGGAGCAAGATTTAAAGATCATATCAAAATTCAGACCCTTTAATTCATGTGGCATCCAAACAGAGTTTGGACACATAACCAAGCATTTTAATGTAATCCAAAGCAATGAATTCCAAGCTTGAAGCACATTTCTGTGGAAATTAATGTGGGATTTGTCTTGATCATAGTGCATAGCACTTCGTCACTGACATCTAATGGCCTTCCTGATCTCTGTTCATCTTTCATGTGAAAAATTACCCAAGAAAAATTTAACAAATACTTTCTCCAATTCCAGATTTATCTGAGGGAGCATGTCTCCAGATTCACATTTTGGGCCTACACTTTTTAATATTTGTGTCTATGACATAACCCACTAAAAACATCTTACTGTGCTTGCACACAGATGACACAATGATCCTTTGCCAACACTGAGAACCAGCCTATATACCTCACATGATGCTTAACAGATACCTTGGCCACTAGAGAGCTGGTTCTTCAAATAAAAACTTGCATTTAATGCTTCAGAAATGGAGGCAATAATTTTTGCCATCCGAAAACAGGCCTCTGATATATACATCTTTCTGCATAAATAATAATAAAATTTCACCAAATATCTTGGTGTTATTTAAGATAAACAATTCACTTTTTAATAACATATTACATATAGTAAAAATAAATTTAATTATACTGGCCATAAATTATTTCCTTTATTTTGCAAAGTTTTGTATTAAGCACAGACATAACAAACTGCTTATCCTATACTCTAATCCTCTGACCAGTCCTGACATATACCTTTCCTATTTAGGAACACATAGCAAAAATGCATTTAAATGATTTAGGAAAACTTAAAATATCCTTCTTAGTAAGACACTCAACACTCACCAGTTTTTTTAAAAAACTCTGATCTTCAAGCAGTGAGCAAAGTAAAAATCCCATGATAAATTATTAAGAAACATTTTAACAAGTTTTTTGACCCAAGCTGCAATTTTAGTTTTAAGCAGCAATACACCAACTGATTGCCTTAACGCAATTCAGTGTGAAACTAAAATTGCAGAGCTAATCTCATATGGCTGGACTGTGGCCTTACAGTGGGTCCCGAGTCAAGTTGGGATCCCTGGCAATGAGAGGGATCCCAACACGAGGGGAGAGCAGGGAGCAGTCTCATCCGGAAGTCTCCTTGACTCTCAGAAGAGCAAAGAGCATCATTTCTATTTTCATCAACAAATATACAACTATGATCCAAGAAACCAAGAGCCTTGGGAAACTCTGGCTACTGTGGGTCTAATCCCAAGGCACCTGAAGAGAGTCGAGGCTGTGTTGCCTGCTTTCGCCTAACAACCGGACATGACTTTCTGGGAGTACACTTCCCACCTCCACTCCACTGATTTGGCCTAGCTGCTGACAAGGCTTGCCCACTCTGTGGCTATGCCAAAATGGATGGTGACCACCTGCTCTAATGCACTAGACTCGATGAATAACCGTGTGACAACATTGTCAGTCGGTACTGGGAGGCTCGCCGTCAAATGGCCAAGAAGCCAAATACAGGTGTTGGATAAATAAATACAAGGTTTTTGAACAAACCAACAAATTTTTCAATTATGAAAACTGACAAATACAACCCTAGTTTAAATTTCTATAGACCAAAATGTTTATTATTTTAATTTTTAAAATAAACTTTTTAAAGTTTTATAGATATGTTAAACATATTTAACCAAAATATCATTAAAAATGGCGAGAAAACAAGCAAAAAGAATTCAAACTTGACTTACATATAACCATGAATACAAAAACCATGATTTTTGTGTAACCATGAAAAGAAAGCTAGTAATTCTTATTGCAGTTTTTTTTAATGAATCAATAAAATTTTTGTAAACTTCTCTTCATATGATAAACATATTGAATCAAAATATCATTAAAAAAGAATTCATATTTGATTTTCATATAACTATGACCATAAACTCGGATTCATGAATATAATCAAGAAAAAATTCTTGTAAATAATCCTTTAATAAATAAGTTAATTTTGTAATTTAGATTTTAAATTTATAAACATTATTGTTCATCATTTTGTAATATATAAGTTGTCTTATTATTTTGTTTTAATTGAATAAAATAAATCAAAACAATTGACACACATATCAAACATATATATACCAAGAACAAAAAGAGGCATCTGGGAAGTCTCATCCAAGTAAAACCAAAATATTTAATTAAAAATATGTAAAACTACATTCAATCTTTATAAAATTGTAAAAGTTTTGTTAAAAAGATGCAAAAATAACAATCAAAATTGTATGAAATAAATATTCAGTATACATTTTATGATTTATAGTACAGTAACATGTACGCTTAACATAATTTGTATAAAGACATTTCGTTATTCTTCTTTCTTATTATTTTTTCAATTATTTTCAAAAATTTATCAATTACTATTAGCACTTACCTAAGGACATGCTTCATTTCTTTGAAGCTTGGTCTTTTGGATGGTTCATAAGACCAGCACTGAGACATTAAACTATAAAGTCTGGGAGGACAATTTGGAGGTAAGGGTAGACGCTCTCCATTTTCTATTTTGACAATTACATCATTGTTCCTAACACCTTGAAATGGTTTTACTCCAAACATTAGGATTTCCCACATACATACACCTAAAAGTTCATACAATTTTTAAAAAGCCACACATAAAATGTTGAATATATCACAAGTTTTTAAGGGCATTTCTTACTTAGACGCTACAAAAAGATTTAATTTTTAAGAAATATGAGGGTGAGTTGAAAAATAAGTTTCCCCTGTTGACTGTGGTCAGAGTTGAGTATGAAAGTCAAAGCATAGCATGAGACATTAAAGATAAAATATAACTTTATTTCTCCACATAAGTATCAAGTACATTGTGACATTTGTCATACCACTCGAGGAGCTTCAAAAAACTCTACAGGAAAACTCAGGGTTTTGCATACTGAAGAAGTGTTTACTTTTGTGTGAACTTTTTGAAGGTTGGAACCACCAATTCTACGTGGTACTGTAACACTCTGTCGAAATTGAAAGAGGCGATTCGGAAAAAGTGGCCTGGGTTTCTCAAATCTGATGTTCTGTAGTTGGATGACAATGCAAGACCACAATCGGTGATGGCTACGCAAAACCATGTTGCAACTCTTAGTTGGGAGCGCCTACACCATCCGCCATAGAGTCCTGATCTCGCACCAAGTGACTTTCCTCTGTTTCCGTCTTTGAAGAAGAATCTTGCCTGAAGACGCTTTGGAAACAATGCTGAAGTCAAACAAGCTGTTAAATGCTTTTCCGTATGCAAAGCCTGTTTTTTCCTAGATTGCTTTTGCTTCTCAAGTGGTATGATAAATGTCTCAATGTACTTGGCATTTATGTGGAAAAATAGTTATTTCTTACCTTTAATGTCTCATTCTATATTTTGACTTTCATGCACAACTCTGACCACAATCAACAGGGGAAATTTATTTTCTGACCCACCCTCATACAATTTTAATACATTAAATTACACATTTGTAGTTCGAATAACAGTGTATTGCACTTCCAAGCCACAGGTTTGAAACTCAAATCCCGGGCTGGGAGAGGTTGACTCAACCTTTCATCCCTTCAGTGGGTTGATAAATGAGTACCATGCTTGCTTGAGAACAGAACACTGGGGATTTTGCATCAGACTGACCACTTGACCAAAACATCTGCACATGCACTCCCAGTGCCTAAGGTCAGGCAAACTGAGATAGGCACAGTGGGCCTTGGACTTCATGGGCTAGTTTTTGGCACCACTGAGTTCAGTTCAGTTCTGATAATATTTTATCATTTACTATAGAAGAAAAGAAGTCATTTCTAATATCTTTGTAGACTACAGTTGTAAATAATGGAAGTTTTCAGCATTTAAAATTGTTATCCTTGAGAAAATTTGAGAAATGTATTTAAATTTTACTTCCAAACAAACTTACTTTTTTAGAACAAAGACATCTATTTTATACACATAGATATTTTTGCTTGCATCTCAAATTTGAGCAAAATGTTAATTGAAATTTATTTAATCTGCACATGTTTGACAGTTATGAGATCAAAGCTGTGAATATAACAAATATCTAAGCTCATTTTTGCAAAAATTCTCTTCTTTACAAATATAAAACACAACACACAGTTCAACAATCTTAGGTAATTAAATTTAAAATCAAAACACCAGAAATACATGGATATAAGCTGTGCTTTTTAAAAAAAAAGAACAAATCCTTACCAAACATCCATACATCGCTAGCCGTAGTGAATCTCCTGAAATTGATGGATTCTGGTGCCATCCATTTGATGGGCAGCTTTCCTTTGGATGCCTTGTAATATGACTGATCCTCAACCCAACGAGACAATCCAAAGTCAGCCAACTTCACACAGTCTCTGGCAGACACTAAGACATTTCTTGCTGCAATGTCTCTGTAGATGTACAAAAAAAATACGGAGCTCAAACAAGGGACTAATACGTTTGCAACTGTATGGGCTGTTTTGAATATTAAAAATCTAATGTTTAAGCATTCTTATGCAACTCTTTTTTATTTAGAAAGAGCTTTTGAATAATTTAATATTTCTTATACAACAATAAATAGTACAAATAAATTACTTGAATAAAACTATGAATAAAGTTTAATTCTAAAAATACACTCTGTTACAATAAAATACATGCACTCAGAAGAAATTGAGTTACTATCACGAAACTTGGCACAAATGCAGTCTAGTAAGAGATGAGTGAATGATTAAAATTTCGATGCCAATGAGACGAAGGTAAGGGCGCTATGTGCATATGAGATGCACAGTTGGGAGAATTTAAAAGCATGATTGCTGGCACCATAGGGTTATTCAAACCTATCTGTCGACTCAGATGGACAGTATTGTGACTAGAGATACCTCGGAGACATGACAGGCAACAGTATGAACAATTGGTGGACTTTGAGAGGGGGCGTCTAGTACGCCTCAAAAAAGCAGGTTGATCAAACAGGGGTATGAGCTGCTACCTTAGTCAAAGCAATGTGGTAGTTTCTTGGTGTTGACAACAATGGACCCCAGAAGGGATATTCTACCGTCACGGAATGTCAGGACATCCCAGGAACACAAATGTGAGGGATGATCGTGCAATCATACCAGCGTCCACATCCTCGCCAAAATCTCTAGAATCAGTTTGACCCCATTTGCCACCTTCCAAAAATTTGGCGGTATCAAGGGAAACCATTCAGAGAAAACTGAACAATGCAGCTATAAGGAGCTGATGACCATTAAGATGCCTACCATTGAGCTTACAGCCAGTGTCATTTGGATTTTTACCAAACTCTGGAAGCTGGAGTGTTATTGACTGGAGGGGTTTGATCTTTAGTGATGAATCTCGATTCAGTCTCAAAGCTGATGACCAGTGCATACGTGTGTGGAGGCGGCCAGGTTACCTGTCTAATCTGGCAGTTCTTGTCAAGAGGCAAATCGCAATTAAACAAAATGTGAGAGGGTGGAGAGTGATTTCTTGGGACACACAATGATCTGTAGTCATCCTTCAATGCACTTTGATGGTATGCAGTTGCATGGACGAAAGTTTAGCGCCAATTGTACTGCCTATGCTATCAATTTCCTCATGTGCCATTTTTCAGCAAACAAGGCTCATCCACAACTGAGCGACTTTCCCAACAATGTCTTCAAGGATACGACATACTCTAGAAGTCTTCCAGGTCACCAGACCTTTCGCCAATAGAGCATGTCTATGATGTGCTTGAAAGGCAACTGCAGATGTCCTAGAATACTGGCAAATTAACAGCTCAGTTGCAAAGATTATGACATTATCCTCCTCAAGAGATCATACGTGACCTAATTTATTCAATGCCACGCTGTATTTCGGCTTATATAGCTGCCAGAGGTGGATTTACTACCTATTGATTTATAATTTCTTTATGTCATATCTTCTCAATAAAACAATCTGTTCTTTTGAATTTGTAATAATTTGCTAAATCTTTATACACTATATACATGTTAAGTTTCATGATAGTAGCTTGTTTCCTTCTGGGTGCGTATATTTTTTTGTGACAGTGTATCAAATGCAGTAGTACAGAATCGTTAGCATAAATATAAATAGTCATATAAGTATTCACATAAATAAATATTTCTTTATTATTTAAAATATATAATTATTTATAAGAATAGAAATTGTACACAGAAAAACAAACATATCAGATATTTAACTTAAAAAACATTTCACATTTTTAAATAGCTTCAATAAAAATTAACACTTTATAAAATATTTTTAGAGTATTTCTTCCAGAAGTAGAAATCGTACAGTGCATTAATATTAAGGCAAATATCAACATCTACTTTTTTATAGTTTGTTCTTATGATAGTAACAATCATAAATACATATTTTGCCAAATTACCTGTAACTTTTTGAATACTTTCAAAATTTTATTTCTTTTTTATCACTTGGCAACCTTATTTTCCAATTAAAATATTAAGGTTGTTAAGACAAAAATGTAAATTGATAATAAAAAAATATTCTACTAATAAAAACATTCACCTATGAACAAACTTTCGGCATTCCAAATATGATAAGGCAGTACTAAGTTGATAAGCATATAGAATCAGGGTAGCTAGGTCTAATTTGGATTGGTTATTTTGCAAATATGCTCGCATCTGCAAAAATGAATAAATGTATTTCCCAAAATAATGAGTTAATTGTAAATAAAACATAGACAAAAATAAAAGTTCACTCACTTCTCCATGCTTAGCAAGTTCCATTACAATCCAGATAGGAGATTCAGAACAGATACCAATGAGTCTGGTTATGTGGGGATGATCAAATTGTTGCATGATATCTAAAAACGAAAACAAGAGATCTACATAAGCAAGCTTATAAATAAAATTTTCCACTAAAAAACATTTATTGATTCAAATTATTTTACATACTGAATAAGAGAATGTATTACCTAACAATTTAAATTTAAAAAATAATAAATAACACACTTCAAGTCAACAAAAACTAATTGAATTGGTTAAGTATTAAAACTTTCCTTGTTTCGTGAATATTAATATTTAAAACAATGGCTTTAGGGATATTTTTTTGGTACAATTTTAAAATTTACAATCAATTCCTCTTATTTCAATTGCATAAAAATTAACAATTTTATTCGTTCATAATAAATATTTATACAAAATAAGTTTTGAGAAACTGACTACTTTAAATTGGAAATCCATTAAAAGTTAAAAAAATTATTTTGTAAAGTACCAAATTCAACTTACAGAAAAAAATTGTTTACACTTTTTTTTTACTTAAATTTTTTAAAAAAATCACCTTTCAATTTTCAAATTAGACTTTTAAAACCAAATAAAAATTTTCAGTAATAGTAAAAAAAAAGCTATGATTTTTTAAATTTGGCATGAAATATAAAAACAAATTTTCAATAACGCCCATAACAGAAATATTTTATTTAAATCATGTCTCCACAGTATAATAGCTCACTCATACCAAAGTGAGTGTGTGAACAAAACAAGTTACAAAAAAAAAGTTATTTGCTTAGCAAGCAATGCTTTACATAATAAATATACAAAAGTTAACTACCCCCAGGAAGTAAGAACTAATTAGGTCATGGAAAGTGTATACTTAAGCCAAAAGCAAAATACACCAAATATAATTTCTTCTTAAAATACTTATCAATTTCATAGTATCTTATTTTCGTTAAAAGTGTGTGTATGGTTTGTAAATTTATTATTTTATATTTCATACATATTTTATGTATGGATGTACTGATGAATTATTGTACTGAACATGCTCAAAGCTGATAATGTCTATTTCATAAATGGTGGAATAATTTAAAAAGGATTAAAAAAAAATGTTTTTCCCAGGAAGCTTTTTTTCCCTTTATTTTATGCCATAATTTTAACTGTTATTTTTTTAATTTTTTTTTTTATAAATGTACCATGAATTCTAAAAATCGTTGCTCTTTTCCTTTTGACCTTAATATTTAAAAAACCCAGTAAACAAATTTAAAAAAAAATTGTACTTATACAAGCTGAAATAATTCCATTATGGCTATATTTGTGTAATTTTTAAAAGAATGGTTTTAGATTTAATAACTATTAAAAGTGGGGTGTTAATTTTAATCAGTGAAAAAACACCCATGAATTTATTAATTATATTAACATGAAAAATAACAAAATCTAACTATGTTTCTTTAGGTGTCCAAAACATTTTTTTATGAACTCTGTCTTAGTTCTACAAATTGTTTTGAGAAGAAAAAAAATTATCTGCTCTCCCTATTTCATCCAATTTTCTTTCTATTTGAACCATTCCAATGAAAAATCTTAGTTAAATGTAAAATTTTATCACACAATCCAATGCTAGAAATTCTTTCATGTTGATTTAAAAGTAATATAAAACTCAATAGGTACTAGAACTTAAATTTTTCAAAATCCTTAAATTTCATTCGGAGGTGACACAAAAATTGCCATGCTGAGTATTATCAAAGATCATGATGCCATATGTTGGCATGGTTCTTAAAAAGACAATAAAAAAAGCTGATGTAAAAGTACTATCAAGTGGCATGTAAATTATGGAGTTCCCCTCCCAAAAAAGGGATGTACCTCACCAGAACTATTAAAATTGTGGTAACTTAAATTGTGTTGATGTAAAAAAACGTATAAATGAAATTCCAAAGCGCTTAACTTTCAGCTTCATATTTACAAATTCATAAAATTACATGGTGGGTTGCATTCTAGTACGTTTTAAATAAAATCTCACTGTGATTTAGAAAGAATTCGCAGAAATAATGAATTATATCTAAAAAGTGTGGGACATGTAAAATATTTTGTTACTGGATTAAATAGCTTTTATGAAACAAGGGGGAGTAGGAGGAGGCTTACATCATATTTTTTTAAAGCAACCTTTTCCCACATCATAGGAAAAAGCTTTTACAGCAATACCTTGAACTTAAGCGATAGGTGTGACTGAGTGATACCCGTTAAATCAAGGTATAATTTCACATATAAATTGCTTTTAGTTGGGGCCAGAGACAAAAAAATAAATAAAAATAACAATTTAGAAAAAAAGTGCTAAAAAGTTTTTTCCTCCTGTAAAATTTCCTTGTAGCATGCTAATCATTTTTTTTTTATTCCTTATTTTGTTGAAAAAATATGCTTTTCATTGGTCTATATTTTTCTAAAATTTGAAACCCTTTATCAATTAAAATGAGAACTTTTGTATAATTCACAACACTCTCATTCGATTTTCTGATTTAACTGGGTCTGAAGATTTCATTTTTAGACCCAAGAGTTTTCCTTTGTTTGGATGACATAGCCATATCTCAAATTTGCATAGATATAATACATATAACTAACACGACATAACAATTAAAACATGTAATAACGAACACACACTCCATAGATAAGAAATAAGTAACACAAGATAAATTATTATGGCTACACCTCAATTCCGTGCAACATGTCTGAACACGTACATTAGCTAAGCAGGAAGTATGTATTCGAATTGTGCAGCATTCAAACAAAAGATATATATTTTTTAATGCTATACATTAAAATTCCCTGATATGAAATAGACAAAACTTTCAGAACTTCTCTAGTGTAATATGAGACATTTCTGAGAAAGATACATAAAAATTTATACAATTTATGAGATACAACACACATACACAAATACAAAAAGACAGAAAAAAATATACTTATCTTACTTTTTAGAAGTTTGATTTCCCTCTTTTTTTTCACAGGGAAATTTTAAAAAAGTTCACAATTTTGATTTAAAAAATATAAAAATACAAATTAAATTATTAGATAAAACATGAATACAAAAAATATATAACTTACATGCTTCCTCTAAAAATTTTTCACCAACAGATTCTTCACTTTCAACTTTACATGTTTTAATTGCAACAGGAACACTCATTGAATCCTATAAATTATTAAATTCAATATACATTGCTTAACATATTACAAAATTTTTTTTAAAAAGAATTTCAAGGATAAAATACTATAATTAGCTTACTTTTGATTTGTATGTGCCTTTGTGAACATCTCCAAATTGTCCTTCACCAATTATTTCTTCCAAAATTATATCCGATCGATTCAACTCATAGTCACGAGCTATTAATTAAAATTATTAATGAAGCTTTTGAAAGCTTAATGGAAGAAATTATCTTTATGATAGAATTTTACTCACCAACAGGTGTAGAATAATCCCCTTCATCATCTATTAAATCACTAGAATCTCCTATAAGAAAGGAATAACTCATTCATAAAAGAACATTGATGTGAGATGTACCAAAAGAAAAGTAAACTTTTCAACATTCTATTTAATTTTTGCTATTATGATCCTAGTATTTGGTGAAAAACCCAAAATACATTTTTTTTTGTTGCAAATATTATAAACAGCATTTGTGACACATTAAAAAAAAACAATGAATACCTCTGAATACAATTTCTTTTTTCCCTGCATTGTCATCAGGAACATCATTAAGAGGGGAGCTAAAATTTGATCATATACTAATTAGCAAAGGTGGAATGATTAATAATAATCAAAAATTGTTTCATCTTTTAATATTATATACTCAATTTTTTGATAAACTAAAAATAAATGAAACTAAGTAAAATATTATAGATCAAATAATAAACTTAATTCTATAAATACTAATTACAAATGAAAAAAAAATTTCTTACTTTAAACTTCCACAACGATCATCTGAAATACAAAAGGAAATACAACTTAACACATAAATAGCCATAAAAACTTTTAAATGTACTTATTTTTAAATAAAATAATCTGCATATTAAGGCAAAATAAATAAATAATACAAAAATAAGAGCATACTTCTTTTATTCCAAAATGATGTTTGAGTTTTATGAACCAGTCTACAGTAACCATCAATTAAATCTGCCATACTTTCTGCTACTGCAAGTGTTGGACATGATATACTCAGCATCTAGAAATCAAATTATTTAACAAAATTCAGCTAAGAAAACACAAGTTTAGAAAAGTTATAAAAGAATTTCAATTAAACGGAAGAGATGCTTATTGCATTTATTATATTTATCCATTATGTGTTGTTGTTTCTAATGACACCAGTCTCACAGAGTCAGATCAAGGCCCATAAAATTCATTGAGGCAAGGGGCTGGTAATTTATGCCTGTCATTAACTGTAGCTTGAGCACCATACAGGTGACAGTACAATTTGGCTTGGTTCAACCAAGCCAAATTGTTTGGTTTTAATTCAAAATTATGATAACAAATAATACAGTATATAAAGTGTCAAATTTCAAAATTAAATTTTCCAAATAGATTAGAAGCAATTAAGCCCATGGGTCTTGAAATTTTTAAAATGAGATATCAGTTAACATTATCATCATTTAATCATAAATGAAAATTGTGATATTTACTGGTTTCACCATTTACCATTAAAAAATAAATAATGAACACAAATTTTGAAGCAGTTCTGTCTTTGTATTTCAAAATATAAATAATTAATTATATTTTTGAAGTTAACTTCTTTTGTGTGTGTGGCACTGTAGGGAAAATTTTTCGTTATGCGATGAATGTAAGGTAGGGATGTATTTGTGTAAGTATATATAAGTGTTTTCCTGGGTCTAGTAGTATACCAAAATGAGTAAATGTATATTTAAGCATTTATACTAAGGAACTTCATAGTATATAGTTTTCGAGCATTCACACAAATATATATATACTTATAATAAGTACATATACACACCACACTATAGAAATATATTCAGGATAGATACATTTAGTCTATTAGTGAGTTTTTAAATCATATATACGGTTCAGTATAATTAATTTGATAGTTGTGATAGTGTTATATAGTGCTTCATTGATTTGTATCAAATATTAATGTTATAAATAAAGAAAAACTATTAAATTCCTTCGGAAAAAATTACAAATAAGTATTTTAATTTGTATGATATAGATTTTCCCTTAGTTCATAGATATATATGATTGCACATATTTGATTAAAAATATTGAAGCAGATTTGAATCAATGGATTGTTTAATTCTAAATTTTAAGTAAAGTTCTACAAAAAAGTATTATGACCCGATATAATTAACTATAATGCAATTAATTAATTTCCACATTTTACGATGGCAGAATCTACTGAGAATGCTATTCCAAATAAAAAAATAACCATAAAAGGTTGTAATTATTCCCATAATTTCAACTGCATTGTGAATTATAAACGACCAAATATGAGAGCAGGAGGAGTTGCGATATATCAAAATTCTAGTGATGTTGTTAACATTATAACTCCATCCATAGATTTTTCTGTCAGTCAATCCAATATTTATGGTACCATACAATCTTCAGTGGGGGATTTGTGCTTGGCTGAATGCGGAATAGGTAATGCAGAAAAAATTTAACTGTAGCCGTATATATCATTCCGAACAAAAAATTGGATGACATTATCAAGTTCCTTCATCAATCATTATTACCATACACATCAAGAGATTCTGCTTTACTTAATAAAAATTATGACAAAAAACCTATAATTTAAATGTCAATTTTAAATTAGACAAATCTCTACAATTGATTGAATTTTTAAAAGACAACTTTGCCATATCTCTACAAAATAACAGATAATATTAACGATAAAATCAAATACTATGATTGATATAGTGTTTTAGAGATTCTTAAATGATATTGAGTGCAAAAACCTACAGTTCTTATTTTAGTAACCACAAGCCTTTGATAACAAAAGTATGTGGTGAAGCCCCCACAAGCATAGTGGAAATAGAATAATAATAATGATACTTTTCTATTCAAGTATACAATAAAAAATTTTTTTAGTATTGTGTATTGAAAATGAAAATTTTGTTTATACTTATACCTTTTCCATCCTAATTATTTTTTAAAATACAGTTTAAAATAATAATAAATTTGTTAATTATATATATAAGATTATTTTAAAATAAAACTTAATTATACAATTCAAAACCTATAAGCCAAAGAAGTTAACTTCCACCACATGTTCATACTGATACACACATAAGTTTTTTTTATTTTAAATAAATGAACTATTCTTGAAAATTTATTATTGAACATTTTATCCAGTTGGTTAAAACATTAAAAATGAAACAACAATCAGAACCACAACAAGAATATGACAAAATAATTCAAAATAAAGTTCTTTTTAACATTTTAAAAACAAATCAACTTACTTCAGAAGCCCCAGATATTTTTAGTTGAAGAATTGCTTTACACCCAGATTCATATTCAGATTGGACAGTATGTAAAGACTGAACTTGCTGAAAACTTGCCATGTGCGTCGGCTACAAAGAAGTAAAAAAATATTACATTTTCTCATAAAAAAAACGCACAATTGATTCTTGTTCTGAAATAAAAAATATATACCTGTGTAGCCCTATCTGTTAGGTAACTGATTCCAAGATCTGGACCAATGACTAACTCGATTGGGACACTCCATCCACCCTATATGACAAAATAGCATAACTTAAGAAACATCAAATTGACACTGATTAGTGATTTAAAAGTAATATTTTAATAGTATGATAACAAATAAGAAATCCTAACTCATAAAAGTACGATAAAATATTTAAGGTATTTTTTTAACAGGATTATGTTTTAAGAAATTGCAAAAGTAAGAAGATTTTCTGAAGGATAGAAACTATCATAATCATAAAATTATAAATCTAAATTTATGAGGAGTTTCAATAGGAGACAACTTATGCCTAGAGTACCAAATGTTTAAGGATCCTTAAAACTAGGGATTTATCATAAGTTTTAAATTCAGTCAAGAGAACTTACTCCAAGGGCACATTTGAATATCTCTCTATCATACAAAAGCACAGGGTGGACTAGACGAAGGAATTTAAACATACAATCCACTTCACTCAAAGACACAAATTTTTTCATATGAGATTGCATTAATTTTCGCAGGGCTTTGGGCTGGGAAAAAAAATAATTCAAGCATTACATTACATATCATTCACTCAGAATTTTTTCTTCAACTTTAAACAAAATATAGTGAATTAATAATATATAAAACTATACATAATTTGAGGCAAAAAAAAATTTAAAAAAGAAAAAAAACTCATTTTATTTTAAAATTTCTGAAATTTATTATTTTAATGAATTTTGTACAGAAATTGAAAATAAATAGCAGTACTTATGTATTAGCATCACAGCAATAAAATTGGTGCCACACCAATTGCACCTTGATATCAAAACAACAAAGATTCTAACGTATTTTATACTAAAAAAAACAACCAATTAGTGTCATTTTGGAGGAAAATGGCACAATTTGCATGGCGCCAATGTGGCAGCAGCGATGCTAATACTTAAGGACCCAATAGCATATTTGCCAACTTTTAAAAATGACAAAGTATGAAATAACATGTAAAACACATTTCAAGCAAATTCTTAAAATAACAAGATTTTACATTTTATAAAACAATGCATGATAAGCAAATATTTTTAAAATAATGCAAAGAAAATCTAACAATAAAAATATTTTGATAAGCAAATTACACAGAGAAAGTTCGATTTTTTTGTCAACTTGAACATAAAAACTCATACACCAAGTTAAATTTACAGCTATGTATACAGTTATATATAACTGTATGCATATCAATCATCACTTTCTTATATATATGATTTTACAGTAAAGATGCTTCTATTAACTTCATTAACCTTTTAATTATGTTTATAAAAAAACAATAAGATATAGATGTAAACAATAAAATTAAAAGATGTTATTGTCAGGACTAGAGTCAAGCAATAAACATCAAATACTTGAATGCATTAAAAAGTTTGAAACTTCTTTATTGAGCAAACTTGAAAAACTTAATAGAGAGCACAACTGTATAATGAGCATCTCATTAACTTTAAAGGTAAAAAAAAAACAGCACCTTTTTCATTTGTTAAATTTATTAAATGATACAAGCAATACACACTTCTTAACAACTTAATCCCCTCCCCCCCCCCAACATTACCCATCTAATTCCCCATGCAGCATTACCCACCATAAATGAAACTAAATGTTAAATGTTCAAAGAGTATCCTAGATTTTTCCAATTTCCCCATAATGAGTTGGCTGTTATTTTCTACAATGGAAAAAGTTCCCAACATTTTGCAAGATCAAAGTAAGTGATCAGAATGGGACGCACTTTGTAGATGCTGCTGCAAAAGGACCTTGTTTCTTTTACTCAAATGGTTTTTTTTTCTACTTCAGCTAGTTTACTAATCACAGATGTTTTAATCCTTTTATCTGTAATGCTTTGCAAACATTTTTCAAGAAAGAGGATTGGCAAGATCAGCAGCAATCAAAGGGAACATTATGCTCCAGAAGAAAAGATGCAAACAGTTCTTCAGGCCTAATTACATTTGATTGGACATTATTCTTGAAAGAAAAAAAAGTTCAATTGGAGCAACTGCTACTTGATTTATCATTTGGGATGACCTTGCAGTAACATCGTTGAATTTCTTTTCATACAATTTTTAATATATTGGAAAGCATATTTTGTTTTTGGTAACAGCAGGATACACAGAACAATCAATAAAAAGAAATTGTTTGGTTATATGAAGCACAAAGAAACAATCAGGAACCTAGCAAAAAATGAGTTGAGTTCTAGAAAATTGCTACAAAAGAAGAAAAAAATAACAGTTATGCTTCACTTAGCAAAATCTCATCTATGAATTAGTTAGGAATTAATAGCCAAGAAAAATAAATATGCAAAATAAAAAACAAATTACAAGTATTTTTTAAAAATTTAATGACAATAAGTTTTACCATTTTTATCTACATAATTTCAGGTCATTGTGTATATAAAAAAAAAGGAAAAAAAAAAATAGTTGACAGAAATTTTATAAAAAAATGAATAGAAATGAACAATCTAGACAAATAGTGTAGTAAAAGGTTGAAAAGTGTAAATTTTACAAAAGTTGGCAGGTATGAAATACATTCGAAGTGTATTTCAGATTACACACTTCGAATGTATTTCAGATTAAGTGTAGATAGGTGTAATATACAGATATTAAGTATAAATTGTAACATAATCAAGCTAAATACCGAGTTCAAGAAGCAATTCTATATCTATAGATAGAAAAGGAAAGGAAAGCACTCATAACTAACTTATGAAAATAAAATCTAGTACAAAATTTTAATTATGTACATTAAACTTCAAACAGTATTAATAATAACATTTATGCATTTTTTATAGCTAAAATGATTGACTGAATATCCAAATGCATTATAAATAATAAAATTCACTGGTTTATTGAATTAAGAAGCCAATAACATTGTTAAATGCATCTACAAAAAATATATAAGTGACAATAATTAGTAATCAAAGTACGTCAAGATTCTGTTTCCCGTTGTATAAGTATATTCAAAGACAAAACAAAAATTTTAACTATGCAAAGTGAAGATAAAATGGTACATGAAGAAATAAATTATAAAATGTAATTTTTCTAAGCTTCTATTCAAAATTAATAATTTGATACAATACTGATTTAAAAGTAATCTTTTTAAAATACAGTTAAGTTTCACAACAAAATTAAAAGCATTCAACAAACATACCTTATGAGCAGTAATCACAGCAGCGGGCAAAAATTTATGCAACCCAACATCTCTTTCTAGATACTCAAAATTTGATTTCTTATCAAGTGCTATATGAGAAAGATCTTTAAAAAACCTCCTGCAAAAATTTTTTAAATCAGATTTAAGTACAACAGCATTAAATCATATTTAGTTTAAGCAAAATTATACTTATTTTAAAAGTATGTATGTTTTAAACATAAAAATATGACCTTACAGTATTTTTTTAATCAATAGTCCAAAATATTAATATTAGCTGGAATCAAACACATATATATACATAAAGAAGAAATATGAAAAAATAACTTTAAAAATTTATCAAAACAACAAAAACATACACATGAAGTAAAGTAGAAAAATCAAATAGGGAAAAAAAAAATCAAAATTAAAATGGAACCTAGCAAATCAAAATGCAAGTTCAAACTGAGGATAAAATAAACAGCGTACAAATAAAAATTGGTAGTATTTATTTCTCCCCTTTGTGACTCAGTTAATTAAATACAGAAATAAGTAAAAACAAAAGAGCAAAATAAGTAAAATTCCAAAATAAATGAATGTTTGAAAACATCAGAAAATGAAACAGAGATATAATGTATAAAAAATACTTATAAAAGCAATATTAAAATGACAAGCATAAAATTATCATCCACTAACCAAAGAACAAATTTTAAATACATAAAAAACATAAATTTTAAAGTAGTCTATAAATTTTAAGAGATATTGACTATAAAACAAAGTTATGAATGACTTTTTAAAAGTGAGATACAAAAACAACAACAACAACAAAGCTTATATAAAATTAAAATTAAATAATTTCTTAACACTAAGAAGTACACCTTTTAATTAAGAACAATGTAACCAGTTAATTTTTTATCAATTAACAGTTAATTTTTTTATTTTCACCAATTAACAATTTCAAATTGATTTTAAAACTCTACCACCAAATTTCAATGTAATAGGATTATTTATATCCTGTATCAAAGACCTCAAAAAAATTCAGATAAAAATATTAAAAAGACAAAAAGGAATATAAAATGAGATAGAAGAGTCATTTTCATTATTACCTAATTTCTATACAACATAGCTGCAACGCTAATTCTTGATCCACATTACATTTCAGTTTGAGATAATCGTTTTTTACCTATATGAACAGAAGTTGTAAAAATAAGTATTATATTAATACTGAACTATAAGATTTTAGTTCTACTTAATAAACAGCACTTTTATCTTTTAAAATGAAATACCAAGATTATTTACTTAAAAGAAATGTAACTTTTTATTTTCTTTCTTTAGCTATTTTATTTTTCTCTTCATAGCTAAATACTATTTAAATAAATTTTTAAACAGTTATGAATATTTTAAAAATGCCTTTCACAGGTAAATTTCAAACGTTAAATTATTTACAAAAAAAAGCACACAAGAAAGAAAAAGTACATCACACTTCTAGATAAACTTCAATAAAATTTGAGATAAAAGTCAAACCAAAAATTTAATAGCAATGTATTACATACAGAATGTCATAAGTAAAACATAGAAACTTTAAAAGCTATAGAAATTAATGAATGTTTATATACAATTCAAAATATACAAATTGAATTGTGGAAAGAGACTAACCTGTTCATAAAAATAATGAAACGTGATTTTATCTTTTTCATACAGTTCTCTCAAATCACTTGGCAAATAGCGTACTCTCAATTCATACCTAAATGCAATTAATAAATTTATTTTTAAACAAAGAACATTTATTAAATGAACAAAGCAATCATTCTGAAACTTCAAACCTCATGGTATACTTTTACAATTAAATGTGCGAAATTACAATAGAAAGCCTTAACTAATAAAAGCAGTAGAGTTTTTCTCATTGTGCAATTTATTAGACTAATACTACTGCATTGCAAATATTCACAGTCTGAATATCCTAAAAATAATCATAACACATTTGTTTTGTCAAATATTTTTCCAAGATACAATAATAATAATATTAATATTGTGTTTGTAAATAACTAGAGAAACAACATACACTACAATATATTTATATATTATTGTTTAATGGAGTAAAAAATTTCTAATGCTTCATACGAATATTTGTTTAAATTTAAAAAGAAACTATACAACATGAGCATTACAAATTATCACACCTTGTAAATATTACAGTCTTCCAGAAATGAAAATTTTTTTTCTTCAATTTTTTTTTATCACATGCAGATTATTCTAATTTTATAAAGTTTGTATCTGTATACTTTCCCCAACCTCTAAAATCACAAAATGATGCAATAAACATTTCTCTTCTTAAATATGTCACTGATATTATAGTTGTAGCACTCTCTCCATGTTTCAGTGTTAACTAAAATTTATATCAAAAATTACTTCCTAAAAAATACAGAAGTTAAATGGTTATATTTAAAAAAATTATAATTCTTAATGCTTCGAATGTACATCACAGTTAATTTCCCTTAAATATTATTAATATTTTGTAGAGAAGTTTGGATGCAACTATTCAGCAACAGTCACACACGTTCTTTTGAGAGTCTGCATTCAAAGAATTAGGTTTCATAAAAACTTTATGCTAAAAACCAGCTTATACACAAAACGAAGAGATAATAAACAAAAAATATTTGTTAATAATCTTGAATCCAGATCTTACTTTTATTTTTTTTACTTAACAAATCTTCAATTTTTCATTTAAATGCGACTCCCTTCCCCCATTTCTGAAGCATGTCCTATTTGATAAAACTACAATAATTTTAAAAATTGCAACATATTTCAATAAATAGATTATTGCACCTTAATTCTGAATGGAATTTTGACAAAAAGAATATTTCATTACATTTCAGAATTTTTCTTTTATTTTTTGGGTCAGTAATTTACTGTAAAAGCTCAAATCATGAAAATGTTTTGAGCATACTATAGAAAATAGATAATTTATATTTCTATTATTTAACAATAATTTTCATATATATATATACAAACACACTGCTACTCAATCTTACCTCCATTCATCAATAGATAATAATGCCTGGTATTTTTTGACAACTTGAAGAACAATGCTCTCACCATGAATCCAATACACATCATCAGATAACGTATGAGCCAAACGAATTCCATAGAGACTCTCAAATACACGTGTTCCACAAGCTATCTGACTACTGACAGCTTGCACAACAGTCTGAACAGCAGAAAAAAAGTAATATAACATTTAATATATCTAAAAATGAGATATTTTTATTTTATCCTTTTATTCTGACAACAAGAAAAGTTATTTAATCAAAATTATATCAAATTTGTCGATAAAATTATAGTTCAAATGTTTTTGTGCTGAAAAGGTTTATCCCAATGATCATATTTTCCTGTATATAATCCGCAAAGCCTTTTTTTGAGTAAAAAAAGACAAAAACATTGCATAATCTGCAGCGCCATATAACCTGTGAGGCGAATAACCCAAAATATATATTACCGATAATGTAGAGTTAAATAAAATAAAAAAAAATACATAATATGATTAAAAATATAAGAAATAAATTGTACCGAAAAAAAATTATTATGAAAAACATCTATTTCATCTATCAAAATAAAGAAAATATTACCTTGAATAATCACTAAATTTTTATTAAAAACCTTCAAAATCTGATTCAGCAGATTTGGAAATGAATAAAAATTCATTACATCTTCCCCCTTAACATACAATCCAAATCCCTAGATAACAAGTCTTCATTGTTAGAGTCATTTTCATCAAAGATATTGCATTTTTGAAATGTGTTTGTTATTGTAGTTTCTGAGACCTCCTACATTTTGAAAATCCAGTTAGAGACATTTTCATATGATGCACACTTTAATTTTTTCTGTTTTGGAAAAATTCTTTTCTCCATTAGACTTCCATTGTTCCCATAATTTCCTAACTTTCAATTTAAATCATCTATTTCCAACATCAAAAGGCTGTATTTCTTTGTCAGTCCTTCAGGAATTATTACAATTTTTGCAGATGTGGACTTCAGGGTATTTTTAAGATTCTCTCTGAGATATGCTTTCATCAAGTCCATAATTAAAATAGCTTTAGGGTGAAAAAAATGAATTTTTTCGTTTTCACCAGATGCTCTGTAGCTATGACATCATGATTTCTTCATTCATCCAGCCTTTATCATTTACATGCATTTCAACACTTTTTGGAAAATTTTCTCTTGGAAGTGTTTTTCTTTTAAATATTAACATCAAGAGCAATTTCAAACCATTTGCAACACAGCATAAAACTACAGTAAATGTTCTTTCATTTCCTGTACTATTTATAAGAGTACAGCTTGTTCCATGAACATTGACGATCCTGGTAGGTGGTATATAAAATGATAATGGAACTTCCTCCAAATATAAATCAAATCCACAATAAAATTGTTATAACATAACAGCATTTCTTTCAAAACTTTATTGTAAGTTTTTCTGATGGAGAATGTTTTTTAACAGATTATCTGCCATGGCATATAATATGGACAATGAAATCTGAAACCTTTTCAACACATAATCTGAGGATTACATACAGGAAAATAATGTAAAAAACTTATGATTAAGTCTAATTGCCTTGCAAACCCGCACAACTTTTAAATGGCATTTATTTAATTAAAAAAGGCTCACTTAAATTATTTATATTTTAATAAAAAAGAAAATAACAACGAGAAGTTTTCAAGGTTAAATTTAATTTGAAAGAATAATACATTTCAATGGTCATAAACAAATTAAAATCTGATTTTTTTTGTTTTCTGGATGATGAATGATTTATGAAAATTTATTTGAAATTATCTAGCATTTTGGTTGACACTTGAAATATCGTGCCATGCTAGATCATTTAACAGCAAATAAATTCCATTTTTGTGAAAAATGATTGATGAATACTATATAAATATGCTATACATTTAACACTTTTTGATACAATTCAATTTAATTCTACTCATTCATTCATTTCAAATTTTTATATTAAATCATTACAATGGATAACAACAGAATTTGACACAGATGTTAAACTGTCTCCTATTGGTGACCATATCTTATTTGGCAAGTTTTGATTTAAATGTGTAAACCGTAATGGCAACTTATATTAAAGGCTAAAAATCCTGGCAACTTTAACACTAGCTGATTAGGTTTTTAGAAACTTTGACTGAAAAATTACAACAAACAAAGGTTTAGAGTTTTCCAGTAGAAATAAGCCTACTTTTGGTAAAAACAGAGTTCCTAATAGGATATATTTTTATTTTATGTATGCAATTATCTTTCTATGTATATATTTTAGACAAATGAAGCAATAAGAAAAAGTTTCAGGAATTTTTTAAAGTCTCATTACAGCTATTATCAAGTTCCACAAGGAATTAAAGTTTTGTTTTTAAACTGAAAATTGTAGGAAGCAAATAATTACTCTTATTTACTAATATTATTTATAAAATGTCTTTTATTTTTGTAAGTCAAAATTATTTTTTGGTAATCAATTATAGGGGCCATTGGTTGGCAACTGCTTTTTGTCATTAACATGAATTCATGGGCAATATTATCCAATGAGATTTATAACAAACACCATGATGGAATAGGATTTGATGTGTTTTCTAAGTGTTGCTGTGTTTTGTTCAAGGTCAATCTAAGAGATAAGTATTACTTTTTTTAATAACTTTTGCAACAAAACTATAGTTTTAGAATTGGAATCATAAAGAATTCCTTTGGTCATCAGTCCCAAAAACTCAGCCTTGAGAAACAATATATGTGATCTTTAAATTTTTATAAAATGTAATAGCAATGCATATTTAAATTCATAAATCAATAAAATGCTTCTCCAAAAGAATAAACATGAGATTCAACTTCATTTTGGATAATTTTTACAATTTTCCTTAAATTAAAAAGTAATAAACTGAGAATTAGAACATTTTTACTACTTTGTAAAATAAAGGAATTAAATTTCATTGATAACGTTATATAAAAAAATTACCTTTACAAGTGTATCAACAGCAAATTTAACAATAACACAGCTCCCAGAATTCAAATATACTTTAAGAATAGCTGTTTCTAAAGCTTCTGTAGTAGGGCTGCTCAATTTCGCTGGAGGAGGTGATCGTGCTCTTTCTTCAGTTTGCCCTTCCATCCTGCATGGAAAAGGAACAAACTATTAGAAATCCGAATAAAGAATCAATACTTTATGACCGTTACTAATACTTATCACCATTACCAATACTAATTTATGGCCCATTTACAATTGATTTTGATTACAAACAAAATTTGGAAAAAAAGAAATTAATATTAGCAGAAGTCATTCCAAGAATTATTTTGTTTCCCAATTAATGCAACATACAAATTAGGCAATAAATCATTTGTGAAAAAATTATACTTGAAAACAGTACACACATTCAATTTTTCGCATCACATCAAGATTTGATCTTGTAGTATTTGACACAAACCAATCCCTACCAAAATGTTCTATGAAAATGAATATTTTAATTCACAATTTGATTAGGATGAGATAACTTTTTGAAGAACTAGCTTTAACAAAATAAATGAATGAAGTCTGAGTCATCCTTGAAACTTATTTTTTAAATTCAAATCTTCTTTTTAGAGTGCTTTTATCCTTCCAGTGCTTTGATCAAAGCTTCCTTTTAAAAAGTGATTAAGAAAATAGGATCTTCTAAATGAATTTTTATTATTCCATTATAAAAGTTTTATTTACAAACATTCATATAAGTTTTATGATATTTAAGTTTATTATAAGCATATATGCAGTACCGGTTTATCCACTGGGTGCTTGGGGTGGGCACTCAGGGGTCCCAATGTACCTGGATAAGCTGGACTTAACCAGATTTTCTGGTTATAAATTTTGATCCTCCAATGCCAAGGGGGCCTGTAGATTTTCTGTCCCCAAGGCCCAAAATCAACTCAAACCGGTGTTGCATATATGTATTATCTATATACAGTGTTACTGGATAAAGTATACTGTGTGATCAATGTATTTCTTTACAATTAGGTTATTGAAAGTATATTTTTAATGATGTGTACAAATTCAGAAATATTAAATAATTCAAACATGTAAACACATACATAAATTTAATCAGAAAATTTATTCTCAAGACTTTGCCTTTTTACCCCCAAACATGCTGGGATATATTATTATTCAGTATTTCTCAATGAGTAAAATAATATAATCTGCTATCAAAAGTGTATTGATTAAAAAAAAACATAGTTCATTTTATCTACCAACATAACAATGATTCATTGCAAATTACAATATACAGAATACTTGCTAAATTAATTGAATGTGTTCAATTATGTTACACAGTGAGAATACCTGAGTTGGTGTTTCAACCTACTCACATTTACAACCTGTTCAGCAGACATTATCCTTTAAAACTTCTAATGATTTTATTTCTATATATATATAGGCCAACTATTATTTCAACTCTGGAATATACAAAGGATTAAAATGTATATACTGATATAAATTATAAGAGATTATTAGTCCTTTTAAGTTTAAAAGAAACAAAAGAAATGCATTCAGAATAAAATTATATTCATATTCATCTTTCCCACAGGCATTAAAATTAATTATAGTAAAAGAAACTAAGATCCACAGCATGAAACAAATTTTCAATTTTTCACTCTTTTTATTAAAAAGAGAAACTTGATCTATTTACTTTGATCTTGTCACTTTTATATTGACTTTTGAAAGTACTATACTTTCTTTTTGTACTTTGAAAGTCACAATAATGATTAATTTCTGAACAGAATCACATTTAAATTTTTTAAAAGTATAATTTTAAATTTTATTATGCATGTTTCTAAGCAACTAGAAATTTCAATAAATAACAATAAATTCAATTAAGTTTTCTTGACTCAAAGATGTTAGGTTATTTATGAAAACTAGATAAAAAAACTTTAAGATATTAAACACAGTGTTCAATTTTTACAGATATCATTGTATGAGAAATATTCTACATTATACATGGAAAATATAAACAAATGTTTGATGTGATCTTTAATAAAAAAAATTTACATATATACATTAAGATTACACACTAATAATGATTTACACATAATTCAGTCTATAAGTAAGAATTTTGATTCCTTTTCTGACAAATTATTGGTTTTTAAATAATTAAGTTTCACACACCTGTAACAAAATGATGTGTTTTTACAAAATGAAATTGTCCATTTAAAAAAAAAAAAGAGAAAATCTTAAGTGTTAGATACTTCAAATGATTTTGGCATGAAGACAATTATAACTGATTGAGGATTTAGGCTATAAAGTTAAAAATATAACATAGAAGAAAAGTAATTTAAAAACATAAAGTATGAGGAAAATTATGCAAAAATGTACTGAGCTACAAAAATGAAATTATTCATGTTATTAAAATCAATTAAAAAACATTTACAACATATAGAATGCAGCTGCGTTCATTTATATTTGTATTATAAGCCTCAAATTTAGAAAAGGTTGAAAATTAAGGGTGAAGTAGCCTCTTGATATTCGTCTCTTGAATTACTGACATAATAAACAAATAAAAAAGGTTCCTTACCAACTATCAACAAAAATAACTTAAAAACTATTAAACTAAAATCAAAATATAACACAAATAAAAACTGGATTTAGAAAAAAATACGAAATTTTGTTTTCCCATCTTTTTGAAGAATCACAAAAAAAAAACAAAAAAAACTGCAAACAGATATAAGTAACTATTTATTCAATTACATTAACAATCAATTAAAATTTGTTATTTTAAGCAATGAAAATTGTTAAATATATTGATCCTTAATTCTACTGATGGATATTATAACGATACCATCAATATAAAATAATCCTACAAATTACGATGAAGTGAATATGTACCTGACGCATACTTGGTAGGTCTAATTTTTAATATTTACATCGAAGCATTTATTGCATTTAAACATTTACGAAGTGAATTAAAAGAAAAGAGGTTCAAGAGCACTTCACTTCCAAGGGAAACCATTTTTGATTTTAACTGTTTTTATTTTTGTTTTTTGTTTACGGCGTTAAGTAGGATATCCTCACACAGCTCATAAAATGTAACAGAAAAAAAACTTTTTTTTATTTTTAATTTTTTTTATGGATTTAATACATATGTAGAAATAATCTAATCTCTTATTTCACAAACATTTCTAGTTAAATAAAATTATGTAATAATACTTTCCAATCCGAAATTCTCTATATTTATTGCGAATTTCCCTAAGATATTTGATAAGTAAACAACAACAAAAATGAAATTTAGTAATAAATTTAGATTTATCAGTTCAGAATGATTAAAACTTTTATTAGAAAAACAATTTGATGTGTCATTTTATAATACCTATAAAACTTTGAAACTTTAACTAGTTCCGGTTTATCCATTGGGCGCTTGGGAGCGGGCACCCAAGGGCCCAGATAAGCTGGAACTTACCAGATTTTCTGGGTATATTTTCCTCCAGTGAAAAGGGAAGCTGTAGATCATCTGCACCCAGGGCCAGAATTGAGCTTAAATCGGCACTGACTTAAACCTACTTAGGCCTATTGATAAATGGCCCGGCTTCAAATGATTCCCTGTATAAAAAAAACTTATGCCTCTGAAAGATATCATTCCAAATTTTTTCAATTTTAGAATACATATCTGTTTCTTATACAGAATTCTTTTTGCAAACAAGCTCAAAATACCTTGAATACTTTGGGCCAGCGAAAGAAAATAACGATCCCGACTTGATCGCTTAATTAACTATAAATCTAATTTTAGAGGAAAATTTTAAACTTTTTTTAACTCTCGAAAATTCGGAAAGAATAATTCCAACAGAATTTAAATTAGTCCGATAAAAAAATAACAACAATTTAAAAATTGAACAAGCTACAAAACAAGAATTTAATCACTATGGGCAAGTTCTACCGTAATCCCTACAATGGAGGCGCTGCAGTTTTTAGTACTTTTTTTGCGGGATCTCTCATCTATCTATATATAAACTAGCTGACCCGGCCACGCGTTGCTGTGGCTTTGTTTTAATACGTTAGTTCAATATTATTCTAAGCTATTCAATGCAGTCAAATTAATCTTCGTTTATAATTTTGGAGGGTTGAAATAAAGTATAAGACAACAAATTATTTTAATTTTGCATTTCATTCATCTCCTACTTGAGTGTAGTATAATGCATGAATTACTAACGAAGTCGTTAAGTAACAACATATGAAGGATTAATTTTATAAATGGGGTAAATAACGTTGATTCTTTGCAATTTTTAAAATTATTTTATCATTTTAAAGTATAACAAATAATAATTTTATACGACTAATCGCTAATTGGTGCACAATATTTTTCGGTATAACCCGTATTTTGCTAACTCAAATAGATTCAACGGTTTCCGCACACGTGAGCATGTAACATCTGGTTGCCCATTCGAGAAACATGGATTTTCTAAGTCCAAGTATCAAATGAATATTGTTCGGGTTTCAGATTCATTTATGGTCATCGCGAAAGCCAAACGAATCGGAATGGAAGAATTTTGAATGGTATTGGAGATTCTGACGGTATCAGTGGAATACGCGTGGCAACAAATTCCGTAGTAGCAGAACCGAATTTTCGTTCAAACTTTGCAGTCAAAATGTTTGCTTCAAGAAGTTCTGGTATAATTTTTGATGGATCAAACGTGCATCGTTGCATTATCTAGGTGAATTTAAGTTACGCAGATAAAAACCAGGGAACCAACCGAAGATTATTTGGTGACATTCCTGATATATCTAGAGAATTCAAAAACTTTGCTGAAAAATTTACGGTTTTGTTTTTATCAACAATAGTGTCGATTGGCTTAAAAAACGTTGGATCAACTGGCAACAAACTTGTGTCTGAAAGTTTATTTCATCACAATATCAACATTTTTTCTGATTAAGTAACAGGATTACAGAGGCAATAATTATCTAGATAATTATTCAGTATATCCGGAAAGACACTCTCAATCAGTTCCTTTTTGCCTAAAGAACAATACAGAAATCGTCTGGGTATTTCATGCATTATGTATTGGTATGAAGTCTACTTCACCGTTTACGAAATTCAGTATTTGGTTAGGAAATATTTGCTCAGATTGATCATTTTGCAAATGTACTCGAGTGTTTATGGTCAGTCGAAGTGTTTCCCCGTTTCGCCATCAAAACGGTTGTTTTAAACAGGTGTTGATCTCGTGATCAAAAGTAGAGCGTGTAATGGCCGTTAATACCTGTCGGAAATCATCAGACACTAATACAGCAACAACACCGAATATTCTCTCGTTGCCATATAAATCTTGATAAGCTCTATGTAATGCTTTGAGTGAATGTTTATGGTTCATGGTACAATTATCCCTGATCATGACGATTCATTTGCAATACTGTAACCAATCCACCCTTTTTTTCAATGGTACACATTTCATCTTGTATTTTAAGAATGTTCAATGGCAGCTGATGTGGAATGTGCAGTTTTTCCGCCATCTAACACAGTGACAACAATGCACGAAGATGCAATTCCCTATTGCAATCATATTTTCACTCGACTGCACCTGAAAGTTTAGTTGCTACAGGGAATGAAAATCCGGAGGTGGAACTCGAACACAAAGCCATTTGACCTCATTCCAGCAATATCCAGAAAATTTACCGAAGCTTTTGAAATCGTATCCAGGTTCTCGTTCCCACCCCGAGAAGTACTTGATGCCCACTTTCGACGCCCTTGCTCCTGTAAGTTCAGTCTCTGAAGGGGGACATTACGATCAGTCGGCATTATCCGGCACAGTTACAGGAGTTTCTAAAATCCGATTTGACATTATTATTGTTTCCCATCCAGAAAAACACCAGGAAAGCATTTCTCTCTTCTCAAGAATTAAATCAAGCCTTTTCCACAGTTCATGCAAAATACTTTCATTTGGCATTATTTGACGTAGATGTGAGATTATATTGAATTGGATTGAGAATATATATATTCGGATCGCCAGTTTCGAAATACAATTAAGATCCACTTTTTCGTCTCTATGTCTGCAGTGGGTAGCCAAATGGTCAAGGCATCGGATCATGGCTAGCGTGTCATGGGTTCCAGCCCAACACCACTGAAAACCCGCCGTGTAGGGGAGCGATTCATGTCAAATCTGTCGAGAGCTCAAACGTCCTCCCTTTGGTGTGGTGTGGTAGTTAGGAGAGGGCGTGTCAGCTCATGTGTCGTCCGCGTCACTTGACCATGGTTCAAAATTATGCGGTCAGTCACCAAAAGCCCTCGTGTAGCTGAAAAGTGCGACGTTAATATTCACGCACTCACTCACTTTACGTCGGCAAGATAGGCTGGTACTGCTGTCCGAGAATATTCCGATCCTCTGGCATTATCTGTCAAAAATACAGGAATTTCTATATTTCGATTTCAGACTCGCTTAAACCATCTCAAATTACACCAAGAATACACCTTTCCCACGCCAAGACTTTAAGGTGTGCTCCTGCCCCGGTTTGCGTAAAAGACGGCCATCCTGAATTATCCGGCTAAGTTACTGTTATTTCTCAGATTGAATATCAGAATCAGATTATCCGTTTTGAAATACACAGTGACAAAGTTTTCATGATCCAAGGCTTTTAAGGCAAGTCCCTGCTACGGTGTGTCTAAAATACGGTCGACTGGCATTATCCGGCAAAGTTATCGAAACTCCAAAAATTCAATTTCAGATTCTGTTTTCACACTCCGAAATGCACACGGAGCTGACTTTTGATGCTCCAGCGTGAGCAAGTTCAGTCGCTAGAGATAATGAAAATTCGGACGTGCAACTCGAATCCTTTTCTCCTAATTAAGACAGTATCCGGCAAGTTTAGTGGAGTTTCTGAAATATAATTTCAAATTATCGTTTCCCGTCCCTAGATGCAACTGGAAATTACTTTTGTTCCCCTGAGCTGGCAAGTTCAGTCCCTGGAAGGGGCATTAGGGACGTATGGCATTATCTGGCAAAGTTACAGGAATCTCTAAAATTCAGTTTCAAACTCTCGTTCACCATCCCGAATTACAACAGAAACGCACTTTTCCCACACCAAGACTTTAAGGGTAAGCTCCTGCCACGGTTTGTGTAGTAAATGGTCGTCTTGAATTATCCGGCAAAATTACAGTTATTTCTCAGACTGGATATCAGATTCGGATTATCCATTTTGAAGAACGCCAGGGTTCAAGTTTTCACGAGACACCCCTGTTATGGTGTGTCTAAGATACAGTCGGGCCGCTTTATCCGGTAAAAATACGGTTATTTTTGGAAACTGACTAAAATCGGATTCCACACCCTGAAATACGCCAGGCATCTAATTTTCGTGCATTTTGGTTTGTAATATCTGCTTCCACAGACGCATGAGCAATGCCACATTTTACGATTATTCCCTTACGGGAATCTGGCAAGGTTTTTTCGGATTCTTCACATTTCCGGCAATAAAAAAATTGTGGCGTGATTAATTGAAATAAAAACCATCCTATGTTCTAAGTTGAACAAAATGACACACAGTACGCAAAATTATATTATGATCGGTTGAGTAGTTTCGGAGTCCATTGCGGACAAACACTGTGGCACGTATATTTTATATATAAAGATGGATGCTTGCAGAAATGAATTCGTTTCACTCCAACACCGTTCAACCGATCGCTATGAAAATTGACATGCATATGTATTTTTTTTGCGGAGAAGGTTACGGGAGAGTTACGGGGCGTTATAAAAAAAGTCTTTTTTTATCAGCTATTAGATCTACAGATTTAAAAGTTATTGAATATAGATTTTTTTTCAATTTAGAAATGCAGAAAGCTTTTTTTTTGTTTACTTTGCGATTCCCGTAAAATTAACTCATTAAATACTTCTTTATCCTTCAATCTGTATTGTTTAATTGTTCAATTCACCCGCGCAAAAAGAACGGGTATTTTAACTAGTAGCATATAATAGTACCAATGGAAAAAAATGATACAAACCAGTAATGTAAAATATTTCAGTACTTCTTTGACCGAAAAGGAACTCTTATTACGAGCAGGCCAAAGGAAATTAACATAGATAAGTATGTTTTTGAAAAATAGACAAAACCGTCATCCATTTCCAAAGCAAACCAGCAGCTACTGTACACATGAATTATGTGTAAAATTCCTGGATATGAACATATCTCAAATATGTCATTTACTAGAAACAAAAAAATAGGACTCTTCAGTTCAGATCCAGTTTGTGCAATACAAATCTTATTTCTAGAACAGTTGTTCGGTTAATGTGAGTGCCATATGGGAGGGTATTATATTCCGTTATCATTGATAAGAAGTTTGAAGAAATGATGACGTCTTTCCAAATAGTTTTGGAGAAACAAAAGGCATAGAAACATTGCAAAAAACAATGGAAACTGTCACAAACTCCCATCTTCTTAAAGCGACAGCAGCGCCACCTTTGTAAAAGGAACTAATTGACTCAGAATTAAAAATGGACGCGTAGAAGAAACATACTGAAACTACGCGGTAGAAACTAAAGTTAATATAAATGTTTATAAATGTTATTTGCTTAGATTAATTAGTGTCGTGTAATGTCCCGAGTATTTTTGTTATGGTGTGCTGTAGAAATTAAAACATATAAAATTCACAAAAGGACTTTTTATTCATGGATTTTGACTTGAATCGATGCGTGGCAACCCTCCATTGACAAGGTAAGCCATTTTACCTTGATTGTTTTCTTCATTTTAAGTAACAAAAAATGAAATCTGGTGCCCGACCAGGGACTGCCACTTAAAAAAGTACTTTTTGAACATTTTATTTATATGTGCAAAAGAATAACTTTTATATGATATTTTGCATGCTTGAAAACAAAAGACTCTCGCACATAATAATCTTTTGAGAAATTGATATATTTGATATCTATACAATTATTGATATAAATTTCACGATTTAAAATAACTTTGTATAGACTGAAGTGAACAAAAATGGCATTACAATCTCCAAGTCAAACTGATTCAGATGAACTAAATAAATTGGAACGTAAGCGCGGTTGTTTACGAGGAGCAGTAACGAAACAAATAACAAAAATCGAAAGTGACATCTTAAAGCCAGACATAACAGTCGAGGATTTAGAAGAATCTATCGAACTTTTAACTGAAAGGGGCGAAGAATTAAAATTAATTGACTCCCAAATTGAAAGTCTGATTCAAGTTGATCAAATAGAAGTTGAATTTGAAAGTATAGAAGAATACAAAGAAAAAATAACCAGAACGCGATTCAAAACACGAAAATTAATTCAAAAAATTAGTAAAGGATCCAACGCTAATAATTCTTGGCAAGATAGCAAGATATCTCTAAACAGCTCGAGCCAAAACGAAACACAAACAAAGGAAAAGGAACGCATCAAATTACCAAAATTAACTATCCCTAAATTCTATGGCGAAATTAGTGAATGGTTAAATTTTTGGAATGCATTTAAATCTGCCATTCACGAGAATGAAAATGTGTGCAAAATTGATAAATTTAATTATTTAAGATCATTTTTGGGAGGTTCTGCATTTAGCTTAATCGACGGATTAGAATTAACAGCCGAACATTATGATCACTCAATTGATATTTTGAAAGAAAGATTCGGTAATAAAAAAGTTTTAATTAATGTACACATCGATAAACTACTCCAAACCAGCCCATTAAAAAACTCAAATGATGTCAAAAGTTTTCGTAGCCTCTTTAATCATATACAAAAAAAATATCAGAAGTTTAGAAAGTTTATCTGTAAAAAAAGATAGCTATTCCAGTATTTTGGTTCCCATTTTAACAAAATTATTGCCACTTGACCTTCTTTTGGAGTATAATAAATCACCGAGTAATACTTCTGATTGTGAAATCGACATACTAACAGATTTTTTGTCTTCACAACTCACTGCAAGAGAACGAACTTTTTTAAATATAAATAATTCTATTCCGGAAATGAAACCTAGAACAAAAATGAATCATACTGAATATCGGCGCCAACCTACGGCATCAATGTTAATTAATGAGTCTGTTCCGTCTAGGAAAATTGAAAACGATCAAATTTGTTTATTTTGTAAATCCAATAGACATTATGCAGTCTCTTGTATAAATAATCATTTAAGTTTGGAAGAGAAGGTAGAAATTTGTAAGCGAGCTGGTTCTTATTTTAGGTGCTTGAATCATAAAAATAAAAAACGCCATCTTTCTTCGTCTTGTAGGGCAAATGTTAAGTGCGATTTATGTTCTGGGAGACACGTGACTGTAATGTGCATGGGAAAAGGAAAAGCGCGGGAGGATTTTTCAAAAACAGAAAATAATGACAGCGTGTTGAGTAATGCTTCTATCAGAAAGCGAGTGATGTTACAAACGATTATTGTTAAGATCTCAGGAGCTAAACAAAAACATATGATTAGATTAATTATAGATTCTGGCTCATCAGGTAGTTACATTTCAGAATTCGTGGCGCGTAAATTACAATTAAAGGATATAGGACATGAAACTGTTGTGCATGGGTTGTTTGGGGGATTGCAGAAAAAAGAGAAACATAAAAAATATGTTATTAATCTGAGTAATGTAGATAATAGTTTCGATTGCGCGCTTAATGTAATGGAACAAAAAACTATTTGCGCACCGATTCCAAAACTAGAAAATATGAAACTCTTAGAAGAAATTAAAAATTATGGAATCGACCTTAGTGATTTAACGGTAAATGAAAACTTCTGTTTATATGAAAGTAACGTTAATGAAATCCACGGATTGATAGGTGCGGACTATGCAGGGAAACTGTTTACAGGGGAAATTAAGAATCTGCCAAGTGGACTCGTTGCGATGAATACTTATTTCGGATGGACTATAATGGGGAGAACGGGGGAAGGTTGCAGCGCTAGTGAAGTTCTTTTATCGCTTCATGTTAGTGATTTGAGAATTTGTGACCTATGGTCACTTGATTCGCTGGGAATTAAGGAACCGAGTATTTCCCAGTCGAAATCGGAAATTGAGGAAGCGGTGAAGGATCACTCTCTTTGTGCGTTCGTTAAGAAGAGATGACGAGGGTTGATATCAGGTGTCACTCCCATGGTTAGAGGTTCATCCTGAATTATCGGATAATAGAAACATTGCCGAAAGACGATTAAAGTCTTGCGTAAGGTCTTTACAAAAGATAAATTATTTACAGGAGTATGAAAATATATTTAAGGAATGGGTCTCTGAGAAAATTATAGAATCTGTTGAACCAGAGGAACTTGCTAGGGAAAAGGGCCATTTCTTACCACATCGACCCGTCTTTAAAGAAAATTCCCCCACTAGAATTCACCCAGTATTTGATGCGTCAGCCAAAGAAAGAAATTCAGGGTCGCTGAACGATTGTATTGAAAAGGGGCCTAATTATTTGGAATTGATCCCTAAGCTTCTTAACAGATTTCGGCAGGGAAAATATGGAGTGATTTCGGATATACGACGAGCTTTTCTCCAAATAAAAGTTGCTCTCTCTGATAAAAAATTTCTTCGGTTCCTATGGTGGGAGGAGGGTGATCCAAGAAAACTTATTGTTTATTCACATTGTCGTGTTGTTTTCGGAGTGAACGCGAGCCCTTTTTTACTTGCCGCTACAATCAGTTACTATTTAGGAAATGCGGACGAATCCCGAAGGGGAATAGCTGCTAAGTTAAGGGAATCTATGTATGTGGATAACTGCGTTGCGAGTGTAAGTACTATCGGCGAGTTAAACTCCTTCATTACGGTATCTAAAGAATTAATGGCTTCTGCTCAGTTTGGCCTAAGAAGATGGAAACATAATCGACCAGGTAGTAATGAGGAAAATTCAATATTGAACCTGTCTGATGATGAATTTAAGGAAATTGTCTCAGTCTTGGGACTTAAATGGAATTTATATAGTGATACCCTATCTTGTGAGATAAAAGAGCAAAAACATTACGTGCTTAGCAAACGAAACGTATGTCTATGTTGAGTCAAATTTTTGACCCCATTGGGTTCACGTGTCCCATTACCCTTGTTCCTAAGTTAATCTTGCAGGATTGTTGGAGGGATAAAATTAATTGGGACACAGAGCTTCCAGATATTTTAGGGAAAAAATTTCTAAAGTGGGCTAATGAGCTAAGTTACCTAAAAGATATAGAAATCCCGAGAAAACTACCTGAACTAAATGAGAGTGCTACTCTACATATCTTCGTAGATGCTAGCAAGTCTGCTTATGCAGCTTCAATTTTTATAAGAAATAGTCATGAGGGTATCGTTAACTGTCAATTACTGCAGGCTAGGTCAAAGGTAGCGCCCATAAAATCGATTACAATTCCCAGATTAGAAATCCTTGCGTGTACCATAGGAGCCAGACTCGCTTACAATGTGAAAGAAGATCTTAACCTAAAAAACGTGCCAACTTTCTTCTATACAGACTCAATGAATGCGTTATACTGGATAAAGAAACAAGACAACTGGGCTGCGTTTATAGCTAACAGAGTCAATGAAATACGGAAATTGACGGATCCAGAAGCTTGGCGACATATTCAAGGGAAATTTAATCCAGCAGATTTGCCCTCAAGGGGATGCAATCCTAAAGACTTATTGAAATCCCATTGGTGGGAGGGACCCGACTGGTTAAAACTACCCCATGAAGAATGGCCAGCTAGTGAAATAAAGCCCGATATGGAAATAGTCATTTCCGAGAGAAGAAGAACTGTACTCACAACTACTGCTTTAGACCTTTGTAGATTTACATTTTTTCAGAAAATATCTTCTTTTAACAAAATCGTAAGAATAATGGCATATGTCATCCGATTTTGTAAGAATGTGAAAAGAAACCCTATTGACAGGAAAAAGGGAAAATTGGAAACAGACGAAATTAAAGCATCGGAAAAAGTAATTTTGAAGGAAATAACAGAGAGAAGTTTTTTCAGGAGGAGAGAAGTTGAACTTGCGAATTGTGAAAGACAATGATGATCTCCTACGAGTTGAAACTAGAATTGCATCGAGGAAAGATTTACAGACTTTTAGATTTCCAGTACTGTTGCCCCACAAGCATCAAATGGTCGAAAAATTGATAATGAGCAAACGCATAGAGTTAGAACATGCAGGTACTCAGTCACTGATGTCATGCCTCAGAGAATCCTTTTGGATAATTAAAAGTAGAAAGACAGTGGGAGGCGTGATAAGAAAAGGCGCCAAGTGTAGAAGATTTTTTGCCCGTCCATTGGAAGCCGTGAGCATTCCTCTTCCAGAAGACAGAGTCAGGGATTCTGCTGTCTTTGAAGTTACTGGCATTGACCTATGTGGACCTTTGTTCCTAAAAACTGACAAAAAGTGCTGGATAGTGCTTGCCACCTGTGCTGTTTACCGAACTGTGCATTTAGAGCTGGTATCATCTTTGTCCACCGAATGCTTTATACTGGCTCTTCGGTGGTTCATAGCTAGAAGAGGACGTCCTTCCACTGTTTATTCTGACAATGGAAGGAATCTTGTGGGCACAGCCAATTTTTTAAAGAATATTAATTGGGAAAAAATTGAAAATTTTGCATCAGAAAAAAGAATTTCCTGGAAATTTAGTCCTCCTGCTGCACCCTGGTGGGGTGGCTTCTGGGAGAGGCTGATAGGATTATTGAAGAGTATTTTGAGAAAAGTTCTGGGGAGAGCTTGTTTGAACGAAGAAGAATTGGTCACTGTGTTATGCGACGCAGAGAGTTTAATTAATTCTCGCCCCTTAACATACCTCTCAGAGGATCCTGATGAACTATCAGCACTTACACCATCTATGTTTCTCCAGGAAATTAGAGAGGTTGGTGTTCCAGATCTGGACATGATAGATTCAAAAAGATTGAACAAGAGGTATGCTTATAGACTGAAATTGCTTCAAGATCTGCGAAACCGCTTCAGAAATGAGTATCTAGGGATATTGAAAGATTATTCAAAAGTTAAAAGAGAGTTGTTCATTAAAGAAGGTGATCTCGTTCTAATTGGTGATACCAACAACAAAAGAATCAACTGGCCTCTAGGTAAAGTCACAAGGATGTGTAAAGGAAAAGATGGAAGAGTGCGTGTAGTGGAAGTGAAAACACAATTTGGAAGTGTTATGAGACCAATTCAGAAACTCTATCCGCTAGAAGTGACTACAGCTGACTCTTTGTCATCAACAGAAAGAGATGTAGAGAATGGTTCTTGCCTCGATCAAGATCAAATTCCTGAGGTGCAAGGAGTGCTCCGTTCTCGTTATGGAAGACTTTTGAAACAAACCAAGAGACTTGATAATCCATAAACTATCGTGAACTCATGATTTTTATCATGCTAATTTTGGACTCATAATTGAACTTTTATGGATTTTAATTTTATTTCTTATAGTTATTTTAATGTATTTTTTAGTCTTTTTCAGGACATTTATTCTTACTGTTTTGGATTCTTCTACATCTTCGAATCCAAAGGTGGGAGAGTGTCACAAACTCCCATCTTCTTAAAGCGACAGCAGCGCCACCTTTGTAAAAGGAACTATAATTGACTCCGAATTAAAAATGGACGCGTAGAAGAAACATACTGAAACTACGCGGTAGAAACTAAAGTTGATATAGATGTTTATAAATGTTATTTGTTTAGATTAATTAGTGTCGTGTAATGTCCCGAGTATTTTTGTTATGTGTGCTGTAGAAATTAAAAACATATAAAATTCACAAAAGGACTTTTTATTCATGGATTTTGACTTGAATCGATGCGTGGCAGCCCTCCATTGACAAGGTAAGCCATTTTACCTTGATTGTTTTCTTCATTTTAAGTAACAAAAAATGAAAGAAACAATAATTTTCATGTTTTCTCATACGTTCTTCTGCCCCAGGCAGTGAGTGAATATCTACGTCGCATTATTCAGCTACTCGAGGGCTTTTTGCGACGGACGTCTTAGTTTTGAACCATGATCAAGTGATGAGGACAACACCTGAGTATGCACTCCCTCTCCTAACTTCCACACCATACCAAAGGGAGGACGTTTGCGCCTAAACATATTTAACGCAGATCGGCTTCCTCTGCTCAGGTCTTCAGTGGTACAAGGATCGAACTAACGACACATCGGTCACGAGTCTGTTACCTTGACCACTAGGCTACCACGGCCACATCAATATGCCAGAGAGCACCTATCGGAAATTCGGTATCATTTTGACTCGTTCTGTCCTCAAACTATATAATTTTTACTTATTTCATGTTTAGGATGCAATTACAAGTGGGTAGAGGTTGTTTTGAATTTATAAGGCTTTTCGGAACTTAAATTAAGCGAATATATTTGTTAATGTTGGATTCACACTTCCTGATTAAGTTTATCTTTTGTGTCTATATGTGTTAAGACTTTTTAGCGCGTTTTTCACGTAGTGGAACAAAAGTGCTATTAGGACGCAAATTTCGTCTTCATCTTCGTCTTCGTTCCATATTTTGTCGTACCTTTTTCTCAGCCAGTAAGCAACCAATTGATCTCGGGTTTTCGACATTCGGTCGCATTTGTGCCCTAGATGAGCCGAATCATATTTAAATTTAATAATTTTTAATTAAAATTTTTTTTAATTACGGTACTATTTTCTGTTAGTAATAAGTTCATTAGTTGCATTATTGTAAAGTACAACACGTGAAAAACGCGCTAAAATTACTTGGCCATGCCAATGATTGATATCTTGTTTTTTACCTCTGCGCAAATAAAATAATTCTAAGTAGAAGTCTGCTAAAAAAAACTGATGCTTGAGTTATAGTAATTTCCGCCCCTTCCCCTCCTTGTATATCCTTTATTCAATTCGTTGATCTCAGGAAAAGTCTTGAGCATTTTAATGGCATACGATCAGTTACGATTTCTCTCGTGAATACTGCAACTAATAGACATAAGCAGACTCAGGCAAATTAATACCGTAATAGAAATAGCTTTAAAATAAATTTGAATGTATTTATATGCAACAAACACCATAGAGCCTGCTTTTGTGCGGTCCTTTTTTATGCGATTTGTTTTGTGCGATTTTATTTTTGTGCAATCTTTTTTATGTGGTACATGAATTTCAACGTCTTTAGTGCCACTGTAATGTTCTCTATCAATGACCAGGTGGCTATAATTAAGCTTCTCCTATAAATGGCCTCCTACAGCGCAAACGAGTCAATAGAATGCAATGAAACTTTGTACATGGGATATACACGAGATGCGCTCACGGAATTTCAAATAAATAAATAAAAATTAATTAAAAAAATTCTCGAAAATTCAAATTTTTGTTTCAAAAATTCTCTTTTTGGTAAAAACATGAAATTTAACTCAATAAACGACCAAAACGGAATACAGAAACAATATTAACAATCCAGAACAAGAATGATGAGTAATAAAATACAAAACTGGGAAAAGCTGTCAGTTGTGGGAGAAAAGTGATGAGATTTGCATGCTTAGGAAGAAGAGGAAGCTTTGTACAAAAGAGGTTAGTTTTTGTTAGTTTGTGTGTGTGTGTGTACCGACTTCCTCAAAGAAGAATAGCCCAAGGATGAATATCGCTGTGAATCCACACCAAACAGTGACATTTGGAGACTGTAGGGGAAATTCAGTGTGGATCCGCGGATTCTTCTTAGCCCATAATGCGGCAATTCTGTATGTAGAATGTCTCAATGAGGTAGAAATGAGCTTCGTTGCTCCCCATGGCCATTCCAAGGCCAGGACAGATCAACAGTCATGTTGAGAAAACTGATCTCGAATAAAAGACGTTGTGGCTTGTCCCTATCAAGCAGCTTCTGGATTTGGTGGATCATGTATGGGAAGTAAAGCAGTATGTTTTCTGATTACTTTTCGGACGGTGTTGCAAGAATAGTCTGTCTTTCGAGAAACTGCACGCGCCCTACTGCCCCAAACTCTTAAGTCCGACTGTGCGTCAACAACTGTCTTGACGTCATCAACAAGTACTGGTGGGACACGTTTACGGCCTCTTCCAGGTTGAACTAATTTGCCCCATCTCTTAATTATGGCTATATAGGATACCTTTAGTAGAGACTGGTTCATGCAGTAGGTTCTTCCTACGATGAATTTCCCGAACTTCAGCAGAAGCATTCCGCTTGTTTTCGTAAAACAGCTTCACCAATAACGCACGTTCAGCTAAAGAGACATTCAGCCGGAAACATTGACTTAAACATGGCAACGCCTACAAACGTTTTATACAAAACTCTAAAATGTTTTAGATAAAGTTCCTCTTCTTCCCAAGCATGCAAATCTCTACATTTTTCTCCTACAACTGACAGCTTTTCCCAGTTTTGCATTTTATTACTCATCATTCTTGTTCTGGATTGTTAATATTGTTTCTGCATTCCGTTTTGGTCGTTTATTGAGTTAAATTTCATGTTTTTCCCGAATGGGGATTTTTTTTTTCGAAATTCCGTGAGCGCATCTCGTGTATAGCCCATACGCAAAATTTCATAGCATTCCATTCACCCGTTTTTGCTGTAGGAGGCCGTTTACAGGGGAAGTGTAAATACAACCACCTGTGGTACATATATAAACTTCAAGACGCTCTGTTCATTTGTTATAAACAGTGTCCCGACAATGCATGCTCAATCGCTGTCTCTCAACGCGTTAACAGCACGCGCTTTATTGAAGACGAAACTGTCAATGACAGCGACATTTTAAATAATTTTATAGATCATGACGACCGACAAGAACCGGATTCCTTGAGAGCAAATAAAATATATGCAGGGATCCAGCTTTCCAACAAATCAAAAAAGCATTTTCTTAAAATAGATACCCATTTCGAAAGGAGTTTGAAATTCCTAAAAGGGGGGGGGGAGCTTCGATCATGCATATCTGGTTAATCGTGACGTTTACAAACAACTGACCATCGTCGCAAAGACTTATCATTTACTTTGTGGCGCATAAAAATAAATCAATTGAAATTGCATCTTCGAGTAACGGAAGCGATTTTGAACTAATTCATCATAGGAAGATGCACGTTTTGGATTACAATGAGTAGCAGTGAATTATGCACATTTTGAAAATCTTCCCATGTATACAACGAGAAATTAAATGTTTAAAAAAATATTGCAGCGTAATTGAATTATATGTATTTTATTTGGAAGTACTTTCTCATAAATTGCAAAGATAATTGACGTATTTTCTAAGTGCGACTTTTTTTATGCGGTCTCTCTCCACCTCATAAAAAGTTTCTCTGTTGTATGTCGATACAGTTGATTGTTATATGACGTGACGCGCTTATCAGGAGGACAGAACCCGGGACCTTTGGATCCGAAACCGAATAACTTAACCACTACACCAAAATGATCAACATGGTGCGGAGGTTGTTACTGGCTTACATAGATTGTATCGCTATACACTCCCCTAACAGCGAGTTGGTTAGGTGAACGAACGATATAGTTGTTAATGGAAGCGGTCAGTTTTGTGTGTGTGTTGGATGAATTGCGAAACGATAATCTGACGAATTTTTTTCCCCAGGATTGCTCTTTTTTTGCAGGTAGGTGGCGCCATGACAGATCAGTTTAGGTTTTGCTTTTCTTAATTAAGCTAGGGTCACCAAATGACGTGGCGCGCTTATCCGGGTAGGACAGAACCCGGGACCTTTGGATCCGAAACCGAGTAACTTAATCACTACACCAAAATGATCACATGTATAAGTATTTATGAAACTTTCGAATATTTTTTTCGTGCGGTTTCTTTTTATGCTGTCTTTATCTACCGCACAAAAACCGATTTTACTGTACATAGATTAAAACGAATCGTTGAGTTGGTTTCAATATTACAATCCGTCTCTTTACGAAATTTTTTTTACTGGATTTCAAACAAAGTAGCGTGACTTTTATGCCACGATTGGAGAAAAAAAATTTTATGAACTGGCATTCAGAATAATTTTGATCACGACTATCACAACCAAGTTTTGAGAGTAAATAAAATAATTTCAATGAATTCAAATGTAAAATTAGAGTTCATCTTGTTCTACAATTAATAGAATATTAGTTTTTAAGTATAATAATTTTAAAAATTCTACGAATATAAATTCAATTTTATGTCAAGTATAATTTGTTAGGAATCCTTTATATTTTAAAAACTAAATACGTACTTGCGTATTATTGCAACCGTATTGCGACATTATATGAAACGAAGCACATGGTTGCCAATTCAGAGGATACGATATATGCAAAATCGAAGTTTCTAATCGGCAAATTATCTTGAACTTTGTGTGTGCCCTTGTTGCGATAGAACGTATGTACCCATTTCTTCACTTAGGACTATGATGTGGAATAAAAAAAACTGAATAGGATTATTTTATTCCATAAAATTATTTTTGTTTCCAAGCCCTGGGGTAAGAGGACACTATCAAAAGAAGGATGGCTGAAAAGACGTCATCTTTCTTTATTCTCGTATTTCCAAGAAGCTATCTCCAGTACATATTCATTTTAAAAACATTCCATGCAGTAGCGTAAACCCTTGCAACCTCCACACTGCGGGGAGGGGGGGGATCTAAGGCTTCTAGTATAGGGGGCCATTAACGTATATTTTCTCAAAATTCATTTACATTTTTTTAAAATGGAACTTTTAAGCGCTTTTCCAATTGGCGATCTAAAGTCATTCAAAATCAAAACTTTTAAAACGCTAATTAGATATTTTTGATCCAATAACAGAATCAAAAACAGTTTTTTATTTGCTGTAATCACCGTGACGAGAGTGAGTGAGTGAGAGAATATTAACGTCGCACTGATTAACAACACGAGGGCTTTTTGGCGACGGTCCGCGTAATTTTGAACCATGGTCAAGTGACGCGGACGACACCTGAGCTGGCCCCCTCTCCTAACTACCACACCACACCAACGGGAGGACGTTTGAGCTCTCGACAGATTTAACGTGCATCGCTCCCCTACACGGCGGAACTTTAGTGGTACTAGGATCAAACCCATGACATGCTAGCCATGATCCGATGCCTAGACCACTCGGTCACGCAGCGTGACGAGAGAGAGAGATTTTTCTTCAGCGGGTTTTCTTTTTAAACCTAAATTACTAACAGATAAAATGAAAGTCAGATGGAGAATCGGATAAAATGCTAGGAAGATATAAAAATTCATCACTGTTATTATTACAGTATACCTTACATTAGCTGTACGAAAGGAAAAAAGACCTGATTTACTTTTTACGAAGCAACAGAGTAACTAATTGGCGTCTTTAGCCCCCCTCCCATGTATTTCATTTTCATTTAGCAAAGTCGTAAATAACGTACATCTGTTATGCTTCTTTCAAGTAAAATAGTATTAGGATACTTGGAAAAGCATAGAAAGCATTTTAAATGATTATTTGGTCTAAATCGAGTAATGGATCAATTTTTTATTTCTTTTTCATGAAATCATTTTTACATCATATAAAGAACTCGCTAATTAAAATTTGCAGTATTTTTTGCTAGAATATAATGGAACTTTAGATAAGCTCATCCTAGGACTCAGAAACGAAGAATAAGGTAAGTGATACCTCTTTTCTTTCGTAAGATTTTGAAATGAAAAATATTATTTTACAGTTTTCGTGTCTTTCTTAGTGTTCGTTTTTACTTAAGTTACCAGGTTATCTGTCGTTAGATTCCCCATTTTAATAAATATTATAAATACTCTCTAATATTATTCATTATTTAGTTCGTTTATTCAGACTCCGTGGTTGATTTTGTATTTATTTATAAGTTCAATATTAAACATTTTTACGTGATGTGTAAAGGTACATTATGTTATGGTTTGGCAATTCTTTGTATATATATATATACACACTTGCTAGAAAAAGTTGCGTTCACCCATAACAAATCATACAGAAAAGGTAAAATTTAACAGAAATATAATTTTTTTCTAACAATATTTCATGAATTTGTTCACTATTATCCAATACTGAGCATGCAAGAACTCGTTAATTTTGAATTAAAACTACATAAAATAACGGGAGTTTTGTAGCAAAGTACACAAATCGTAGGCAGAAAAAGTAAGCGTTCGCTATTTGAATATTCTTGAAATTTTAACAACAGGCGTTATAGATTAACAGAGTTTTTGCATTCAGTTATCAAGTAAAATAGCTTAAGAAAGTTGTGGCGCAATAATTTTAACGTTTTTGTGAGATACGAAGCAATTCAAGGACACGAAAAATAAAAGGAAGGAAACTAGTATAAGTGAGCGTAAAATCATTGTGAAAATATGGAAAGATGGAAAAAGTCGTCAGGGTATTGCCCGATCCGTTGAACGGCAGTATTCATTTATCCGGCGTGCTCTATTAATATCTTTTAAATCTACAGAAGTTTACACATTCAAACCTCGTTCAGGTCGTCCATCTATACTCACAATGAGAGAAAAACCAAGTATGCTATTCCAGGTGAAAAAAAATCCACTTTTAACCGCAATTCAATTCGAAACAGACATTCACGAGAAGTTTAACAAAAACATTTGTGCGAATACTGCAAGAAAAATCTTGAAGTCCCGATACCGTATCGACTGGCTTGCAGAAAGTTTTATATTTCAATGACCAACCGGCTGAAACGGATAGCTTTTTCAAAAAAGCATATTCATAAGCGTGCAAAGTTCTGGAGAATTGTGATATTCTCCGACGAGAGTAAATTTTGCATCTTTGGAATAAAAGGTCGTGAATTGGTATGGAGAAAACTTTGCACAACGCTTCAAAAAGAGCATTTAGAACCAAAGGTAAAGCACGGCAGTGTTATGGTGTGGGTGTCCATGGCAAGCAATGGCGTTGGAAAGTTGGAGTATATCGAATCAATCAAGAACAAATATGATTATCTCGATGTCCTAAAAAATAATTTATAGGAGAATGCCACCAAACTTGGCCTAGGATTTTCATTTCGTTTCCAACACGATAACGATTCTAAACATACCGCTGAGATTGTGAAGCTTTGGCTCCTGTATAATGTCCCGAATCAACTGCACACGCCCTCGCAGTCACCTGGTCTGAATCCTACAGATTCTGGAGGATTTTCTGGAGCGTAGGATTCGTCAACACAATATATGTAGCAATGATATATTGAAGAGTATTCTTAAGGACGAATGAGAGCACTGAAGAAACCACTAGACCTGTTAATTCAAAGCCGAAACAACTTGGAGGTTTTTAAAAGACGGGGGCAACCAGCTATAAAATAGTTCATTATCCTTTTTAAATAATTTTGATAGTTACTATTAAAACAGTGAACGCCGACTTTTTCTACTTTATTTTTGAAAGACTAGAAATCTGTCTTTATTTTAAAAGCTACGAAGGCAAACCGAGTTTACTTTTGTTATTCTCAATACCTAAATAAACTAAATGAAATATATTTTTTAAAAAAAATTTCAAATTCCGGTTTTTAAATTTTTGTTTTTGTTTTTGTAAGCAGTTGTAGGTGAACGCAGACTTTTTCTAGCAAATTTATATAAGATCCGGCTTGGGAGCCCAAGACCTGACCTTGCGGGGGGCCCAATTATTTTCCGTTACGCCATTGATTCAGTTGCAGTGTGGATTTGTTTCTCTACTATAGTAGCGTTCAGGGATGAAACAATGGCAAACTGTACTCAAAGAAATTCTAATGTGTTTGTCACAAATATAATAGGATAAAGAACATTTTTCAAGTGAAGTAAAACAAGAACTACATTTTAAGAAATCAAAGGAGAATATCAATCAAAAAATCGAATCACCTTTCTAACAGTTTCTCTTATACAGCCCCACTCGCGTTATTATAAAAAAATGTCTACGTGACGTAATAGAAGGGGAGCGATACATTTACATTCCAACACAGTTGAAAAATATTTTCTATTAGATTGTTTATATAATAATGTCGCACTAGAAAGCAACACGAGGGCTATTGGCTGCGGACAGCGTAATTTTTAACCTTGGTCCAAGTGACGAAGACTATACCCCGAGGTGCAATCCCCCCTCTCCAAACTACCATACCACATTAACGGAGGGACTGAGCCTAGACAGATTTAACGTGAATCAGCCTGCATGGTCTTCGGTGGCTCTAGGTTACGAACACGCCACTCTACTACGAGCGCTACGACTATGACTTTAACCATTAAGCTAGCGTGACCACTTTTTGTTCGAGATATTAACTACATTTTCACCGTTTTATCATCAGTAGATTAAATTAAATGAATCATGCATTTTAATAAGCTTTTCGCATCATGGTAATCCATTAAAGTAACACGTTTTTGTGGCCGTTTAAATAGGAGAATCAAATGATGAGATGGATACAACTAGGGTGGAAATGGAAGAATGCGTTATGGGATGTAGAAGAAAATGTCTAGCAAAATAAATTGAGATTGGTTGTTTATGTGTGTGTTTTTTTCTCGGGGAAAGAGGCTGCGGATTGGTATTTGTCATTTCAGATCTAGTACATTCCCCGGGATCTGGCATCTTTTTTGTGCGGCACCATATACAGTCGACTCTCGATAATTCAAACCTTCGATAATACGAATCTCTCGATAATTCGAAGTATATGCTCAGTTCCTAGAAAAAACTGTTGATATTTCGAAAAAAAAAACAATACGTTATAGTATACGCAATATTTCGAAGTAAAATCTAGGGCTGACCAGACTACAACACTCGATAATTCGAAGTTATCTTATAAAACACTCGTCACATTTCAAACACTCACTATCATGTACAATCCTGTAGCAAACAGGTTGGAGCTACTAGTTTTGTGTTGTATTGTCTCTGCGTGGCTTCCCTGTAACATAACCCCTTTGATCATCATCTGTCTGCTACTCCTTCTTATTGTTTTCCCGTTCCTCAGGCGACACTTTTGTTGCTTTCCTTCCAATAGATCAACCAAACCTGTTGTCAGCCGTCCATATCTTTCGTTTAACACGTAGCCTTGCTACACACGTGTTCAGAAAGGATGGTCCGCTATTGTGAAAAAGAAATGCGTAAGATTGTGTATGAATGTATTCTTTTAATACAGTACTTTTAACTTCTGTATAATATTTATACAGTATAACATATACTTTAAAAGTACTTTGTAATAATTTTCATACATATGTACAATTGTTGTTTTATTATATAGTTTCAAATTTAAATGTGTTGGAAAAAAATTTCTTTTCGTGTATTTTGGGAGTAATTTTCTACCCTCTTGAATATTAGAACTCTTGATAATTCGAAGTTTTTCATTGATCCCTTCAACTTCGAATTATTGAGAATCGACTGTAGTTATATACCAATTGTCACCATATAATTTTGACGACCAGTTTTCTACTAGAGCTCTGACAATGCAGAAATTGGACAAAGAATTATTAATTTTGTCGAGAGCAACCAAGCTAAACAGGCACTCTATGGATTTTTAACATGTCACATAATCATACGGCTTGGACACTGTTGATTTTATGCATCAGGAAAATTTTACCGACTTCGGCCGGGGTCGAACCCGCAAACATATTCGGACGATGCCAGCACCTAAACCAACCACGCCACCTAGCCGGTTTGTGTTATATAAAATACAAAATAGTTCCATTTATTAAACCTAAAATTAAGCTTGCTTTATCTAACGAGTGTTTTACATCAAGATCTTTCTCGAAAAACAGAAGACAATAGTACTAAAATAAGGATTTTTATTACCAACATCAATAAAATTAGAAATACGCCAATAGAATAGAACAAGTATATACATCCAATTATCTACAACACTCTTTTGCTACGGAATAATTTATTTCAGCAGTGTCCGTTGAGTGCCTCGGGCCTCGAATCGAAGAGTTCTTGGATGACAGCCTCCTCGGCCAGCGTGCTGGTGTCTCCAAGCTCCCGATCGTTCCGGGCGATCTTCCTGAGGATCCGGCGAAGGATCTTGCCGGATCGGGTTTTAGGGAGAGCGCTGGCGAAGTGAACGTAATCGGGAGATGCGTGGGCTCCAATTTTCGAACGAACTGCAAACAATAAAGCAATGAGTTGGATACAATATACAAGACTGGATAACAAAGGGAAAGTAGTCTATTTGGCGGAAGGTCTTTCTATGCTTATGAGCATGTAGAAAATGTCATTTTGAGTGCTTATTATTTAGGGATATTGGGGGCGACTAATTTCACAATTTTGAACCACGGCCAAGTAATAAGAACAACACCAGAGCTGGTTCTCCACTTCCAGCTTTCCCACCAAACCAACGGAAAGACTTTGAGCTACGACAGATTTAACGTGAACCAACTCCTCCACACTGCGTGTCTTCAGGGAGATCGGGACTCGAAAATGACTCTGAAAAATGTATTTTTATCTACCATTTCATTATTTAATATTCCCTACTATTTTACAGGAACGAACACTCAAATGGACAATGAAAGTAGACTTTAAAGACTTGTCTATACAGCATTAATATAGATATTGGGTCGCATCTTTTGACTGGACAATGCTATTGGGCTAAGTAAGTAGAATACTTGGAAAAAATTCTAAATTATCCTTTAATTCAAAAACAAGAAAATTGCTTACCTTGATCTTTCAGTTTGGTGATTATGTCCAAGGTGGGCGTTTCATCCTACGGAAAGAAATAGTGTAATCAATAACTCAGCACTAAATGCGCATAATTTAAAACCCCGACATTATTAGACTTTTAGTCGACTGTACAGCCTAGGAAATTTTTAGTAGTATAGTTTGTATTTTTGATAGATGCCTAGCTTAACCTCTGCGGTCCCTGGTAATCACCAAGCCTTATACCAAGATTACTTCTCGTCATTTTATAAAAACTAAACTCGATGGTACTCGCTGAAACTTCCTCACATCAGCCCGAGAGGGAAAGCCTCTACAAGTAAGGAAAAATACCCACATCATGCGAGTATTAGGATGGACAGCATTCATGTACCAATGCTTATATATTTAAGCGCTAAATATTATACATGATCTGATATTTTTCAAATACAATTCTTATAGTTCAGTTTTATTCAACCAATTTTGGCTCTTCTGGCCATCAGTTAAAAAGACATGCATGCACGTAGTGGTGTGGTATGCCATTCATCTGTAAGTGGTAAGTATTCAAAAAAGTAATGTTTAAATGGTTACCAGGGATTTTGCAACATAAAATAAAAATGTAGAAAATCTACGAACACAATCCTTTTACACAACAAAGTTTACAATCTTGTATACACAGTGGATCAAATAAGTTTCAAGACTGGATCCGTAAAAAGAAATGGAAACAAGAAATTCCAGTTTTGTTTTTTTAATTCAAAATTGGACTTTCCGGTTTTAATGCACTTGTCAGTGATTTATTAACTAGTTTAACGCCTGTTGAAAATCATTTTGCGGAATGGTCTGAAAAACATGCATCGCAGCTACTTGTATGGTTGAAATATCCTCAAAATAACCCCCTTTAACTTTATTAAAAGTTTTGGGAATAAGGAATAGTCATAGGGTGTTAAATCAGGTGAATACAGTGGACGGTTCAACATACATTTTTTGCCAAAAATAAAAACAATACAAGAGGCACGACAATGCACCCAGTCGCACAACAAACACCAACTGCTTTCAGTCCAATATTCTGGACGAGTGCGAATAATTTTAGCCATCAAATGCTTTAAAATAGTTTAGTACTGACCTGTAACTGTTTGTCCAGTTGGAACAAATTCTTTGTGGATAACATCCTTGCTATCGAAGATTGCTATGAGCATTGTTTTGATTTTGGATGCAACTTTCCTTGATTTTTTGGTTTGTGGTGAATTTTGTGACTTCCATTCCGGACTTTGTTTCAAGATCATGTTGGAAACACCAGGATTCGTCACCTATTACAATGGACTTCAAGAAGTTTGGATCGTTTTCAGCGGCTGAAAACGATATCTCTGCAATATGCACTTCTCATTGCTTTTTGTTCAGGGGTTAAAATGTGTGGAACAAATTTAGCACACTCTTTCGTTTTGCCCAAATCTTTATGCAGAATGGCTCTAATCGTTTCTTTGTTTGTGCTTAAAGAGTCTTCCATCAATCTCAATAACTCAAGGGATCGTTTGCCACGAAATTTCGTACTTTATCAATAATTTCAGGTATCCTAGATGAAATTGGTCTTCCACTATGCAGACCTTCTACCTCTTCCATCCAAAAGAAAAGAACGTTTGTTCCATATAAAAACATTTTATCTACTTAAACAACAGTCATCGTAAACTTGTTTCATGAGTTGGCATGTTTCAAAAGCACTTTTAGGAAGTTTTGCGTTAAATTTATTCACAGCTCTTATCTACATTTTAAAAAATCAACATGAAAAAATTTATCGTCTGCAATGAACGCTCGTCTTCTCTTAACTATCAACTACATGCGCACAACTTGTTGGCTGTGTGTCAGGAGACTGAACTTTATGGCACATGCGAATTTACACTCATGGTGCCATTAGAACCTGAGCTCTAGAACGAGACTTAAAACTTATTTGACATACTGTGCTTATAAGTACTGTTTCACTATATCAGTGAAATATAATTTCCGAGAAGCTTAAACCGACTCCGAGAAGACGGAAGTAAATGATACCAGTTTCTGGTAACATACACAAGAGGATAATCCAGAAGGTCTAAATCTCTTTCCCTTCCAAAGAAACTGACCTGAAGACTTTCTGAAGTGAGGAATAACAAAAATTGTGAAGCCAACTACAGTATTCGAATTTTCGATAATTCTCAGTTTTAGGTCCCCTTTTATAATTTGTTCTAAATAACATTTAAATACATACCAAATTTTTACATGCTATTATATTGAAATACTTTGATCGCAGAATGAAAAAAATAGGTAAACAGCAAAAGGACTAGACATTAGGTACTGCATTGATGAAGTTAATCATAGTATTGTCACTGCCTATATACACAACTTTATAATAATTCTCAATTAGATTCTGATTGAAAGAAACGCACCTTTCCAAGAACTACAAAACAGTAGAGACATTCTCCTTTAACGGGATGTGGCAATGAAACGACGGCCGACTCCACGCAAGCAGAGTGCTCAACCAAGGCCGACTCCACTTCAGCAGTGGACAGTAAATGACCGGACACGTTCAGCATGTCGTCCATGCGACCTGTGATCCAATAGTAACCATCGGAATCTCTTCTGGCACCTACAAAATGCAAAGAATAAGATAACAAGAGCTTTCTAACTCAAACTTATCAGACTCAAAATTAGCCTCACTCACTTTAAGGTTGCCGAATGATAGTTATAAAAATAATGGGTTTGTCTGTAGTTAATTTAACATTTCAGTTTTGGATTATATCGAGATTAGAATTTAAAATGAATTGGTTTAAATAAAGGCTCTAGAGCTTCGCCGAGAACAATGCGATTGATCGACAAGAATTGGATTTCATTCTTGCAACTTTTGTGCCAAGGGGATACTTTGGGACGTGGTGATTTTAAAATACAACAGCACCTTTCATACATCTCATTGGACGATATGGTATATCAAATCAATCTACTTTTACGTAAGCCGTTCCGGAGATTCATAAAGGGAACCAAAATTTTGTTCCAGCCATTGCAAATCTTTCTTCTCTTTAATAAACGAATGTTTCACAATCTTGATCAATTCTTAACACCTTTTTTCCGGTCTTTATCAAGCTCCAAAAATCAATATTAATTTAATCTTCCTAATTTATAAAAAGTTAAGATTTATTCTAAGGCATTAGTTTAACAATGGGTATTGTAACCATTATTGTATAGCCATCTAAAATATTATGAATAGATATTGACCCCAATAGGCTTAAGTGCTTCTGTAAATTACTGGACCCAAAACGATACATCTATTTCATTACCAATGTGAATAGAGGAACCATCAGTGTTATATTTATTAGAAATCAGGCTATGTGAATTATTTATATACTGATGATCTTGCTTGGAAATCCGATTGAACATCCAGTCAAGCAGAAATTAGGTTTAGCTACTTTAAATATCCAATATTTCTTACTGTGAAATATCTGCTTCAGAATTCTGTGTTTTCGTGTTGCAGTTTTACACGTTTCGAAAATTCGAGGGAAAACAATCTATTATTGTTCTTTCTGATGCAAATCTTAAAGTGAACGATTTTACAACACCCCTTTCCCTAATTCAATGGAAAAAATAGGTCTTTACCGTCTCCAGTGCAGTAGTATCCTGGGAATCTGCTGAAATAAGTGGAGGAGAATCTTTCATGGCTGCTGTATAAGCTCCTCATCATTCCTGGCCAAGGCTTTTTGAATCCCTGAAAGAAATTGAGACTTGCTTGAAACAACGAGCTCTAGCAAAACTTGCATTTCGTATGGTTTTGAATTAGTATTCCACGAAGCTTACTGGCAACGGACATCATAGTTTCGAGTTATGCTCAGATGAAGATAACACTCAAAGAGAATCTAATGTCAAACTAACGAGAACTAACAGTTTTCATTGGATCCTTCAGATGAGTCAAGATAGTGGCGTGGCAAGAATGTTTATGTTTGGTCAGTAATGAGCTGAATTTCAGTGACGTCCTAGTCACATGATAAATGCACATACTTATTTACTGGAAATGTGTGATTGCTTTTTTGTGTTGCCAACTTTTGCTTTTTTCAGAAACTCTTAAAAGTACATATTTTTCAACAATAACGTATACTGTAAAAAAATATAATTAGCCTAAAAAAGTATAAGATTCTTAAAAATCACATAATGCTTAAACATTTTGAGGGAATGATCATATTTGAATAGTATGTAAATTTTACTTGTAGGACAAGTACAGTGCCAGTATGGAGTTCAATGGAGAACACGTGATCACATTTATCATGTAACCACCCATTTTTGACTAGTTATGTCGATGAAGACAAGTTGTGTTCTTCAAAATAAAATGCTTGCTTTCACCCGTATTGTTACTTAAGCCATTTAAAATAAAATCTTAGGAGAAAAAAGTCGTCGATTTTAGCTCGGTGTTTCTAATTAGCGTCCAATTCCTCACTAGACTTTGGATTTGTGATCGGGAACTTACTTAATTCAATAGAACATGTCCGTCAATGCTTGATTTGTAGATCATACACTATAATTCAATTGAATTAGTCATCACTAGAACATTACACATTTCCCCTAATTATCATTAGGGGGGACAGAATTTGAGCAAATATCTCACCAAGTAACCTTCTCCCGGACCTTCGATCTCTTTCCCGTGCTCATTTAAAATGACGGGAACAACTCCAAAGAATGGAAATGTCTGCAAAATAAGAATTTGTGTATAAGTTTACAGGATAAAGAAATTTGCAATTTATGCGATAGTGAAAAAGAAGGAGAATCTCTTACAGCGGATCCTGGCTTCAAAGGGGTACAGCTTGGAAGTGGAGTTAAAACATGTCCGCCCTGCAAAAGAAAAGTAAATTTAACATAAAAATTCCAACATTTCAGATTTAAAATTTTTTATCCAAACCTCTAGTCTTGGAATAATTAATTTAAAAATATTGAAAACGACCATGAAAACATTTTCAGCGATGAATGATTAGGATGTATTCCACATTATCTTCCAGATAGTAATCACGTATTTAATAAGAATTTCCCGTTATTTTTAAATTCACAGTTTCAGATTTTTGAAAATCATGAACTGAATCTGTGCAAAAGCATTCAATTATTCTTTGTCACGTGTTTCTGTTGATATAAAGTACCTGGCAACAGATTAGTTTTATTTAGATTTATTCGCGATATGTTCAGATTCGAATCTAATCTCGTTATAAAGTAAGGCATGTTGAAATTTTATTCTCGTGGAATTCTTAATGCTAGAATTCTTATTCTTTCAAAATTCTATTCTTAATGATTTATTCAAAACTATTCATTTCTGTTCTAGATTCATTGGAACATTTTTTTTAAAGTTACAGTCAGCTAATTCCATTTAAATTAGAATCTGTATCCCCACAAGCAATTGCAAAAATTATGAAAATAAAGAACTATAAATTTTTTAATTTAAATATATATACCGTTTGTTCTTAAATGCCACAATCCTGCTAATAACTGAAAATATAATACTTAACATGTTTTTGTATTCTAAAAAAATTCTGTTTTCGCAATTTATTGTAAAAAAAAAAAAATCTAAACTGGTTTTGCTTACAGTTTCAGACTGCCAGTAGGTATCTACAATGGAACACTTTGATCCGCCAACCACCTTGTGGTACCATTGCCATGCTTCTGGGTTGATGGGCTCTCCCACGGACCCAAGTACTTCTAGCGATTCCAGGTTATACCTAAGTCAGATCATAGTTATGTAATGATCAGGAATAGCTAAGTTCACTTTCAATTAATGAACACAAGCTTCAAAAAAGTTAAATAACGTTAAAAATGTAGAACTAGGAACAAAAGTTTACTTAAAGTTGTTTTTATAAGCCAATTTTCCGAAATCATGCTTGTTTATTAAAAACTATATAGTTTTCTTTAATCTAATATTACCTAGATATTATAACTCGAGCAGATCTGGCAATTCTAATTATCTCTTCGTTTTGCAATAGTTTCCAATCATAAAAGTTTATTCACAACTATCAAGAAAAATTGCATTCAAATTGTATTTCCAGACACTGTGGAATGCGTTTAAACTAATACATTGTTGAAGCAATGGTCAAATATTGAAGAACAATAGAGGAAAAGAGAATTTGTGTTATGCACATTCTTTGATAAGCAGACAGTTTTTCAAATACTGTATGCAGTTCATTGTTGCAACTTGCATCTGCATAACGGTTCTTTTAAATCCGAAAATAAAATAGGAATTGCCAATACAAACATTTGCTAAATTTTATTAAGCTTGATTTTATTTAAAAAAATTATCAATATTTAGATGGTTTTCAAACATTGCCAATGACTCGATGGCAACGTTTTATTTCTTAACGATCAAATTATTCAAAAACAAGGGTGGGGGGGGGATGTAAACCGAAAAACTACTGTAAATGAAGAAAGAACGCAATGAGAATTAAAAAAATTTTCAGAGAGGACAGTCATCTACCTTTCAACGAAAGAATCTCCGTATTTCATGAGTGTTCTGATGGCCGTAGGTGCCGTGTAGAATTTGCTGACGTTGTAGTGTTCGATAACAGCCCAATATCTACCAGGATCGGGATAGGTAGGAATGCCCTGGAACTGAAATGAAGCTCGATAAGTACTAGAAATGAAACACTAAGTTAAAAATAATTCAGCCCTTCTCGGAGACTTACCAAAACGCAGGAGGCTCCCTGCAGAAGAGGACCGTACACTCCATAGGTGTGTCCAGTAATCCAACCTATGTCCGCTGTGCAGAAGTACACGTCTGTGGGCCTGTGCGCAAACACGAACTGGAATGTGGTGGCCGCATATAACATGTACCCGGCTGTGGTATGGAGTACTCCCTTTGGTTTTCCAGTTGAACCACTGTGTATAAGTAATTAAAAATAAACTTCAGAATGTAAAAATAAGTTTTTATATAAAACTGAAAGTTTCCCTTGCATGGCTAGTTTCTATTTTGACGTACAGTATTCAAAAATTGAGTATTTGAAAATGCTGTTATCTCGTTAGTTCAACTCAAATGACAGCCACTCTAGAGCAGCTGTTCTTTAACTGGGGTCCGTGGACCCTCGGAGGTCCTTAGCGCCTTCCTAGGGGGTCCGCGAAGGACTGCGACTTAATGTTAAGGTTTCTCCTCTTTTGCAGACTCTGAGAGATCTTGCAGAAACATTGAAGGATTTGCCAGCCTAGACCAGATCGCTTCATTGCCCCCAATTAAAGAACTCTCATAGAACATATATTTCGGTCATGAATATCTACTTAGGGAGGGTTGTTCAAAATCTTGGGGGGGGGATGTCAAGCTTATACATAGACCACGGTGATCGGAAATTTAAGAACCACTGCTCTAGAGTCACGAGAGCCTGGATGTGTCCTAAGTGAGTGAATATTAACGTCGCCCTGTTCAGCTACACGAGGGCTTTTGGGGACGGTCCGCGTCATTTTGAATCAGGGTCAAGTGACGCGGACGACACCTGAGCTGGCACCCCCTCTCCTAACTACCACACCAACGGGAGGACGTTTGAACTCTCGACAGATTGAACGTGAATCATTCCCCTACACGGCGGGTCTTTAGTGGTACTGGTATCGAACTCATGACACGCTAGCCATGATCCGATGCCTAGACCACTTGTCTACCGCGGCCACTTTGCAGGAAGGAGGAAGTATGTTTTGGGAATGTATTTCTAATGTTGAAAGCATACCTTTAGGTTTCTAATGGCATGAAAATTAAAAGCAACTCAACATCGAGTAGTCGCCATTTTTGCTTTTCAAGGACGAAAGGCAGATCATATACCCACAGCTTCAAAATAACTGCACTGTTAATCGAAGTGATGTTGTACAAAATATGTTTTGATAAGACGAGATTCATGATCCACATCTCTTAAGTCCATAGATTTGGAACATGTTCGAACGTGTTATTAAAAGGAAATGAGTATACCTACCAGATTCGGCTTCATTGAAGGATTTAAATTGACATTGAAGGACATTAATTGAATGAACATACGAATGTAATCTCAAGTCCAATTGATAGCATTCCCAAGAAAATCAAAGGGGAAGGGGGTTGGATATGACAGCATATTAATAAAAAAGAATATTCCCTTTTTTTCGGCATGTTTATTTCCTAATAAGAGTTTTTCTGATTTAATATTACAGTACGTGATACAGTTGTATTTATTTCATCATAATTTTTTTTTATATAAAAGGTTAATATTTGAAAGAAATTCTGACATATTCTGCAAAAAATACGCAAATTCTCTAACTATTTCATCTATTCCGTTTTAAATCTTTCAATATTCTGCAATTTAAGACAACAAGTAAAAATATTCAGAATCAGGGGCGACTCTAGGGCCGGATAAACCGGACCCTGCAGGGGCCGGCAAATTTTAAAGGCGGCATTTGGATTAAATTTGAAAAAATATTTTTTTGTAACAAAAAATTTGATACTTTTTCTGAAGTATTAATTGGGCGTGAATTTGGTATTTCATTTAATATATCTTATTCCCTTATTTTTTTGTATGTTTAATGCCAGTTTTCTTTTATGTTGAAACTCAAGAGTTCGAAGCAGAAGTATATGTTAAGTCATGAAATTTGATATTTTATTCACTAGTAACTTTCTCCCATCCCGGTGTGGGGCCACAATGAACATTCCTTTCCCCATACGATTTCCGGTGTTCATCTATCCAAAGGTGACGACAGGGTAGCCGAATATTGGTCTATCAGATTCGCGCTGTGGTTAGGATTGATTGCGACTGACTCGGGTTCGTTTGGTGTGAAGGGAGCCTTAAGGAAAGAGAGTTCCTTTGGTTTTAGACCGACGCGCACAGGGCGTGGTCTGCTGTTCCAAGAAGAGATAGTTTCTTGTGAGTTTTTTTTTAACGCGATGGACTGTGTTGGTTTTGATAGTATTGAGAAGAAAATTTTGATGTTCTGGTGGCTGTTAACATGAAGTACAGCGGTGAGAAGTATTAAGAAAGCAATAGAAAGATATATTACAATTGATGACCACTCTTCGACGAAGAACAATAACAGAAATAAAAACACCCAGTTACTAGATCGAGGATCATTCTTTTTCAGATCAGTTGTTCAAAGCGAATTAAGCGGCATGTCTGTGGACCGGAAGATATGAATAGTTCAAATTATATGCCTAATTCAAGATCAGTAGCTTCTTTTTGGAGCTTTCATCTTTATTACAAGTTAAGTTAGATGACAATATGAATCAAAAGAAATATTTACATAAACAATTGAAGCAAAGACTTGAAAGAAATTCGAATGACAGCATGGGGAAAAACTTTCGATTATGTAAAAAGGATAAATGTATGGTAAGCAATAATTTCCACAGTAGCATTTAATTATGGATATGATTTTTGGGTGCTGTGTTGATACCATTATTTATAGATTAATTTCCACTCCTTGACAAATAACTTTATTTTTCAACTACTAAAGCTGAGCTCTCGTATCTCTTACAATCTCACTAATTTTATCCTCGGAATCTCACTCCTGTCTTGCCCTATTGAGAATACAATTGCACAACGTCGCTGTTGAAATAACGCAATCTATTTCCTCAGCAGATCCATTGGTAATGTGAAAAATTTCAATTTGATAAAAACAAAGGAATTATAGATGCATTTGTGAAATCTTACCTGGTGTACAGAATGAAAAGCGGATGCTCCGAGTCCACCCATTCCGGTTCGCAGTTAACAGGTGCAACTTCCATTTCTTCTTGCCACCAACAATCCACGTCGGAATTCCATAGGATCTATGGGAAATTGCAAATAATGTTTAGAATTTTCGAAAGTGCCAGCACTGAATTATCATTTAAAAATTTCCAATTTCCTCAATATTCTTTTTACAAGAATTTTTTTTCAGTCAATTTACGTTTCTAAACATAACTTGAAGCTTTGTTTTCTGAAGTTACTGCTTACGAGTATGATTGAAATCAAGAATAAGTAATAAAAAAAATTTTAAGCAGATTCCTACTTAAAATAAAATTTCTTTTTCGACCTCTAATTGATTTTTATTAAATAATTACAGTTAATATAAATATTTATATACATATGCCAGAATCCCAATATTAAGTGGCAAAATGCATTTTAAATTAACATTAAAAACTTCTTAACCTCATTAAAATTTTTAATTACATTTTTCAGTAAAAGTTGAATAAAAAAAAAGGAATGAATTTATCTTAAAACCCCAGTGTAAAAAGGAATGCTGACGTCTAACTAGCATATGATTATTCACACAGGTTAAGTTAAATCTTCATAAATTTAACGAAAGCTTTTTTATCCAATGATGCTGCCATCTAGAGGAATATTGACTGAAATATATCTCTTAAATTATAATTAATGAAATTGAATTAATGCATTAATATTTTTAAAAAAAAACTTAACTCCTAGTGTCATCCCCTACAAGTTTGAAAAATGTATTTGAGACTATGAGTTGATGAGTAAAGTATTTTTATTAAGGATTGAAAATTTGACTAAGATATATAAATAAATATGTATAGGGAGAGTGTGAACTATTAGTAGGAATTGGAAAAAAAATCTATTGTAAAAAGATAGGAATTTGCACGTTTTTCACGGCACATTAGTATTCTCGAGTCGCTCAGAGAAAAAAAAAAGGAGGGGAAAAAATAAGAATAAGTTTTGAACTGGGAGAAACTCTTGTCAAACTAACAGATAATTCAATCTAAATATGGACCCTGAAAGAAGATTATTTCTTCAATTTTAGTAAATAAACTCAAATCGCGAAGCATCTAGAAATTAAACACTGTCGAAAGTCTCAAGATGTACCTGTAGGTCTTGAGCGGTCTTGTTGGAACGATGATGCGCACTGAACCCATTGACATTGTTGTTTAGAGAATCGCCAAGGTGTCGCACCACGATGCATTTGACTTGTAAATGCCTGCGGAAACAGCGTTCTTAAATAAAGTACACTGATTACGCATCTAAAACTAATTATGAAATCAGGTTTATCTTACCTGGATAAACACTGCTTGATCGCCCCATCTGCTAGCGCTTTTAAATGTATTAATTTGTTTCCACGGTAAAATCCGTCTGAAAAACAATTCATACAAATTATTTCTTCACTCTATGCCAGGAACAAGGACGTCTTAAGATTCTTTGAGGTCCTGGGCCCAAAGAAATCTTAAGATTTTAGGCCCTGGGCCCTTATGCAAAAGTAGGCCCTACATGAAATCCTTAAAAGACAGTATATAAGCATGCATCGTCAAATACTCGTTCAAATGATAATTTTATACAAATAAATGTGCACGACACAATCTCAAAAACCTAGGCACAAACTGGCTCAAGCGATGGCCGCATTTCGACTAAATGAGTTGAATGATTGCTTATGGTATTAGGCCTAGGCTTAGACATGGACAATGGTCATCACATAATGCAGTATTACCACTTTTGCTAATAGACATGCAGTTTGAAATTCCCCGTTTTTCGGAGAATATGTACGGGAATAATATTTGACCACATTAAAATTATCCAAATCATGATCTTATTAAAACAAAGTCGAGAACGAAACGAGGCCCCCACTTAAGGTGAAGCCCTGAGCCCAGTTGGCCCATGCCTTAAGACGTCCCTGGCCAGGAATGAGAAATGTGCTTGATAAGAATAGTTTCTTACCTGCTGTGATCAAGACGCTACTTTGGGAATCCAGCATTCTTTCGGCCAGCGAATCTGAAGAGAATCCCCCAAACTGTGGGAAGATATTGTGTTTAATAAGCGACTTTTAGAAAATTTGGCGAAATAAATATTATCCAAGTTTTATTAAACGAATTTTTGTATATAAAATTCTGCTAAACTCAATAACAGAAAACCTGCCCAACTTTAGTTACGACACAAATGCATGGCACAAGTGGGTATAATCCTAAATGTAACATTTCCAATGTCTTGGCAACCGTTAGTAATAAAAGTTATTAGTTTCTCAAAATTTTTAAATATCTTTAGAACAAATGACGACAGGACGATAGATTTGCTTTATGTTTTTTCAAAAGAGCTTGTTCTGTAGTCAAAGATTTCCCAACTTATGCTGATGGAAGAAAAATTCCGATAGTGTGCGATATCTACAAAATAGAAAAATGTTCGAAATGTGTTGAAGCACTTAAGTTTTACCAGATCTGTATAAATGAATTCGAACTTTATTTTCATCGATTTTTTCCTCCTAATAAAGGTGTTTATGCATTTGCAAGCCGATGGTTCACACAATTAGGATGAAATATGAATAGCTGAAATGAGCGAACTGCTTGTTATTTATCACCAGTCTTTTTTCGACAAACACAAAGAAATTTCCTATCCACATTGTTTGATTTGCTTTTAGATTAATGTCACATTCTAAAAAGAAACCGAGGGCTATTGTTGGCGGGCCTCGTCATTTTGATCTTCGGTGAAGTGACGGGAGCGACAGCTGCACTGGCACTCCCTCCACTGCCTCCCCACGCCAACGGGAGCACAACAAATCTCGAAAGATTTAACGTGCAATAACCCCTCTACCCGTTGGGTCTTCAGTGGCGTGAGTGAGTGAACATTAACGTCGCACTGTTCAGCTACACGAGGGCTTTTGGCGACGGACCACGTAAATATTGAACCCTGGTCAAGTGACGCGAAGGACACCTGAGCTTGGCATCTCCTTTGTAACTACCACACCACACCAACGGGAGGACGTTTAAGCTCTCGACATATTTAACGTGCATCGCGCCCCTACATGGCGGGTCTTCAGTGGTTCTGGGCTCGAACTCATGACACGCTAGCCATGATCCGATAACTTGACCACTTGGCTACCGCGGCCACGGGTCTTCAGTGGCACTAGCGCCTTAACTTATGACATGCCAGTCAATGGTCTGCGACCCTAACCACTAGGTTTTCGCGGTCACTGTTTCTGTCCGGAGCGAGAAAAACAGTGCGAAAATACGTTCTTTATTTGGGAATACGAAAAATCTAGTTTTTGTTGAAGGTAATCAAAATAATAGACTTAAGTGAAATGGTTGTATTGGATAATTCTATTTATTGTGAATTTAAATCTATCAAATGTTGCGCGTTTCAACGTTTTAATACAGGTCAGTACGCACCAGTATCTTTTCTTGTACGCCCTCCAGCATCAAAAATCACAATTTTCCTCGCGTTTAAACACATGATTACAATCACGTGCATTATTCGTTGACAAATGAAACAAAGATTTACGGATACTTACCACAACGTTGTGTACTGCCCCAATCCTTGTGCAAGCCAGCATCGAGGCAACACTTTCGACTATCATAGGCATATAAATGGTAACTCGGTCACCTTTCTTGACACCTGTAAAATGATAGCTATTGAGAAAAAAACAAAAACAATCCATCGAAATCTCATAATTCACAAATATTAATAGAAAGATTTTCTTTCAAACTTTCGAATATAATAGCAAAAGAAAGGTCTATACCTTTCATTATTATTAAAATACATAGTTCATTATGCATTAATACACGTGTTGAAAATTTAAATAAATGAGAATATATTTAAAAGTCATAAGCATTAAATATTTCTAAAAAAATTTTGGTCGCCCATCCGGTATATGGCTAGCGACGCTGACTGCTATGCCGTAGGGCCTAGGTTCGAATCCTGGAGAAGACATGGATGTTTTTAAATATATAGTGCCTTTGCGGCATGGGGGTACTTTAAATAGCCGTCGAGCTGCAAGTCCTCTCGTGAGGTTGGTGGAAAGGGAAGAGAGATGGGAAGCCCCTGACCACTCCCAGGGTGTTTTCGCTCAAAATTGAGGTGGAATGGAGCCAAATCGTACTGTCGCCTGCATGGTGCTCAAAGCTACGGCTAAAGACAGGCGTACTATCTATCCCGATGCCATGATGAATTTCGTGGGCCTCGATCTGACTATGTCAGACAGGTGGCATTAGCAACAACAAAAAAATTTTAAGGGGACACAATACGATTCAATTGACAAAAATCAGTCAAAAAATTAATTCTAATTTTTTTAGCCTAAATTACTCTTTATATACTTTTCGATAACCTCACAAAACTTGAAAACCCTAAAATTAAAAAACGCAGAATTATGATAGCTTTTACGTTCGTTTTTGTTATCATTCCTACGGCAAATCAAAGCTTTAAACTTTCTTATCTCGGAAAGATAAAATAACTAGTTTGTCTTCATTTAAAATACTAAAGCTTTTTTTCTATATTGTGCCTAATGCTTTTAATCTTTTTTTTACTTATTGCAAATAGTACATGTAACAAAATTTATTATGCATTTTTTGAATCAAAGCTATATTTATTTTTCTTAAGAATAATTGCTCTCGGAATTTATGCATTTTAAGGAATTTTCAATAAGCATTCATAAAAAGTATTCTACGAATATAAATCATATTATCGCAAAACCCATTCCAACTTTTGTAATACATAGTTACACACAATTAATAATAGTTATTAATTATAGTTACATTTATAGTGTTGTGTGTTATGGTGTATCTACTCAAAATAAATATGCTTGTCAAACTGCAAGTCTAAATCGTAGTTCAAAAACTGAATTTTTTTTATCAATATTCCTCATGAACCCTTTTGATAGTCGATTTCTGCAAGATCCGTTTTTAGCAGACTTTAATTCAACGAAAAAAAATGCGTACCAAATTTTATTACAGTATGTTTGGTAGCTCGAAAAAGAAATTTTATCAATACTCTTCAGTAATTATCCTCTCCCCGTAGGAGTCTATTTCTGAAAAATCTGTTCTTGGCTGATCTCTATTCTACTAAAGAAACATACTAACCAAATTTCAAGTCTGTGAGTCTAATAGTTCAAAAACAGGAATATTTACCTATAACGCCCCTTTAACCCTCTCCTCAAGCCTCTTGAGGTTCTATTTTTGTAAAACCACTTTTGTAGTGGATCTCTACTCTGAAAGAGGGAAACATGCTTGCCAAGTTTCGAATCTGTAGGTTTAATAGTTCAAAAAGTTTATCTATAGCAGCACTTCACCTCTTGCAACCCCCCCTCACCCCTTTGGGATCGCAGAACCCTTTCTCAGAGGATCTCTACTGCATGAAAGGTACACTCCTACGAAATTTCAAGTCTGTAGATTTCACGAGACACGAGAAAATCTTTTCTCCTTTATATACATAAAATAAGCAGTTACAAGTATTACTTCGTGTGCATATTCTTCTACATCAAATAAACCGTCAGCACAGTTGCGATAATGCGTTAGTGTCCACTTATAGCTCACATTTCCCTTTCCCCAATATTTAACCAAGTCGCTTTTAATACAATTTGGATTCTAACTTCACCTCTACAACGTTATTCTTGATCATTACGACACAAAGTTTCCGTTACAGTAAAGAAATTGTTAAATTACATTAAAATTGCTGAAACATCTTTCACTTTTGACAATCTATTGCAAATATCTTACCTTTATTTTTCAGGACATTAGCGAATTTGCAAACCATTTTGAGAAGTTGTCTGTAGGTGATGGACTTTCGCTCGTGAACTTCATTTCCCTCCCTGCAAAGACAAAATTAAATTTTTTAAAAACATGTTACATATTAAATTCTTTTATTCTCGTGCCTTCGATTTTTTATTTACGTCTTCTAATGCAATGACTATTGGTGTCGGTTCTCGTCATTTAGAATTTTGGCCAAGTGACGAGGACAACACCTTCCACTCTAAATTTCCATCCTACGCTAACGAGGAGACTTTGAGAGCTTCGACAGTTTTAAAAGTACATCAGTTCCTCTACACAGCGGGTCTTGAATGACACCAAGACTCAAACTTATGCCTCGCAGATCAAGAGCTCACGACTGTTCGCATACCGCAATCTCAATTTTTCGTGAATATCGCATGTAGGGCAGGATTTAAGCAATGGCAAAATGCCGAATTTATTTCGAGGATGGCACTTTTTAATTAACAACGCCAACGTTTTCTGTATGTTAAACAATACCTTCCTGGCTAGTTTATGCAACTCAAAAAAAATTAAAGTAATAACAAGAAAAAGTCAAACAAAACCTATACAAATGTTTCTTAAAAATAAAAGGGTACTTCGAAAAGAGCAACAGGGTATTTGAGAGATGTCGTCTGGACTACTTAAAAAATATGACTCTTCTAGCTAGGTTCTAATTTTGGTGTGAGGAGGGGTTTCGGCGAAGGAGACAATTTTCATCTTGCTCATTGGCTCAATTTCTTGAGCCAATGAGCAAGAAAATATTGAGGCTAGTATAAATCGTACAATGACTACAAATTGAACCAACATTTACATCCGGCATTTTTAAAAAAAATTTTTTTTGACAGAATGCTAAAGCTGTTTCACCTTTAACATTGAGTTTTGATTTTACCATCTCCGATTGGTTATGGTATACCTTTTCGTTTCTTTTGGAAACATGCATTTTTCTAAATAAAACATTCGATCCTTCATTCTCTATACTGAATGGATTTATCGCTTTTCCCATTTTACCCCACAAAATTGCTTATTTATAAAGTATTTCCATAAATCTTAAGGGTAAATTGATAGACGAACTATATATAGCCAATTATTGGGATAATTTTTTTTATCTGAAAATATTCCCAATTTATATCTTATTCCGTCTCCAACAGCTCTTGAACGTTAGATGAAAATAACAGTTTCAAGTGAACGCAAATGAAAAAACTTTCAGATTAAAGACTGCCCCAATTCATTTATCAAGATGCAAGAAGTTGAATCATGTTTCCGTAAAAAGCTTAAAATTGTATTTTCTTTCGTTTGCAGCATATCATTTTCAGACAATATGCGGCGGGGGTGGCATCCTAGCGGTTACGATTACAAGCTCGTGGTATTTGATGTTTGAGCCATGATTCCAATAAATACGTGTTGTGTAGTGTTGGTGTACTTTTAGTCCCGAAACTCTTGAAATCCGTCGGAGTTCAAAGTGCTGACGTTGGAGTGTAGTTAAGAGTTATATTAAGGTCACATTATAAAGCTACTCAAAAGCTATTGGCGACAGAGATTGGCGTGGAAGTTTGGAGAATTGAGTTCTAGCTCATCCTCTTCATTTAATCGTGATTGATTGATTGGTTGTTCAATTGTCACACATTGAGAGCTATTGCCCAAGGACATTATGATTTCGATACACGGTCAAGTGATGTAAACGACACCTGACACATAACATCTACTCTCCAAACTTCTACACCACCAAAGGGTGCATTTTCAACCTTTACAGATTTCAAGTGCATCAGCATGGAGGGTCTTCAGTAGCATCAGGAATCGATCAACTCAACAGAAACTATGCTGGACCACCCGAATTAGCGACCCTAACCACTTGGCTACCGTGGCCTCAAAAAAGGAAGAGAGTTGATTAAATTAATTCTAACGTCCAAAAACACAATTTCCGCATTATGAAAGCATTCGAGAAATTCACACACACAGTGTCAAGTTCATAATAAATATTTCATTCTAAAGAATATAGAACTTCTAGGTCAGTGTTTTTTAAAGTCTTCGATACGTAGTTTGAATAAACTATTACATTCTAAAAAATAAAGGAACTTTGGAATCAGGGGAAAAATTCATTTCGTTTTTTCTCAATCCTTTCTCTGTTATAAAGTATCACACTATTTACTCTGTCAGGATCAATTTTTATAACTAATTAGGGAATTTTTACCTAATACTAGACGTTTGTGCATTGATTCTCGACACGTATGAAAGTACACGAATATATCACAAAATATTCAATACGTACATTATCATTAAGAGTTTCTTTTATAAATCTATCAATAAAAACTTCAGTAACATGTCGTTTTTAAATATTTTTGTAATATCTTTTTCTATTATTTGTACAAGAGAATTTCAGTTCATTGGGACTGCATTCTTTCACGATTTTGAAAAATAGAGGAGAGTAAAAGTTACATTTGTCAAATAAATCCATGAAAACAACTTTGAATAAAATAACAATTTATATTATATTTGATTACTATTTGTATAAAGCAGAATATTCCTCAAAATTAATCTCGTAATGATATAATTCATTGTGAATCAATATTTATGTCGAGATGAAGCTCGAGATAATAAAAGTTAGTATTGAGTTAATCCACTATAAAATAAACAAGTTCATTATTCCTCCCCACTCAGCTTCTAGAAAAACTCTAAACTATGTTAATTGAAATTAAGTTACAGAAACGCAGTTATACAAGGGGTGATCAAATGAAAAGGTACGAAACGACACGGTGGGTACAAATATAGACTTTATTCAAAATATACACCATAGGCCTGAGCACAACGATCCCACTGATGAACAAGCCGCAGGATTCCTTGTTCCCAGAATTCCTGTGGCTGTGACGAGACCCAGTCCTTCACAGTGTTCTTGAGTATGTCGTCCGAGTTGAAGCGCTTTCCTTTCAGGTGTTTCTACATTGGACCAAACACATGGAAATCGCAGGGTGACATGTCCGGACTGTAGGACGGATGGTCCAACGTCTCCCATTGGAACTTGTCCAGTTCCATTTGTGTGACTCTGGAGACGTGTGGACGCGCGTTATCATGGAGCAGAACCACACCCTCCGTGAGCACCCCCGGTCTTTTGTTCTTGATGGACCTGCATAGGCGTCGGAGTGTCTCACAGTACACATCGGAGTTAATGCTTTTTCTGTGCTCGAGTAATTCTGTGCTCGCATCATTTGGGCGCCGCTTTTTATAAGAGCCTTTGCTCTCTCCTGCGCATGCGGGCACCCGCGCATGATCCGATTCCAGTCAGAGTCTTCAATGGCATCCCGAGATGTCTCACTACATTCTCCCTTGGCGGAATATGCAAATATTTAACTGTTTCATTTTTATGTCGTTTCGTACCTTTTCATTTGATCACCCCTTGTAAAATAGCAGACAATTGCATCAAAACTAATATTTAAAAACGATCCTATGGAGAAATAATCCTAACGAACAATATTTTGGGAAGTATAATGTTGAATTAGAATTTTCAAAGATATTTCGTAACTCAAGATTTAGGATGTGCATCTCAAATTCGAAGCGAATTTTGAACATTACTCACTCGATTCAAACAGCGAAGTGACGAAATCGAAATGTGGGAAAATTGAATGCTGCCTATATTACTGCCACCGTCTTTTGCGCTTAATCGATTGTTTTAATTAAAAGAGGGCGAAGTGCAAGACTCTTAATTCCAAGTCTTCATAGCAAAACTTTGGATTACCTTCGCAATCCAAAGTTTTGCCAACATAAAGAGGACATTTAGAATCCCATACTTAAAGAAGAACTCAAATTGTTTACAGAAATATTTCAGTACTAGCACCTTGTCTGTGGAAACTTCATTTTAATCATTTGATTATTAACATTAACACGAAAGTTACAAGTCATGGACATCGTGATTGGGAATCATCATGTAACGCGGATCTGGTATCCTACTAACTAAACTTCCACATCCCACCAACAGGGACTATGAGTGACAGAGCTTTATATTTTTGGGATTATAATTAAAAATAAAGGGGAATTCTTATTCAATATACGATTATTTTATGAAAAACTGGAAGATAATGCGGAATACATCTTAATCATTCATTGCTGAAAATGATTTTCATGGTCATTTTCAATATTTTTTATTTAATAATTCCGAGACTAGATGTTTGAATAAGAAATTTTAAATAAATCTCCCAACTGTTGGAATTTCTATGTTAAATTTACTTTTCTTTTGCAGGGTGGACATGTTTTAACTCCACTTCCAAGCTGTACTTCTTTGAAGCCAGGATCCGCTGTAAGAGATTCTCTCTTTTTATCCTGTAAACTTAAACACATTTTCATACTTTGGAGTTGTTCCCGTCATTTTAAATGAGCAGGGGAAAGATCGAAGGTGTGGGAGAAGGTTACTTGGTGGTTAAGTCAACACTCGAGGTGGAATCTTCCTACATTCGCACCGTGCTAAGGAAATTGAACCCCCCCCCCCCGATATTTTGTTTAAACCAGCTACGCTATACAAGAGGATCTTCGGAATTGTGAGATTTTCACGCGCATTAATCAGCCTACAGTCGTCTCATCGAACAATTTCGAATTTCAAAATATTTTTTAACACAAGAATTTTCGCCCACGAAGCATACATCCACTTATAATTTAATCAGAGCTTCTTGTTTTTCAAAAATGCTATAGAATAAGCACAAAGAATAAATAACTCGAAAGGACGGGAACAACCCAATAAAAAAGGCCGTCTAAAAAGGTGACAATTTTTCCCAGGAAATCCGTCACGTTGCTTACACGAGATCATGGAGTTTATTGCAGACGCACATCTCTTCCTCCAAATCTTACCTGCAAAACACAAAATCCGTCTTTTTTTTTGAAATAACAAAATCCTCCCGACCGAATATCATACGAGGGTGGATCCTAAGCTCATCTCCCAATGAATTATCTCGCAAAACAATGAGCGACTTCCGTGAGCGTTCTCGTCTAGAAGAGACAAATGTATTGCCTCGTTAGTTTCCAATTGCTTGGATGAAACAAAAATTAAACGAGGATATTGACTTATTGTCTAAAAAAAAATTACTATACGTTTGCTCCACTAGCTACAAGAATTAATCAGCAATTTTTGAAATAATATGGAATTCAAAATTTGGAGTCACGCACATGGGATAAAGAAATGAAGATTATGCTCTTTCTAAAAGAAATGAAGATAAAGATTTGAACTCTTTTGAAGCTCAATTCACACCAGGGAGGAAGCAGCGAACAATGCAATGCAGCATATAAAAAGGAATGATTTTATGTCCTACTGTTTATGGGCCGCAGTGGTCATGGTCACGAACTCGTGGCCAGCGTGTCACGAGCTTTAACGTCGCTAAAGACCCTTCCTGTAGAAGGGCTGGTGCACATTAAATCTGTCGAGGCTCAAATTCCTCACGTTGGCTTGATGTGGTAATTGTGGGAAGGAGGGTCCAGTTCTTTGACCACGGTTCAGAGAAGCGAGGTCCTTCATCAATAGACTTTGAGTTGACTAAAAAATGCGACGTAAATAACTTTTTTACCCTTTTGTTTTATCAACCATATAGATCTTTTTGTAAGCGGGCAAGATAATTTTAGTGTATGCATTTTAAGGGGACACAGTACGATTCAATTGACAAAAATCCGATCAAAAATCAAATTTAAAGCTTAAATTATTCTTTATATACTTTTCTATAACTTGACAAAGTTTGAAAGCTCTAAACTTAAGAAACACAGAATTATGACAACTTTTGCATTCGTTTTTGTTCACATTCCTATGGCAAATTAAAGCTTTTAAAGTTGCTTATCTCTGAAAGATAAAATAACTAGTTTGCCTTCATTTAAAATGCTAAGGCTTTTTTTCTATTGTGCCTAATGCTTTGAATTTTTTATACGTATTGCTAATAGTACATGTAATAAAAGTTGGAATGCATTTTTGAATCAAAGCAGTACTTATTTTTTTAAAAATAAACTCAACATTTATAAATTTTTTTAAAGGAATTTTCAATAAGCACCCACAAAAAGAAGTATTGTACGAATACCAATCATGTTATCACAAAACCCATACCAACTTTTGTTATGCAGAGTTTGACATACTTATAAATCAAATTTTATGCGTGTATGTAAACTTCTGTAGGAGGAGTAGCATTTTAAAATCACTTCACAAATCTGAAGTTTTTTTCCTTAAAAAACTAAATGGCTAGATTTTTATGAAATTTCGAGCACAAAATCTGTTTTACATAGTATACACACATAGGAGGCAACCAAAAAATTTTTAAAAATCCTTAAGTTAAACATTTTTGCTTAAATCGTACCATGTCCCCTTAAATCTCGATGTAAAAGTTCACTCGAATAATCCTCTGCTATTAAACCTCGGCACGTAACGCCAAAAATCTAATTTGGCTTGATTGCTTGGATTTATTGATGCAAGGGCTCTATTTGACCAGTCATCGTTGCGCCCTCTTTGATAGTATTCAAGTAAATAAAAAAAAATTAACACATCTTGATGTATTAGGTTGATTATTTATTAACGGCTCACTCTGATTAGTGAGCGAATATAACGGCGCACTCGAGGGCTTTTGGCGACTGACCTCGTCATTTTAGACCATAGTCAAGTGACGAGGACGACACCTGAGCTGGCACCCCCTCTCCTAACTTTTACACCACACCCACGGGAGGACGTTTTAGCTCTCGACATATTCAACGCGCATCACTCCCCTACACGGCGGTACTAGGCTCGAACTCATGACACGCCGGCCATGAGTCCGTTATCTTGACCACTAGGCTAACGCAGTCACATCTCACTCTGAAGCAACAACTAACATAATTTTTAGCCACAATCATGCGAGAAGAGGGTGGCACTAAACCTGGCTAAGCCACTCTCCAAATTTCCCCATTAAGTCAACGTGAGGACTTTGAGACTCGACAGATTTGAAATGCATCTACACCTGTTGTCCCCAACCCCCGGTTTGAGCATCAAATAATACCGGGCTGCACAATGAACATAAAATTATTTCCATTTTATTTCCTGTGGTGTATTACTCTCGTTTGTGTGATTTTCCCATTGAAATCATTTTATATTCCATGTTAAATCATTTTATATCCATTTTTTGGTGCAAATGAATTTTATTCTGAAGGCATGCTTAAATGCAATTAAATTATTAAATCAAAACAATGTAAAATATAAATAATTAACGTACCACCCTCCGGGGGCCGTGGTAAAATTATCAAATTTGACCGTTTAGGAAGATAAAAAGGTTTGGAACCACTGCTATACAGTATTACGTCACGAAATTGAGGACGTGATAGTTCGAGCCCAGTACACCTGAAGACCCGCCGCGATGCACGTTAAATCTGTCGAGTGTTCAAACTTCCTCCCGTTGGTGTGGTAGTTAGGAGAGGGGGTGCAGGCTCAGGTGTCGTCCTCGTCACTTGACCATAGTTCAAAATGACGAGGTCCGTCTCCAAAAGCCCTCTAGTAGCTGAACTCAGTGTGACGTAAATATTCACTCCCTCACTCACTTGTGGACGTGATAGTATTATTAAAAACTTTCAACCAAATGCAAAAATTTTGCACGTTATGATATTGAACTGTACATCCACCTTTGGGAACCCTGCCAGAAAATAAATTTAAAAAAAAGGTATTGTTGTGAAACTTATTTTTTCCGAATGCCAATGTACTGGCACTTGTAATGAGTGGGAAAAGTATGGTTTCTATCGACTTTAAACTTCTGAAGGAATTTTAAAATAAGTATATGACAAATCAGGTATTTGAACGCATACTTAAATACAATAAAATTATAAAATGTATTAAAACAATCTAAAGTATAAGCAATTAACGTCTTCTCTCTGTGGCCCGCTGTAAAATTATCGCCACGGACTGGTTAACCTTTGATAAAAAAAAAAGTTGGGAAGCACTTTTCTCCCCGGTGCATCTTCAGCCTATGACTCTGTCACCTGCAGTGCAGCCTATCTGCATGACAATAAAAAGTTTGACAAGAATCGTAGAGAAAATAGAGGATAAAAATCAATTATTACATCTCGGGATTGAATCATCCGCGTTTGTCGAAGATAGTAAATCCCACTAGAAAGAGATTACTGAGGCATTGCGGTCAGAAATTTCCAACTGATACAAAGAAAGCAAGTCTTTGTGGATTTTACAGCCGATGCAACATTGAATATAAATTTATGATACAAGATCTCCCCTCTTAAAGAAGTCTTTAAAAGGAATGTTGAATCCCAAGCAATAAGACTTCTTAAAAGAGTATTACGTAGGGACGTCTTAAGGCATGGGCCAACTCACCCCGGGGCCTCGTTTTGTTCTCGACTGTCTTAACAAGATCATGATCCGGATATTTTAATGTGGTCAAATATTATTCCCGTACATATCCTCCGAAAAGCAGGGAATGTCAAACTGGCAAAAGTGGCAAGACTTATGCAATGACCGTTGTCCACGTCTAGGTCTAATACCATAAACAATCATGCAGCTCATTTAGTTGAAATGCGGCCTTCGGTCGAGCCGGTTTGTGCTTAGGTTTGGGATTGTACGAGTCGTGCACATTTGTTTCAAATGACCGTTTGAAGGACAATGCATTTTACATACTGTCTACTTTTAAAGATATCAGGCAGGGCAGCGTTTCTCAAATTGTGGGGCGCGCCTTCCTGGGGGGGGGGCATGATAACTCTACGAAGAGGGCGCGAGCATATTAAAAAGTGGAAAACAAAAGACTTTTTTAAAAAAATTAGTAATTTACTGAAAGTAAACAAAATACATTCCGATATAAAAAAAAAACTAACATTTACACTGATATAATACATTTATAAATGTATTAGTACTGCAAATGTATTTTATAATTAATGTAACAATACCAAGTTAAGGACAAATTTAATAAAATTTCCAGTGATCCCCATCGGTTTGTCACAAAAAATATGTACAAAAATTAAGACTTATCTTGATAATTTGTACCGTTTATAAATGTTACCGGCAAAGTATGAAATGCCGGCATTCTATAGAATGCCTAAAGCTATTTAGGCAAAGTATGAAAAAAGGTTATGATAAGGATATTACATCAATGACTTACATTCCTAAAAGAACAAATATTATTCTGACAAAATAATGAGACTGCCATTAAAAAAATTATTGCTAAATTGTGATTTCGCATATGCTTGTAATACAATTCCTTCAGTAGTTTCAAGTTGATAGAAACCATCCCATTTCTCACTCATTACAAGTGCCAATATATTGGCATCCGGAAAAAAATTAAAGTTTTGTACTACAATACCTTTTTTAAAATAATTTTCTGTTTTTTTCTGTTAAGTTTCTCATAGGCGAATGTACAGTTCAACATCATAATGTGTAGCATTTTTGTATTTGGTTAAAAGTGCTTTCAGAATTATATCACATCCCAAGAATCCGGAATTTAATTTTGTTCTTTGCAAATTAAATTCCTAGAACAAGTTCACATCAGCAAACTGGGTGTTAAAATTACCGGTGGCAATTGGTATCGCCTACATGGTGCCACACTAAAAAGGAATACCAGCCCCTGGGGAATGTACTAGGTCTGAAAATGGTAAAAATACCAATCCGCAGTCCCATTGGGGAGGAATGTATCTATGACGTAATACCGTATAGCAGTTCTTCCCAATAGTTTTCTCTTCCGGATTGGTCAACGTTTGATAATTTTACGGCGGCCCACTGAGGGTGGGACGTTGATTATTTATATTTTAAATTGTTTTGATTTTATAATTTAATTGTATTTAAACATGCCTTCAGCGTAAAATTTGGTTGCACCAAAAAATAATTATAAAATGATTTTACATAAAATATGAACCGATTTCCATGAAAAGTCGTACAAACACCCCAGTAAATATAATGGAAATTATTTATTGCTCCTTGAGTGGCCTGATACCCTTTGATCCACGGACCAAGGGTTGGGACCCCTGTTTTATGGTACTGACGCCTTCTTTAACAGTTTAAATGAGTTTACTTTTATTTTCCGCAAACATCACAACATAGCTATTCAGCAACCAATAGTCCCTGGGTTCCTTCTTAGTAGTCATTCTATCATTTTTTTTATATCAGTTACTAACTTCTAGTAAGTAATTTCAGTTAAGAAAAAACCTTTTTCTTTTGGAGCATCAACTCGAATTTTGGGCATTTAGCCGTTGAATAGTTGTTTTATGTCTATGGACCATGGGTCGGCAACCTTTTAGCTGTTGCGTGTCAAACCAATCTACCAATATGATTCAACGAACCACACAGAGTATTTTTGAAAAAATTGAAAAAATTTACGAATTTGTTGAGTAGTGCAAAGTGCCACTGAGAATTATACCGCGTGCGGCACGTGCGACATAGGTTGCCGACCCCTGCTATAGACCATGGCACCTTCTCCAACACTATAGTTTGCTCCTCCATTTTCAAGTAGTACAGGAAAATACCAATTTTTTGTTGAACAGGTTCAAGTAAAATTGAGTATTTTGCCATTTCCGAACAAACGGCAATGTACAGCTAACAGATTCTGATTCTGAGACGCACGTTACAAGTTTTATGTCTTGCCAATTGACAATATTCGAAATGAATCCAAGATGTATTTCATACTTTGCCGGTTTCTCATTAGGCATTCTATAGAATGCCTAGGCAATGTGTGAAATAGGAATAATTTCATACATTGCCGGCTAGATTTAGGCATTGCATAGAATGCCCAGGCATTCTATAGAATGCCGGATTTCATACTTTGCCGGTAACAAATAATTCCTTCACCACGGATTAAATGTTACACGATTATCTTCCCAAAGTCTCCGTTTTCCACGTAGGTTCGCGTATGTGATGTATTAAAGGAGAGGGTGAGAAAAGGAATAAATAAGGAAATCTTCCGTTATAAGTAAATCCTTCGCAAACACTGTCAAGGTCCTTTTATTGCATTCCAAAGTCTTCAGAATAATTTAATGGATAACAGTGCACAGAAAATATCGCACTTCGGAAAGACATAGATATACGTTTGGAACCTTTAATTCACCGGTTGAGCGAGACGTTTACATACGCTGGTGGCGCTGAAGAAGTTAAAGTCGTGTTGTAGCTTTAGCGTCAAAGTATAGTGTTATTGAATTCTATGTATTGTTATTTGTTTGGAAGGAAAAGGGGGAGGGGTGCGATGGAAATTATGATTGAATATTGGGTCGCAAATACTGAAAGTTTGAGAACCACTGCGATAGAGCCCAGGAACCCAGTGCCTCGAAAAATCTAAGGACATTTCTAACAGTACGCATTGATCTGTTTCAATGTTAACTTTCTACTTTTTTTCAATCAGTATCTATAATACTTCTGCACTCGCGTGACAATTTTTAGCAAGAAAATGACCTGAACAAGTTTGTTAATGTCTACTGTAAAGGAGGTATCTCAACATAATTTTACAAAGATTCGAATAATAAAGAATGCATCCACAGAATGGAACTAGCTATATTACCGATTACGATAAAACAAGCAACTAAAAGTCTTAACAGTTCACCATGTGTCTGGTTTCTCTTTGTGCTTTTGCAATCAACCATTCATTACCTAACAGTTAGGTGTTTTAACTTGAATGAACAAGGAGATTGCAAATTGCAAAAGAAAACTTTATTACAAGTCGTAGTTCCAACAAATTACGTGTCGTAATTTACGACACATTTTGTAGGAACTACGTAGGAATCCTCGATGTTCCAAGATGAAATAATAAGCTTGTTTTTGGATGGCTTGCAGTGATAATGATTCCAAGTTATTCAAATAAAAGGGAGTACACTTTTCTGAAAAGTTATTCAATACTTACGTAAAAGAAAGCAGGAAAATCAATTTTACGATGGAAATGAATTTACTTTCACTAGGGTATTTTTTTTTTTTTAAATACGTTCGGGAAAAGGAAATTGGTTAATGACTTGGTTAATCACATTTCGAAGGCACACGACAACTATTGGCGGCGTACGTTTCTCACACTTGAGTTTTGAATTTTAACGTTTCCACATGAAGTATCTAAATGGAGCCTTAGCCGCACATCCGACTAAATCATTCACTACATCACTGCTTGATTCTCTAAGGGGACACAGTACGATTCAATTGACAAAAATTGGTCAAAAAAATCAAATTTAATTTTTTTAGCTTAAATTATTCTTTATATACTTTTCTATAACCGGACAAAATTTGAGAGCTCAACTAAAAAAAACAGAATTATGATAGATTTCATTCACATCTCTATGGCAAATCAAAACTTTAAAGTTATTAATCTTAGAAAGATAAAATAACTAGCTTGTCTTCGTTTAAAATGCCAAGGCTTTTTTTCTATATTGAGCCTAATGCTTTGAATTTTTTTACCTATTGCTAATCGTATAATTAACAAAAGTTGGTATACATTTTTGAATCAAAGCAATGCTTATTTTTTTAAAAATAATTGAACTCAGAATTTGTACATTTTTTAAGGAATTTTCAATACGCATTCATAAAAAGAAGAAGTATTGTACGAATACCAATCCTGTTATCACAAAACCCATTCCAACTTTTGTTATGCATAGTTTGAGGTACTTGCAAATCAAATTTTATGCGTGTACATAAAATTTTGTAGGAGGAGTAGCAATTTAAAATCACTTCACAAGTTTGAAGTTTTTTCGTTAAAAAATTAAATGCCTAGGTTTTTATGAAATTTTGAGCACAAAATCTGTTTTACATAGTATACACACATAGGAGACAACCAAAAAAATTTTGAAAATCCTTAAATTAAAATTTTTTGCTTAAATTGTACCATGTCCCCTTAATATACAGATGAATTATTCTATACGATCTTTAATAGAATCAGGACTCAAACTCATGATTAGGAGGGCTAGGTACTTGACCTAGGATCTGCCTGGGTGTTTGTTAACGTCGAACTCTAAAGCAACACGAGGGCTATTGATGACGGCCCTCTTCATTTTGAACCAAGTAACGAGGACGGCACCTGAGCTGGCACTCTACTCTCCAAACTTCTACACCGCGCCAAAAAGGAGACTAAGCTCGACAGATTTAATGAGCACAAGTCCCCTCTACACTAGAGTCTCCAGTGGTTAGCTTCGAACTCGTGACACTCCGACCACCAGTTCGTGAGTAATATTAACGTCACCCTGTTCAGCTGCACGAGGGATTTTGGAGACGGACCTCTTAATTTTGAACCATAGACGAGGATGACACCCGAACTGGTACCCCTCTGCAAACTTCCTCAGCACACCAAAGGGAGGACGTTCGAACTTCCGCAGATTTAACGTGCATCAGCTCTACTACACGGTGGGTTTTCAGTGGTTCTAGACTCTAACTCGAGACACGCCAGCCACGAGTCAGTGACCTTGACCCCTAGACCAGTGCTTCCAAACCTTTTTATAGCCGTGGATCGGTCAACGTTTGATAATTTTACCGCGGTCCACTGAGGGGGAGGACGGTGATTGTTTATATTTTAGATAGTTTTAATATAATAATTTTAATTTAATTCAAACATGAATTCAGAATAAAATAAAGTGTCACCCAAAAAGGAATATATGAAGTGATTTAACATGGAATATAAAGTTTCTATTGAAAGTCACACAAACCCGAGAGAAATACCCCACAGGAATGAAAATAATGTTCATTGTATGGTCCGGTACTATTTGATCCATGGACTGGCCCGTGGCCCGGAGGTTGGCGATCACTGCTCTAGGCTACCGCGGTCACACCACGAGTTCATGACAATGACCACTAGGCTACCACAGCCCCTGTGGCCAAGGACTAAATCAAGAGATCTATCGCCAGTAGCTATTGTATTTTGGTGGAATGAATTCATACCACACAAAAAATCTTAGTGAGTGACTGATTATTAAAGTCGCACTGTTCAGGTACACGAGGGCTTTTTGGCGACGGACCGCGTAATTTTCAACCAAGGTCAAGTGACGTGAATGACACCTGAGCTGGCACCACCTCTCCTAACTATCACACCACACCAACGGGAGGACGTTTGAGCTCTCGACAGACTGAACGTGCATAGCTCCCCTACACGGCGGGTCTTCAGTGGTACTGGGCTCGAACTTGCGACACGCTAGCCATGATCCGATGCCTTGACCACTTGTCTACCGCGGCCACGAAAAATCTGAAAGTATTGAACCCAACAGTCATTTAACTGGGTCTGCAAGAACTAAGTTATCTCTGTTGTCGAATTTCCACGGTTCTATTATCTGGCATAGGTACTATTTAGAAGCATAATTTAATGAAGATAGTTAAAATGCGTTTTCAAATATTCGAATAAAGGTAACATTATTCAAACAGAATATCGAGAGGAATATCTGTAAACTGTTCAGTTTCATTCGATCCTGAGCTTAGAAAGGCGCCTAGTAGACTGATTAAAATGAGTATTGGGTACAGGTTGGCTATTGCGAACTTTAAAAAAAAGTAACCAAATTATCTTAGCCCTTATAATACAGTTTTTTGACTAACTAATTTTCCCCCTAAAATAAGAGTTTTAGAACCAAAAGATCAAATTTGGTGTAAAAGCTTTCATTTTATCCCTAAAAGTTGTAATATTGTGACATTTCGGTAGTTCACTGTACGGTGAATTTAAAAAAAATGGTAATCATAAATACCAAGAAATAAAAATAGAGTTTTTTCCTTCTGAGAATGATCGGAAGATTTCATGACATTTTCCTCAATTTACCGTTATATTTTCCATTCCAATAATTCTAACTATATATAACGTACGAAAGATAAACAAAGCCATTTTCCTCTTAAATGATTACCAAAAAAGGCGGTAAAACTTTTGTTGACTGTATAAAACATATTTACGGAGCATAAGTTTGGACGAATCAAATCTATGATTTTTACGCAGAATAAAATGAGGTTGGAAACTTGTTTCAGGCTAAAAACAATAGTTAAAAATCTATAAATTAATTGTATATTTGGTACGAATGTTAACTATTTTTACAATATAAATTGTTAAGATTAAAATTCGTATTGTTTCAATGCAAAACGAAGAAATACACTTGTTCCAATTAAATTGTTTTCAAGACAATCAAGATATTGGTACGAAAATTGCTGATCTTTAATATTCTAAAAATCCAATATAATCAATTTAAGCACTACTACACTTCGAATTATTTTATTTAAGATTTTAAATCAAGCATGAATCTAGAACACTAAAAACGAAATTTAATTGCGAAATCTTCATATTTTCTAACGTGATGCCAATTATATTATACAAGTTTCATTTTAAGTTACAGTAAATTCGTTTATTAAAACTAATTTGAGCCCATTTTGCAGTCTTTGAGCGCTTAGTTTTTTTAGTTACATTAAAAATTATTTTAATAGAAAATGCCATCAGTTCTATGATTATAAATAGCTTTAAATGTAACTATACTTTTAAAAGATTTTATATTCCCATAAATACTCATATTTAAAATAATTTTGAAAAAAAAGGAGAAAATTCTTCAAATAAACATGAATATTAAGGGGAAATGGTAAGATTTATATAAATTTTTTTAATTTAATTATTTTCAAAATATTGCAGTTGTCCCCTACGTGTATGTATTATGTAAAACAGATTTTGTGCTCAATTTCATAAAATGATAGCTAATTTTTTAAGGAAAAATTTATTAGATTTTAAAAATGCTATTTCTCTTACAAAAATTTATGCATACCCATGAAATTTTATTTACAAGTACGTCAAACTATGTACCACAAAAGTTGGTATGGGTTTTGCGAAAACAGGATTGGAATTCGTACAATACTTTTTATGAATGCTTATTGAAAATTCCTTTAAAAATGTATAAATTCTAAGTTTAATTATTAAAAAAAAACACGTATTACTTTGTTTCAAAAATGCATACCAATTTTTGTTACATGTACTATTAGCAAAAGGTAAAAAAAATTCAAAGCTTTCGGTACAATAGAAAAACTTTTTAGGATTTTAAATGAGGACAGCTATTTTATCTTTCTGAGATAAGTCCGTTTACAGTTTTGATTTGCCACAGGAATGTGAATAGAAACGAACGTAAAAGTTATCTTAATTCTGCGTTTTTTAAACTTAGAGCTTTAAAATTTTGCGAGATTATAGAAAAGTATATAAATAATAAATTTAGGCTAAAAAAAATTAGATTCGATTTCTTTTTTGATTTTTGTTAATTCAATCGTACTGTGTCCCCCTTAAGAGAAATGAATTTTTTAAAAAGTAATGCTTGACGAATGCTCGAAAGTACAGATTTAAATCGGATAATAATCAGAATTCAAAGCACAACAAACCAAAGCAAAGATTTGACATTTAAAAATACGTGGAATATTCTAACCTGTGGATATATTTCAATCATGTTTGTGAGCGAAAATGTTATGAATACCTTAAAATTTTCCCCCAAAATAAACTTAAAAAGCGACATTTTGACATTATGAATCAATAAAATCAAGTGATTTATAAAATAAAATAGATTTATTAAATTTTACGATTGCTTCTTGCCAACATTAATGGGGAAAAAAATGGCTGTTCGAAATTAAACTCACCAGTAATACGCTATCTTGTTTCCCAGACCATTCTTAACATTCAAATCCAAAGCATTGTAACAAATATTTGTCTCTCCATTTTCCATCCATTTTATGCTCACTGGGCCTTTGGTTGGATCGAAGTTATAGAAACAACAGTTCTCATTCGGTTTTTTGTGCCAGGCGAACTCATCTGCTATTCTAGTCCAGAATACTTCAGGATTCTCAACGGACAATTGGTACAGTTTGTGATAATCCTCCATGCATCTTAATTCTAAATTCTGGAAACGGATTTTGGGAGTCGAAGAAGTCTTTTCAGAATGACCATTTATTTCAAAATTCGGCATCTTGGGCAACGAACGATGAATTCGAATAATTTCAAAAACTGATTAAAATATAAGGTATGGAACCTGCGATTACTGTTGAGAGTGCATGATTCGTAAAAAGATAAAAACAACCTTTCACTGAAAGAAAGAAAAGGGGGAAGTTTCGCTGGCGGGAAAAGTGAAAATTAATGAGAAAGGCAACGGTAAACTCTATCGTCTTATATCATTTCATCACACAGCTTCGTACTTGACGTCACAGGTAAGAAAAATGGGCGACCAATGAGACACACTGTCAGCAGACTAGAACGTGAAAGAAGACTTTCTTTTTTTCGTTTAATTATTTGGCAACCACACCATTTTTTTAAAAATCATTGCTCTAAAATAATAATTTCTTTTTTTTTAAAATTATTAAAAATTTCAAGGACAGTTTTTCGAAAGAAGCAATTAATTAAAAATAGACTGTATGTTACATGGTATCTTTTTTAGAGTTAACTTATTCTCTATAACAGTAAATATATCAGCAAATGGCTCGTTACATTAAAACTGCAAAGACCAGATAAACGAAGACAGTAAAGTGCCCTTTGAAGATTCGTCATTTCGTGATCTCGTGAAATCGAAATCACGCTGTGCTCTTGAGTGAGGAAAGGGTGGAATTATTAATAGAAAAGCACCGTTCGATATTACTCATACTTGAGATAAAACATACAGTCCTGCGATAAGTTGTGTAAGGATGTTACCCAATTTAGAAAGCCAAGAGGAGTCTTTTCTTTTGTTTATTTCTTATTCTCCCTCTACCCAACTCTTCCCATTCTTTTGAGGTTTATTTAAGGGGTGCGGATCACGTGATTTGATAAGGAACAAGCAGCTCGCGGGAGAATGTTTCGGAGTTCAACAATCCTGCGAACTTGCTTTTTGAAAAAGAAAGGAGAATTCGGAAAATTAATTTAAATTTTCCTCAAAATTTTTTGGAAATTTTCAAATTAAAAAATGTTAACACTACAAAAATAATTTTGTAATACGTTTTATAAATGTATGCGAGTGTGTGTACTTTTTAAGGTATCCGAACACGTTTGGAGTACTTTTTAACAAAATAGCTACTAAAACATTATAAATGTTTTAACTACTTTAATGTTAACTATTAACACTATATTTAACTATCAAAATTTAAAATAAATTACTTGAATTTTACACAAATCACAATTATAAGTGAAATTTTAGCAATATTTTTGAAAAACTTCAAAGCAGTTAGAGAAAAAAGTAATAAACATATGCTAGTAAAAGTATTACTAAAACAAATTAGATGCATTTATCTAGAAAATGTACTAAAATTTTAATTTTTTATTAAAATTTGAAAATTTTACAGCTGATTGAGTAAACTTTATAAGAAATGTTACATTTTTTTATATGAGACCATTATTTAAATAACAAGCCATAACTTAAAAAGTATTCATACAATAAGAAATATTTTAGTACATTCTCTTGAAAATAATATAAATATCAGGTTCTAAAAGTTTTATAGAAATACATTCGTAATACTTTGAGTTATCAGACTCGCCATGATAGATTTTGAACAATTAAATGCCCACTTCTGGTAGATCAAAAAACCCCTTCCGGTTTTTCTAAATTTATAATATTGATTGCAACTTGGCCTCAAGGTAGCGTAGAAACAAAACAAAGTATGTTTCGTAAAGTCAAAAGATAGCTCTATATTCAATAAAATAAAAAAACAAAAATATCTGTCCTGACTGAATTTGGTCATTTTCAACGTGTTTGGATACCTTAAGTTGTGTTTTGATAAGTAGTGTGAACAGTTGAGAGTTCAAAAGATGCGTAGCTCTGTTCTCAATCCTTGTACGGCCTAACTGGAAAGATTATAGGAAGAGGGGATTAAGATGTTCTAACCTAGAAGCTTGAAAACTCTTGCCCACCTGATCTCTTACGCAGGCAATTAAAAATTATTTAATTAAAACGAAGATTTGTAGATATGATTTTCATTTGTTAGGAGAATTTTAAAATATTATAACACACACGTTATAACGCTTCATAACGAAGAAAACACAAATTGTTTTTATTACTTTAAATAAATGTAAGAAACGAACTTATTTTTCTCATCCAGTTTTTTTCAATACTTTATTTTACATCAAATGATGTTTATTCTACAATAACACTGCAGCAGCAAAAAGTTGCATCTTCCACAATCCTTCCAAGACAAAACCCGAACTACTCCCGAATTCCATGTCTAATTAATTACTGAAACAATTATCAGTTATATATTTAAGCAAACGATTTATATTTTCAAGCATATCTAATATAATTGTGTATATCACAATCTACACTGGTGTGCAAAAATTAGGACGAGACGGTTTTTTCAATATAACTTTGTACAAAAGCATTCCAAATCAACACATTTAATACCGTAAGATCCCCAATACGTAAAGACATGAGTAATGTAAGCAACACTTACTAAAAGAGAAATCAGAGGGATAAAAAGAAGCTTCATTGAAAAAGTAGCATGGAGCGCAATGCGACTGAAGGCCGAAACATCCCTGTGATGGGTGTCCAGCAAAAAATATCCGGTCTTTAGTAAGTGATATGATCTCCCCTGACTGCTAGGCAGGTTTCACAGCGTCTGCCCATACTGAGAATGAGGGTGTCAATGAGTTGTTGAGGCATTGCTGCCCATTCGTCTTGCAGCGCCAATCGAAGCTCCGGAATCGTTACTGGTGGTAAGGTACGAGCTGCCAAGCGTCTGCCTAGAAAATCCCATACATGCTCGATGGGATTGAGATCCGGAGATCGTGCCGGCCAATCCATACGTTCAATATCCTCACTCTCTAAGAGCTGTTCGGCAGCTACTGTGCGATGACATGGTGCATTGTCGTCCATGAAAAGGAATTGCGGACCCATAGCGCCTCTAAAAAGACGCACATATGGAAGAAGAATCTCGTTACAATAACGGGTCCCGTTGACTGAACCTGCGTCGAAGATGTGAGGGTCTGTACGACTACCAAGCATGATGCCTCCCCAAACGAGAACACCTCCACCTCCATACCTGTCCCTTTCAATGATGTTCGAGGGATGATTACGGCTTCCCCGCTCTCTCCAGATGAGTGTGCGATGAGAACCGCTACTCAGACTGAATCTGCTCTCATCTGTAAAGAGTACTCGTCCCCATTCATTGTCTCTCCAATTCCGGTATTCCCGGCATCGCAGAGAACGCCTTCTCCGATGGGCAGGCGTTAGAGGTACACACCGTACAGGGCGTCGTGCAAACAGACCACCACCGTGCAGTCTCCTGGCCACGGTAAAACGCGATATGGGTCGTCCAGTCGCCTGTGTCGTGTGTCTAGTGATTTCTCCCGCTGTCTGCCGCCTGTTTCTTCTGGCCTGTAAGGCAATATACCGGTCATCTGCGGGTGTGGTTCCTCGTGGACGACCACTACTGAACCCCTGGATAGCTGTTCCTGTAATTTGAAATTATCTCCAAAGTCGTGAAATGATGCTGTGAGCAATTCTGAACTCTGCAGCCACACTTGTCACACTGCGACCTTCCTCCAACTTCCCAATGATTCGACCTCGGGTAAAAGCATCCAGATGTCGTCTAACAGATTGATTATTCGCCATTTCTCGCTGAGGCAGCAACTCGGTGTGATTTTAACTGCTATACGGTGTGCAATCTCTTTGCCAGAAATACTAATCTTACACCGACAACATGCTTTACTACTCAGACACTCCCCCATTACGTCTACCTGCATATCTGCGCATACACTACCATACATCACCTCACTTAATCTCCTGATTGGTCTTTCTGTCCGCACTGCCTCTTCGTTCAGCTGATATGCTAATTTTTCGACTTCGTCCTTAATTTTTGCACACCAGTGTATATATTCATCAGAAAATATAAAATTAATCCCTCGAAACATATTTTTAACATAATTTATATTTAAAAGGGCCGTTCTAAGTCGATATAAATGATTTTGTTTTTAAATTTCCTCTCAAGAAAAAAATTCAAGTTGGTTCACGTGGTGGCTTTTTCAATATTTGACGGATCCAAAGGCTGTAAATAGTTTTGGGATCCTTCCAACTTTCTATCAGAATAAAAAAGAAACTCAGGAAAGCCGATTGTCAGTTCTTTAATTTTTATAGACGGAATGGTAATTCAGTCTTTAAATTTTATAGAACCTGGCCCTGCTTACATGAAATCCAAACAATTACTCGTAAACACTATTAGGCTAATTAAATCTTTTAAAAAAATTTAACAATCAAACTTCTTTTTCAGTGACTCGACAGTCCCGGGTGGTCCCTTTCCTTCTCAAGATTTTCCCTCCAAGTCAGTCTTTTGTTTGCGACCGTTCCCCAATTCTTGAACCTGGTAATTTCTAAATATCTTTCGAAACTATCAATCTATTTGAGTTTGGGTCTGTCTTTAAGCGAGTTTTCATATAGGCCTAAGACCGTCTTAGCGTTATGTTAAAGCACTGGATCCGAATTTGGAATCCAGATTTAAAACAACATTAATATTATACTCTCTCTCTGGCTTCTTTCTCCTATATAGAACAGCATATTTTATCGTACTACTCAATTTTATATGAGTAGATCCATTTTTTCTGATGTGTTGTTGCTTATGCCACCTGATCGACAGTAACATCAGGTGAATATAAGTTCCGTGGACCTTGAAAACAAGGTCCACTAAATTCATCGCAGTTAAAATCTAGAATTTTACGCCTGTTTTTAGCCTTAGCTTTGAGCACCGTGCACGTGGCGGTACGATTTTGCTCCATTCTGCCGGAATTTTGAGGCAAAACAGCCTGGAAGTGGACAGGAGCCTTCCATCTCTCCTCCCCTTCCACCAACTTTACAAGAGGACTTAGGCTTTTTAGAGTACCCCCATGCCGCGAAGGCGCTATACATTTACAAAATATCCATGCATTCTCCGGGATTAGAACCCAGATCTTACGGCACCGCAGTCAGCGTCACTAGCCACTGTACCGGGTGGGCGTCATTTTTTCGGATGATATGTTTTGCAATTTTATTCTGTACCTCAATGCTAAATGAGTTTTCACTTAACATATTAATGTGAGAAATCACTTATTTATGAAATATTTTGAAATTTTAAGAACACGGCATTCTCTAAATAGATGTATAAATTACAACGTAGCAAATTATAATGTGTGTGTGAAAATGGAGATGTTTTTTTTTCTGTCTGAAAATGTATATTTAGTTTCCGTACATTTGGTGAAGACATCCTTTAGCAAGAAAATTCCTCTAGTAGAGCAGTAAAAACAAAAACTATAGCAGTTTTATTTTCACTCTCAATTTTACTTCAAAATTATGCAGAACATTTCAAGTTGGAAGACTTGTTCTAACAATAGCATTATTGGAACGGGAGAATTTAGATGAAGTTAGAAATACAAGAAATATCAATGCAGAAGCTCAGCAATCTAAATCAAGATTCGTTGACTCAAAAAAAAAAAAAAAAAACGTTGATAAAAACAAATAAAATCAGACCCCAATTCTCTCTGCGCATGCGTATTTCTCCTTTTTACAAATAAAATGCAAAATAATAAGACAGTATGAAGACATTTGTGTGTATTTGAATTCACAGTCACTCATAATAATGTTTTTAAAAAAATGGCATCAATATTTATTTTATTCTACATATATTGTTGTTTCTAATGCCACCTGTCTGACGGTGTCAGATCGAGGCCCATGAAATTCATCGTGGGAAGGGGCTAGGTGTACTCCTGCCGTTAGCTTTTAGCACCGTGCAGGTGACAGTACGATTTGGCTCGGTTCATATACGATAGATGGCGACACCACCTATCTCCACTTCCACAATTTAGACATAGAACTGGAGGGGAGGGAAATATTCTCCAGCCCCTTCACCCGTGGTTGCTACTACGACCACCCACAAGACTTTCGGACCCACTGATTTAACGAGCACGGGCTCCGTGTGTACTCGGAGGGTATTTGGTGACACTGGGCATCGAACCCAGGTTTTCCGTTCTGGCGTCCGATGCTCTAATCACTAGGCTACCCACGGCCCCAATTCTACATGTAATGGATTTGATATAAATGTTTGAATATATCTGGCGTATAAGGAGTCCTTATAACACAAAAAATGTGATCGAAATGTATGGGTGCACGTTATACGCCGGGTATAAGAATGAGAGCTTTAAAAACAAATAAAAAAAAAGATGAGCATAGAAAAAATAATTAGACTTCTACACATATCGAAAAATACTGTTTATTTAAAAGAGAGAGAGAGAGAAATGACTTTCCTTATAACTTAAGGCAGTAGCGTAACGTACGCCCTCGCATCGTGTGGGGCAAGGGCAGGGTTCAATGGGGCCCAAAGCCTGACTGCCACCAAGTACCCTTTGTAAAATCTAACTTGGGGGCCCCAAACCTGACTTTGCAGGGGGTCCAAATGTCACTGCTTAAAGAAGTGTAATTGTATAAGTATACTACATTTTTTTCTAAAGATCGAAATAATACCTCGAAGAAATGACTTCAAAATATGAGGGTATTGCGCAAGTTCATTTCAAGTTTCTTCGTACAGGGCCGGTTCTAGCAGTTTTGTAGCCCCGGACAAAAATGGGAAACGCCGCCCAATGCAAATAATTAAAATAATAATAATAAATTGCTTGCATAGACATACACAAATAAAACTTGAATAGTTCTTGAGAACAGAAAGACAGCATAACAATATTTGTGTGTGTTATTTTAAGCCTTGAAAAATACAAAATAATTCGAAATTAAGAACATAATTACCTGCTGTTATTATTTCAAACGAGTGAAATGTAAGAGAAAAAAATCGTCCATTTCAACAGGCCAATTTCTTCAAAAAAGAGTCTACTGATGGTAGGGATCAAAAGCGTTTATTTTAACTTTGTAACTACATTTAAGACTAAAGTAAAATAGCTAAAATAAAATAAAATAGCTGTCACCGAATATCGTATGGGTGAGAGCAATGTCCATTGGGACCCATTTCGAGATGGGGAGAAAGTTACTTGTGAAAGATGATGTGTAAACATGAAATTTTATTATTTATTATACACTCCCGCCTCGAACCCTTCAAGTTTCAACATAAAAGAAAACTGATGTTATACATATAGAGTACAAAAAAGGTAATACGATACGTTGAATGAAATACCAAATTCCTACCCAATAATATTTCAGAAAATATATCAAATTCGATCCAAATGCCGCCCTTAAAATTTGCCGCCCTGGGCAGGGGTGCGGTTTGTCCGGCTCTAGAGCCACCCGTAAAAAAGTTTTACCGCTACTTTACCGAAGTTTTACCGTTTTACCCCTGCTTCGTAAAAAAGAGGGTGTGCGTTATACGGCGAATACAGTCGGCTCTCGATAATTCAAACCTTCGATAACATGAACCTCTCGATAATTCGAAGTATATGCTCAGTCCCTTGAAAAACTCTTGATAATTCGAACTAAAACAATACGTTTGGGTACACGCAATATAATTCGAAGTTATCTTATAAAACTCTCGACAATTCGAGCACTCACTATCATGTACAGTCCTGTAGCAAACAAGTTGGAGATTACAAGTTTTGTGTTGTATTGTCTTTGCGTGTCTCCTCTGTATCATAGCCATTTAATGACCATTTGTCCGCTACTCCCTCTTAGTGCTTTCCGGTTCATCAGATGAAAGTACACTTTTATTGCTTTTCTTCTTCAAGTGAAATACAGACTAACCACACCTGTTGTCAGCCGTCCATATCTTTCGCTTAACACGTGGCCTGAATACATGATCAATCATGTATTCAGAAAGGATGGTCCACTATTGAGAAGAGATGCGTAGGATTTTGTATGAATGTATTCTTTTAGTATACAGGACTTTTAAGTTCTGTATAATATGTATATGTACTTTTTAAAAATTACTTTAAAATAATTTTATACTTATGTACAATTGTTGTTTTATTGCATAGTTTCAAATTTTAAATGTGTTAGAAAAAAAACTATCTTCGAGTATTTTGGGAGTTTTTTTCCCACTCTCTTGATGATTCGAGCTCTTGATATATATAATTCGAAGTCTTTCATTTTCCCCTTCAACTACGTATTATCGAGAGCGACTGTACATCTAAAAATTAAAAAATGCAGCTTTAAAGTAAGGGGGCTCGTTGTACGCCGGATTTTACGGTAATCGAAGCAAACATTCATGTTGATTTATTCATATAATTAAAAATATTATTCAAAGCATTTTCTCTTAGTAATATCAAAATTAATTACACAATTATAATTTTCTAAGGTTTCTGTGAAGGTCCACAACTCCACAAACAATATCGAAGACAGTTCCAGAATCATTACGAGTACTTTGTTCCTGACCTAGATTAGGATAAAAGAACTTTTCTAATGACATCCGCTGTTTGAGAGAGATATTTTGTTTTCTTCTTCTTAATTTTTATGTCATCGACATAAACATTTTCAGCTAATTGATTGCAGTTTTTCGGCAGATTTACAATTAAGGACAATCGATAAATATTGGAAACAGTTGGATTGCCTTCTCGAAAAACAAAACTAAAAGCTCTTATTAATTCAATAATGCGAAATTAAAAATCTGACTTGAGTAGATTCAACAAAGATTTTGAGATATAATAATTATTTGTGGGTGCACAATAATATTTGTAAAAATTCATATTAAATTTCACTTAGAAAAAAAAGGATGGTTCATTAATATTGTGGACAACTTTTATTTGGTTTGTCGACAACCTCAGAAAAATGAATGCTTTTAGTAGAATTAAAAAAATATTTTTATGGCGAATTGTTTTTGAAATAATATGTTAAAAAAAAATAATTTTTTTTTAATGAGAAAATATTGTTTATGATGATTTTTTGTCTGCTAATATTGTCTGACGATGAAAAAAAGATTAAAATTTTAGCGATATTTGAATAGCTTAGAATGTGATGTCCTTTATAACATTTTCTAGTGATATGATAATTTTCGAAGTAAAATGAAACAAAGTTATGCTTTCTTAGTCCCGTGGTGGCCCTAGTGAGTGAGTGAATATTAACGTCGCTTTATTCAGCTATATATACACGAGGGCTTTTAGCGACGGACTTTGTACCGAGTCGTTAGGGTTGCAAATTCGTGGTCGAGGTTGTATCTGTCGAGGCATGGGTTCGAGTCCTGTATGTCACTATAGATTCTATAGAGAGTTTGATGCACTCTAAAACTGTCGTGGCTCAATCTTCTTCCATTAACATGGTGTGGAAGCTTGGAGTTCCAGCTCAGGTGTTGCCCACTGTACTTTACCATGGTTGAAAACTACAATGTATGTCGCCTATAACATTCACAGTATGACGTTAATAACACTATTAGACAATATTTTTTTCTTTTTACTGAGTACTAATCATTTCCTAATTTCTTGTGTTCTAAAAGTACATAAAAAGGGTTAGTATTCTTCATAAACTTTATTTTTTTAACGTGGTGACTGCTATTTGAGATTTACCATTTTTTCAGTAAACGTTTTTTTCTAATTTCGAATAGTTAAGATTAATGAGATTTCCTACTGCTAGCTCGCATACTGCAGCAATAGTTCTTTCCTGAAACTGAGATGGGCCGGTCTCGGCATTTTGCCAGAAACTATAGCACAAAACCAGCCTCCTGAAATCCACAGTTTAAATCTGTCTGCTGACTTAAAGCGATTGTTGGCTGCGTTGAAATATGATGAGCATGTACATGGAAGTTATTAGAGATGGAAAAGTCTCCAATATAGAATTTGAAATGGGTTTCCAAGAACGGTTCTTCCAAGTCTCTTTGTTGCCTTTGCTTTTGGGACAGCATAGATATCAAAGTGCACTGTTGTATAACATGTTGTTGTATAACATGTATAACATGTTGGATGGCCAGTGATGACCAAACTATATATTTATGGGAATCAACAATACAAAATGGAAGCTACTGGTAGACGCTCAGAAGGCTCTTATGCCTTCACTCTATCAGGCTTAATAGAACCATTTCTCAAAGCTTTAGATAAGGAGTCAACAGCTTTCAAGAACTCCGAATCTTTTTCCCTAAGTTCTCTGGGGGGGGGGGGAGTCAAAGCTTATCAAAAAGTCAGATAACGAAGTTCCTGGTGTGAGAGAAGAATTTTCCTAGAAGTTCAGTAAGAATTAAATAGTGGTTTAGAACAGCGTTGTCTTTGTGTTTAAAGGTTTCTTGGATAATCATGAATCCAAAAGTTATGCGGAAATGGTGAAAAATAACGACATAATAGGGCACAGGTTGTGTGTCCCTAATAGTTTTGTGAGCGACTTCTATTTGAAGTCGCTCCCTCGCCGTCCTGCCTACCTAAGGGTGTGTGTGGGGGGGGGGGGACAAAGCATGACTAGAAACTTCCATAATAATAATTATTTTATTACTCTTCAAGCACACTAATCAACAACAAGTTAAACTACAAAAGGATGCCATAGGAGTGATATAAAGAAGACAATGAACCCTAAGTGAACAAGCTCAAGTAATCGGTTTAATTTAACATAATCTATCTTACACTCTAAATTCTCAATCCACTAATTTAGTATAGTGGCAAACTCCGTTTTTAAGTTGTGAAAATCAATTCAATCTCACCTTAGTCACGTCGCAACAGTTCCTCTGCTCCTTCTATCTTACAATTACAAAACCTTGACTTTATATAGTCAAACTAATCTCCATATCAGGGTTTCTTCTTGAAAGGGATGGTTGTGAATTAACGCGAATGCCAGCACCAAAGTTTCCCCAAGAGGATTAGTTTGAAGGTCGCGTACAGATCCGTCACAACAGATAACGAAGTTCCTGGTGTGAGAAGAATTTTGCTAGAAGTTCAGTAAGAATTAAACAGTGGTTTAGAACCACGTTACCTTCGTGGTTAAGGGTTTCTAGGATAATCATAAATCCAAAAGTTATGAGGAAATGGTGAAAAATAACGACATGATTGAGTACAGGCTGTCCCTAAAAGTTTGTATCCTGCTCACTTGCATACAGTTGAAGAATAATATGGTAGCATACTCGGAAAAGCAAGACTAATATTTCCATCCAGACTTCGAACGTTGCTATCAGGACCAGTATAACGACAAACTAAGGGAAAATTATATTTGGGGCTAAAAAAGTTGTTTGTTTTTTTAGATCTAATGTCATTTACACAAAAAACATTAGATCTAAAAAAACCAAACAACTTTTTTAGATCTCGTGTAATACTTTTATTCACTATCGTGGTATAATTGCATGTTACTTGTACTATATACGTGTTTTTAGTTTAGTTTATGTAAATGAAAAACACTCGAGTTCATTTTCTCATTGAAAACGTATAAAATTCAAATTAACAATGATCCGGCTACAAAAATAAAATTTGGGAAGAATAGTAGTTCTTTTCTATGGTTTTCAAACAGGAGTCACTAGAAAATATTTACTACCCACGAACAAAATCTGTGCTGCGCAATGTAATCATTCAATCTGAAAGACAATATCAGTTATTTCCTAGAGTTTTTACCGGCACGAGAAAAGTTTACTTAAGAGATAATGATTCACTATGTTTTTTCTTCATTGATTAATATAAATATTTTTTAAAATCTGAAATAGGATGGTTTTTTTATCCAACTTCCTTAATTTTCAATTACTTTCCTCATTTAAGCAGGCTTTTTTAGATCATGTTTTATTGCGGATAATTAGGTTTTATAGAAAGTTATTTATTCTTTTTATTTCCTTACCTTATCTTGATTCCAGCCTGATTTTAGAATAGAAGCTTGCAAGGAAACAACGTTTAGAGAAATCTTCGTATTTTTTGTGAATTTGTGCGTTTAGATTCTCCGATGTGTCATTGAAAACCTCAATAAAAAAGTGTATCTGGGAGATGTACTTGTTTTTAATTCCATATTTGAATGACTTTATTGTATGCCAACGATTGAAATTTTCCTACCATGCCAACATTTCTTTCCCAAAGTTGTTTATGCAAATGTAAAAAGTAAAATTTATGGCTTTTTTCATCCTTGTATTTACATTTTTTTTTTTTGAGGCATTGATAGAGATATTGATGGTTTGAGTTGCATACCTTCTTACTGAGGACTATGGTTAGTCACTATTGTAATCTTTTCGTGAATCAGTTTTTAAACGAGGGACTTTCCGTAAGTTTTTTCAAATGAACCTCTTTTATGTTAAAATTAAAAGTAGATTTTGTGATTGAAATCTCTCTTTCAATAGTATCCCAAACGTCAGTCACAGAACGGTATGTCCAGATAAAATACTGTTTCATCTTTAGAACATTAACGAAAAATTTTATGTTGAAGAATTATGTGTTTGTGTAAAGAAAAGCATGACTCTCAGACGACGGAAATAAATCAAAATATCAGCCATATTCTCTTTAAATTGTCGTGAAGTGAAACTTGCAGTGAGAGAAAAATAAAAAGAAACGAGCCTTATACAATAGTCGCATACGATGTGTAATATCTGACATGTTATCGTGCTAAATTCGCAGTAGCAACTTAAATCCTGAAAAAAATGAATCGAGTATGATTGGAAATAATTTTCTATGGAATAATTATATCTTTAATGGAAATTTTATTTAATTAACACATGAAGTAATGCAATTTTTTTTATCAAAAATAATTATTCTTGTTCAATTTGGGGAAGAGCGGTAATGATAACTTATGATAACTAAAATATGACACATATACTTGTGATTTCCAAGTATTTAAAAACCGTTAAAAATAGCGTCAATAACAGTACCACTGTTGTCGAAACATTTCGATTTGTTTTAATTTCGAGCTTGAGTTCATCATTCAAAAAAGCTATGAGGGGTTCGGCTTCTAGCAAAATGAAATTAACTTTAAAATCACCACTCAAAATCATGGGAAGTGAGTGATAGTTTTTTTTAAAAAAAGAAAGAGAAAGAGCAGAACCACCTTCGATATATGGTAAAAGCAAAAAATGAAGGAAATCTTTAATTTTTTGAACCATTTTATTCGGAAAAATGCATACGACCACCGAAATCACTGTTTGTCCATTTTCAAATAAGGATTCTGCCGCACATATGTCCCCAATATCTTGACTAACAATACCCAGTCCACTTGTTTGACGATAAGTAATATCCATATGAGGAGCCACAACATGCGAGTTATTCTGTTTGCGATAGATCGTAACGCCCTGCTGCTCTGTGACCCGGCCGTTTAAATTGTACGCAGCAATAGAAGTCAGATATCGAAATACGTACGTCATTATCTAACCACGTCTCTGCCAACATGAGTAACGTACAATTTTGTGAAATAACGTCGAAATATGTTTGGTGAGCCCTCAGACTTTGATAATTGAGCGTAAGTTTATCCTTGGTGAAGTCTAATAAGACTTGCTGGTATGTGCGAAGTGGATTTAGAGTCAAGCGCAAACGAAACCAAGTTTTTGAATTAGAATCTTTTGAAATGGTAAATTTAACAATATAAAAAAAGACTGGCGGCTTGATGGCTTCTAGAATTGGACCCCACGTGGATATATCTTTATAAGTTCCAGCTAAAGGATTTAGCTTCTTCTCTGATCTTAAGGTGAGAAAACAAGACAAAAACAAAGATCCCACGGCCTAGACCGCAGGGGAGGGGTCGGAGCCCCTCCCGAATGAAGGAGAAAGAAAGAACTTCACTGCGAGGGTAGCGAAGAGACACCAGCAAGCGCACTGATTGGTCAAATTAAATAGCACGCGCTTCCCCAACTTCCTGTTACACATTTCCGTCCCTTTTCACGAAATCACTCCTACAAATCTCCAGCAAATGAGAGGAAAGATGTTACACATCAAAAACGTCGAAACTTCGAATCTTAATAATAACAGTTTATTCGCATCACATTTGAATACTAGTTTTGTGAAATCGCGAACTCAGAATCTATGCTGGGATGATGAAGATTAGTACGGGGGGGGGGTGAATTTTTCTATACATATAGGAGGAAAGTAACTCATCCACTCCTCACGAGATTTCAGGAGCTATTAGACTCACAAAGAATTGAAATTTGACGGGTATGTTTATTTTGCTGAATAGTGATCCGCTAAGAGGGAGCTTTGTGTAATACACTTAGAATGGAATCTTTCCTTATAGTGACTTTGAAAATAATATTCATACAATTGACATAGATAACATTTATTATTATTTAGAAGCGTCACAGATAACAGGCTTCTAAGTGTTATGCAAGATCATAGAGATGAGTCGTTTAATCGAGAAAGTATCTGCGAAACCTAAGATTCAGTGAAATTTTGTATCACGTCACAACTATTTAAGATATTGACGCATATATATGGATTGTAAAATCAAAGACACGAATCACGACAAAGATTTAAAAGACGACTCAAATTTGCAGGCGTAAAAATGAAACAGAAAAAATTACAGTCTACTAATATTCTTATAAAAGTGATTGAGAATGTTATATAAAATCTTTCCATTTTTATCCGTACGTGCAATACAGCAGAAAGGTTAACATTTGTTAAAAAATATTGACAAAAGCTCTGCTATATGAAAAATATTTCAAAGGATCAGCATGGGAGAGATCATATGTTAGATTTATATATAAGTAACGTCATTTCAAAGAGATAAGTCTTCATATCTCAAAGCAAATAAATGGCACTAAAAAGTAAAAATATTTCATATTCTATGCAAAGACAAATCAATGATGTATGGATTATTGATGGGACGTGCTTCTATGTGAAAACACCGGTAAAAACGAATTATAAAAAGAGATTAAAACGAACGTAGAGAGGATAAAGCTTGCTCATTCGATATCGCAAAACTGACGAATGTTATCCTTAAAATCGACAATTTTCAGCTGTTTTTAAAATCGACATTTTGTATTACTATCTAAGGATTTAAAATCTATTTTAACATTAAAAAGCCTAGTGGTTTGAGCATCGGAATCCAGACCGGAGGGCCTGGGTTCGATGCCACCAAATACCTTCTGAGTACACACGGAGTACGTGCTCGTTAAATTAGTGGGTCCAAAAGTCTTGTGGGTGATCGTAGCGGAAACCACGAGTGCAGGGGGCTGGAGAATATTTCCCTCCCTTCCAGTTCCATGCCTAAATTGTGGAGGTGGAGATAGGTGGTGTCGCCATCTATCGCTAAGAAGTCCACCTTGTTTCACAGGCTCTGGCAACTTTCATTCCTTCCCTTCGGGAAGGACACGACAACAACAACAACATTAAAGAAAAGGATCTGAACATTTTCTAAGGTAGAAAAATGCTCCATTACTAACATTTCCCTATCCTACAGAGAGAAGCTTCACGACCAATTGTGTTAAAAAAATATACTTGAAGTGGCGCGCTTTTCCGCTGGGATAGAACCAGGTACCTTTGGATCCGAAGCCGAGTAACTTATCCACTACACCAAAATGATCACCTTATTGCGGAAATAGTTACTGGCTTATATAGATGGTACCGCTACATACTCGTGTGTAAACATTTTTTTCGTTTAAAAACAATAATTTTTAGTGTGTAAGCAAATGAAGGTAGAGGGACTTGTAGATCAGTACAAGCAGTTTTGAAGCAAATGGGAATTTTTCTCCTACCTGGCAGAAACTGTCAGTGAGTAAGTGAATATTAACGTCGCACTATTCAGTTACTCAAGGGCTTTTGGTAACGGACCTCGTCATTTAGAACCATGGTCAACTGACCTGAGCTTTCACCCTCTGTTCTAACTTCAACACCACACCAATGGGAGGACGTTTCAGCCTCAATATATTTAACATGCAACAGCTCCCTCTACACGACGGATCATCAACTAGGTACTAGGCTCGAATTCACGACACGCCAGTCATGAGTCAGCGAAGTTGACCACTAGGCTACAGCGACCTTCAGTGATTGGCTGACCGCCAATGAGTGAAGGAGAGTAAGTGGGCGTCGTGAAATTTTCGTTTTAGGTAAGATGACGGAAACAGATGAAAAATGATACTTTTACGTGCTATGTGGGAAGCTTGGCTTTTTGTTAGAAATCAGAAAACCAACATAGGAGGGGGGGGGGGAGAAAACTGACCAGATTTCAGTCGACTCGCAGAATGCCCGCTGCGTGCCATCGTTTTTGAGGTGTTCCATGCTAGAGCTACAGAATCGTGTAGATCAGAAGTCACAAACTGGTGATCCGTGAAAAATTTCTGCAGAAAAACTGGTACATTATTTATATCTTCATGAAGATTCAGTTTCACACAAAAATGAAGAATAGAAAAACACATTATGGAAAATGGATTATACTTTAATTCAAACTACTACTTTTAGCGAAATTCCTTCTGGGTCCCGCGAATTTCTAGTTACTTTAGCAGAGGTTTATCTAGCGATATTTGAAAGTAAGAATTGGCAACCATGTTACATTATTTATTGGTAAGTTAGTGGCATAACACTTCGGTTTATTGATATTACTTTGCATTATCGAGAGGCTCCATTTATTTTATATGGAAACATAAATGCAGATGTAAGCAAATAAGAATATAGTTATAGTGGTCCGCCTTACAGAATTGAATCATATGAGTGGTTCACCAAATATAAAATTGTACATTTGGTGGTTCATGAAGTTCCAAAGTTTGGCGACAGCTGATCTAGAGAAATATGGGGGGTCTTTTAGAGAATGCTTTGAAGGATAATTGCAAACGTACAACGGCATTCTTTAACCTTAACTGTGGTCGTTACGTACCGAAAATTATTGCAATCACTGATGTCCCAGTTGCACGTCGGTCTTGATTAGGATACCTCAAGTGCTGTGAGCACCGATTGGATAATCACTGTGTCCTCGGGTTCCATTTTTACTCTCTGTTGACCACTGGTCGCAGTAGCCTAGGGGGCATGAGAGTAAGTGCTTATGGCTGGCGTGACATGAGTTCCAGCCTTGTGCGGCGGAAGACCCTCCGTGTAAAGGTTCTGGTGCACATTAAATCTTTCGAGATTCAAACTTCATACCGGTGGTGGGATAGTTAGGAGAGAAGGGTGCCGGCTCACTTGACCGAGGTTCAAAATGACAAGGTCCGTCACCAATAGCACTCTTGCAGCTTTATAATGCGACATAAATATAACTCTCTCTCACTCTCTCAGTCAACCGCTACTTTCTTCCCGTTCTGTACCGCCATAGTCCACCCAATCCTGTCAACCTCACTGAATGGTTACATTGTTGAGCCTCCAATGCTGAATTATCCATGAGGTTTGACAATTCGTTTAGTCCAGTTGCATGTCTTCTCTCAAATGGTTCTACTGCTCTCGAATGTGTAGGCAAGACATTGGTACATCCCTTGTGGACTGTAGTGTATACAAGGTTGAAGTTTTCGGGGGCTCAACTCCTCTCATGAAAGTAATCTGCACGCGTCACTGTTTGTGGAAGAGCAATCGCCTGAAAGTTATCCTCTAGCATTGGAATGATCCATTGCAATGCCCTGGAGTTCTAGCTAGTTAGTCACTCGCAGCCAAAAGTTAATTATTTGTACATTCAATCATAAGGTATATGCATGCGCAATATCGAGTGTCGCTTATTAGATTATTAAGGTATCCGACTGGTTGCGACAACTTTTTTTTTAGAAAAAGGAGATATGGGGATTTTTTTGTTATTTTTAGATTTGTTTAGTGCATTTTAAGAAAAATGTGCTAAAATTAAGAAGAGAAAAAGAAATTATTATTACTAAAATGGGAAAAAATAGGTAAAAATTGACAAAAAATAGCATAAACGTGGACCATTTTGTACCAAAGGTTTATAAACAAATTTTCAACTTTTTCAATGTGTTGCTATATTATTCAATTTTGAAATGACCTTCAGGATTAGAGATATTTTAATTTTTACGAAAACTAGAGCACTTTATCTCGGTTATTATAAGAAATTGCTTAAAAAACAGTGATTATATTCACACAAGGGACTGTAAATTTTGTAATAAAACAGTGATTGATAATTCTGAAGGAAAAACACTTCTACTATTATACAGAACTTACAGAAAAAATTTTAGTTAATTATGTTCACAACTTTTTTAGCAATCGCTGACCCCGTTTGATTATTTTCAAAAAATCACATTTCGAGTAAAACGCGTTTTAAAGTATGACATCTTGCTTAAAGTAATGGCATCTGCTTTTACTAAAACACTTGCAGTTTTTGTTCTAGTAAACGGAAAATGATAAACTTGGTATTTTTATAAAGCTAATAAGATGGTCCATAAAATAAAATCATAAAAAAAATTGTCAATTTTTGTCAAAATTCACAGTTTTAGGGTAGTCGGATACCTTAAAGAGTCTATTCCAAAATTATGAAAACACGGCATTCATTTCTATTGGATTCAATCATGTTTTTTTTTCAGCGTAGAATATATTTCGTGTTTCGACTCTTATGATTCAAAAATCTATCGCATATTAGTGTATTTCTGTGCGTACTTTTTCAAGCAGATACACCAGGTATTTTAAAAATAAATATTTTAATGCTGAAGTTTCAGACAAGCACATATTTATATTTCTAATGCTTTCTTTGCAGATAGAAAGAAACTACAGACTTACAAAGAATATATGCGACCTGAGCTTTTCGGCAAAGGAAATGAGGCCGCGGTAGCCGAGCAATCCTGGTCTCGAACTCGTGACCGACGTTGATGAATCATGGGCTCGAAACCTAATGCCACTAAAGACCTGTCGTGTAGAGAGGCTGTTGCACATTTAACCTGTTCTCCCGTTAGCATGATGTGGAAGCTTGGAGAGGGAGGAGCGGGCTCAGATGTCCTCCTTGTCTACTGACCGTAGTTCTAAATTACAGAACAGCTCTCGTATTGCTTCACAGTGCACCGTAAGTTAAAATCAAACCCAATAGGCAGAGTAATAACAGCCACCCAATGAATTTTCTTTTTAGGGATTGACACTGACCTCCAAAAGTTAGGGGACAACCTATTTAATGTGTTTAACTTGAAAATGAATGAATATAAATTAAAAACAAAAAATAAATTTAGAGGAAATATGCACCGAACAGTTTTTTACTGAATGCGACACATACATTTGCATAAGTGTAACACAAACATACTTTACAGCAACAACAAAAAAAATCCTTCTTGAAGGAAAAATTCATTATTGGAGAAAGTCGTACATCACAGTTTTATGGGGAATAATGCCATGAGAATTACAAAATAATAAATAGGCCTACTCCTAAGAGAAATTCACTGGTGGCATCGACATTTCTATGATACCAATTAAGTTTTCGGATTCCGAAATGGGAAGCGAGGATCAAGTATGGAGTTCCAGCTCATGTAAGGAACTTGGAGTCAGATTTAAAACACCAAGGTAGCCCCAAATATGTTCTATTGGATTCAGATCTGAAGATTGAGCTGGTCATTCCATTCGTTCCAAACTATTGCCCTGAAAATAATCCTCAATAAGCACTCCTCGGTGTTTTCATTCATCAATCTAGGGGAGATCGCTGAGAAGGAATTAATTACCAATAACAGTGGAGTACGGGGGAATATATCGATAAAGGATCTCACCCTGATATTTAACTCCCTCAATGGATCACATCCAGGTCTCTAAGACCCCCGAGAGAGATCTCTACACAAACCCTGATTCCACTATCTCCGTAATTATGTATTGATGTCTTAAGGTGTCCGACTACCTAAAATTGTGAATTTTGCCAAAAATTGACAATTTTTTTATGATTTTATTTCATAGGCCATCTTATTAGCTTTATAAAAATACCAAGTTTGTCATTTTCCGTTCACTAGAATAAACACTACGTTTTAGTAAAAGCAGATGCCATTACTTTAACCAAGATGTCACACTTTAAAACGAGTTTCACTCGAAATGCTAAAAAAGTTTTGAAAATAATTAACTGAAATTTTTTGTGTAAGTTCTGTATAATAGTAGAAGTGTTTTAATCTTCAAGTTTATCAATCACTGTTTTATTACAAAATTTACAGTCTCTTATGGGAATATTATCACTGTTTTTTTAAGCAATTTCATATAGTAACCGAGATAAAGTGCTCTGGTTTTTGTAAAAACTAAAATATCTCTTATCCTAAAAGTCATTTTGACAATGAATAACATAGCAACACATCAGAATTGAAAATTTGTTCATAAAACTTTGGTACAGATTAGACCGCGTTTATGTTATTTTTTGTCAATTTTTACCCATTTTTTCCCATTTTAGTTATAATAATTTATTTTTCTTTTCTTAATTTAAGCCTATTTTTCTTTAAATGTACTAAAACAATCTAAAAACAACAAAAAATCTACATATTTCCATCTTTAAAAAAAAAGCTGTCGCAGCCAGTCTGATACCTTAACATTGTTGGATTGGTTGTATGGAGTGCGTTGTTTCCTTCATATCAGCAGACATCCCGAATCGCTCTTTACCTGGACTCCTCTGTGAAGAGTACTGAAGCCCAATGTCGTTTGGCCCAGGAAACCTGTTCCTTTGCTCGATATAAAAGGGTACATCTCTGTCTATCACCTAGGTCGGAGGTGTCAAACTCTCGGCCCCAATAATAAATAATAAAATATTAAAACTTCTTCCGAAACAGGAAAGATAATAGCAGAGAAGAGATGTCAAGAATCAGGACGTAAATATTAAATATTTCTTGATCTTTTATTTCTAATTATTATAATTTACTATTCCAAATAAACTTTCGCTTCTATGAATATTGATTTTTTTTTGGAGGCCCACCAAAAATTAAACCTATTTGCTTGGCCCAAGTTAGCCTTTGAGATTGATACCCTTACACAGAGACCTGCATTGTGTGAAGGCGCTTTTGCAAGATTGTAGAGAATATTCTTGTTCCTGGATACCAGAAAAGGATCTGCGAGCTGAGATATTATAGTGCTTTTTCTTATTTAGAGAGCCTGGACGAGCAAGAAAACTATCTCCCGGTGCGTTACTCGTGTTGACCTGGAACATATCTTTCAGATACGTAGTTTTTAATTTCCAATTGATCCTACATTCGTTGGATCATACTGTTAGCTGTCAAGCTGGAGCCAACTTGAGACGCTCTAGCAACATCCGACTTGTAAAAAAGCTCCTTTTCCATCCATCCCAATGACTGCCACTTACATTAAACGAGTACAGTAGAACGTCGTTTATCCGAACGTTTATTAACCGCAGAGCGTCAAATATCCGGACCAAAGTCCAGATTTTTCGAATAGTGCAAGGCTCAACAGTTGTCTCGAGTGAGGCAAAAATTAACAGGAAAATATAAGATGAGAGATATTTGGGAAATTTCAATTGTGTGGTTTGGTAAACATCTGCGTGGAATATTAGGTTAGTTCGTGACGGGGTGTATGCGAGCTCTTTTGTTGAGTTTTGTTGATGTAGAAACCAGGATGGCATATGATTCAGAAGACTGGATCTCAAATGCTAAATGATGACGCGATTATGACTTCCGTGCAAGAAGACGGGGTGAAACGGTAAACGGGGGTCGACGATGAAACGGATGAAAACGAGGACAACAACAACGAAAGTAGCAAGGGTCTATCAAATGCTGACGCTTTTTCTAGAAACAGCTATGTTACCTACTCAAATACTGCTGCTCAAGAGAATTAGAGACCTTGCAGCGTTGTTGTTGTTGTTGTTGCTTATGTGACCTGTCTGACGTAGTCAGATCGAGGCCCACGAAATTCATCATGGCAACGGGCTAGAGATACGTCTGTCATTAGCCTAAGCTTTGAACCCATGAAGGTGACAGCACGATTTTTCTCACGATAGATGGCGACACCATTCGGATCCACAGATATAACGAGCACGTTTTCCGTTTGTACTCGGCGAGTATTTGGTGGCATCGGGCATCGAACCCAGGCCTTCCGGTCTGGCGTCCGATGCTCTAACCACTAGGTTAGAGCATCGGACTACTAGAGCATCAACTCTCACTCACGGCCGAAGGTGTACAATGGTACAGCGAAAAATAAGCGATTATTTTCCACAATAAAGGTAAAATTGCGAAATTTTGCACCTATATTGCTTTTTCTTTTCAAGTCCGTTTCCCGCATGTGATAATTTTCAATATTTGTATAGTGTCCAGTATCATATACTGCATGGATCGCATTCGGTTTTCGTTTGTCCGAACAATCGAGTATCCGAACGGTGTCCAGTCCCAATTGATTCGAATAAACGACGTTCTACTGTAACTAATTTCTTCAATGCATGTCAAGACTCTCTTGTATTATCGTCAAAGAAAGTACCAATATTTATTGAAGATTAACAATAATACATATAATGTATACACCAAACTCCAAAAGTTTGATTTTTGCACATTTTTTTCTAATTTCTACTTAAATGTCCGTTTCTTTAAAATACAAGCTACTACTACCGTATTTTCACATAAGTTTTCTTAAAATACGATGATTATCATTCACGTAAGCAATGAAATTCATTGATACTACCATTTTTTTATTGGCAAGCTTCTAAAAATGCGTTGTACCTTAACTTTTAAAGGCCAGTGTATTTGCATATCTAACACATATTCTAAATCTTGTGGAATGGTTTTAGCAGCACGTTCATAAGCTATTACCCATCAAATATGGCAACATTTTTCCATATGTAAATTAATTTCCATTTTAATTCCTACTTTCGAATATTAGAAAACATCGTTAAAACCACATGATCCTTAGCTATTTTTGCTTTTTCAAAAAAATGAAGCACCTTTTTGCTATTCTTCCTCTTACATAATTATAAGAGGATATGGAATGCAAATATAACTCTTAATGAGCCATAATTATACATTCTTTGCTCAGGTTTATTATAAGTAAAAATTAAGGAAGCATATGATAAGAAAAGATTTTTTTTACTGAAGAGAGATTTAGGATTATATGGAATTTTACTATTTGGGCCTAGAATGCAATATGTTCGGTATACATTAGGATAAAAAAAATTATAATTTTTTTAAATGTGTAGATAAAAGAGATTTAAGCGTAAGTATTTGAATAGCATTTAGTCTGGGATAAATAATCAAATAATGGTACATTGTTATACTGAAAATATAATAAACGTTCATATTAGTATTAAATTAAAAATTGGCTCACAAATTTACTTTGAATTGGATTTCACTGTTACTTCCTTTTGCGTTAGATTTTTGAATTTTGTGTGAAAGCACATCTCTAGATTCATACAGTGTATACCATTATAATTGAAAAAAATCAACTCGCGAGTATAAATGCTCGAATAAATTGGATTTATAATAATTAAAATAGGATTTAATTGATTGGATATATATAAAAAAAGATGCTTTCAAAATTAGTAGTATCATAACTCTATGAAATGTTTCTTAGGGCTCTTTGCAACGTCCTATTTATAAAAAAATAAAATTAAACAATTTTTTTTTGAAAATTTCATAAAAAATATCTATATTGTTAGGATGTTTCTACGAATTGCCCCAATAAGAACATATATATATATATATATGTATAATTCAAAGATATAGCCTTTTTTTAAATTAGCCAATTGTTTTTCTGTCTGTGATATATATTTTAGAGATTGGAGAGAGTTTCTTTCTGATATGTCGACTAGTTGTAAGAAATGCTTTGACGATAAAAGAAGAAAAAAAAAATAACAAAGAATAATAGGATTTTTTTTTTTTTTTTTTTTTTTTTTTTTGCAGAAGGCATATTTCTATATAACTTTTGACCGATATATCATGAAAAAAATCATTTGTGAATAAGATTAAAGTGAACATATGTGAAAAAGATATCCTTATTAATATTTAGTAGATTTAAGGAAATTTTACTTCAAAATTAGACTAGATCTAATGATGTACAGTCCCTTTTCTATGAAAATGAACCCTTTTTTGTGAAATGATTGTTAATTAAAGTTCGCTTTTTTTTAAGTAACGCGAGTGTTGTTGACAACGGACCTTGTCAATTTGAAATTTGATCAAGTGACGAGGACGGCACTTGAGCTAGCACCACTATTCAAACTTCCTTTCCATGCCAACGTGATGACTTTGAGCCTCGACGGATTTTACGTGCATCGACTCCACTTCACGGCGGGTCTTCAGTGGCTTAGTACTGAATGAATATTAACATCGCACTATATATTTAGCTACACGAGAGCTTTTGGCGACGGATCTCGTAATTTTGAACCATGGTCAAGTGACGAGGATGACACCTGAATTGTCACCTTCCTCTCCTAACTTCCACACCACCAACGAGATGGCATCTGAGCCTCGACATATTTAACTGCATCAGTCCCCTCTGCACGGCTGGTCTTCAGTAAGTGAGTGAATGTTAACATCGCACTGTTCAGCTACACGAGAGTTTTTGGCGACGGACCTCGTCATTTTGAATCATGGTCAAGTGACGAAGACGGCACCTGTGCTGGCACCCCCTCCTAACTACCACATCATACCAACGGGAGGATGTTTGAGCTCTCGATAGATTTTGTGGCCACGGTAGTCAAGTGATCAAGATATTGGATCAAGGCTGGCGTGTCATGAGTTCGAGCCCAGTACCCCAATAAAGACCCGCCGTATAGTGGAGCAATGCATGTTAAATCTGTCGAGAGCTCAAACATCCTCCGTGGGTGTGGTGTAGTAGCTAGGAGAGGGGGTGTCAGGTCAGGTGTCCTCTTCACTTGACCATGATTCAAAATTACGAGGTCCGTCGCCGAAAGGCCTCGTGTAGCTAAAACAGTGTGACGTTAATATTCCCTCACTCGACAGATTTAACGTGCATCGCACCCCTACACGGTGGGTCTTCAGTGGTACTGGGCTCGAACTCATGACACGCCAGCCACGAATCCGATACCTTGACCCCACTTGGCTACCGCGGCATAGGCCATCAGTGAACTGGGGCTCCGAACAACGCCGTGAGTTCGTGACCATGACTGCTAGTTTTCTGCGGTCACAACGCTGGCGTGGTTACTTTGCACTGTGACAGAAGAATTTAGAAGCATTTTTACATATCCATTTTTCTATTAAATATATGAAGGGGGGGGGGTTGTTTGTGGCAACATAGGAAACAAAATACAAAGCATATTTTATGTCGAAGTTAAATCGCTTTATCTAAAAAAATAGAGAGTAGATGGAAGCTTACATGGATTATTTAAAATATTAATTACTTTGAATCTTTTTACTAAGATGATAAATCTTCCTTTATTACATTTTTACATGCACTACATTTTGTAATGTCCAACGTTGAACTGTTTGCTTATGTGTTTTCTTTTTAGCGAAATCTAACATTAAAATACAGTATAATCGTACTTTTCAAAAAGGAACTCCTCGATTTTCTTCATGTATAATGCTTTTGACTGTGTTGTTTTAAAATTTCATAAAGCTGTATTTTTACCTTTGATTTAAGAACAGGAAATATTTTTTCCCAAACAGTAAAGTACTTCATTTGCTGATCTGGAAAGAAAGGAGGGAGCGGGGGACTGAATGAAAAATTTCGTTATAATTTTTTTTCTAATGAAATCTTTTTTTTTTTTACACTTACAGTGAGCCACAAAATTGAGTATACACCTCTAAAACTTTTAGACTTCTTCCAATTACAAATTAAATATTGATTTAAAATAGATAATTTTTTTTATCCTAGGTACTTTAACCTCTGCTTTACCATCCTATAATAACACAATTCTATAGTTAACTTATTTATTACGAAAAAAGTTAAGCGCTTCGAAGAAAAGATAGAAAACCATGCCACAAAATTGAGTATACACTTCTTATATTTGTTAATTTTGCCACCACGTTTTTTAGTTTCAAAGTTTCTTTAAAGAGTTTCAGGAGTAGCTGCTGCTTATAACACGTGCTATTGCACTTCAATGCTTTTAAATAGTATTTTTTCTCATTAAAAATCGTAAAATGAGCTCTCGTAGAGAAACTACTGAATCTGAACGTTTATTGGTTGTAAAATGGTCGAAAGAGGGAAAATCTCTTCGAGAAATCGCTTCGTTGATTAATGTAACTCATGGCTGTGTCCAAAAAATTCTACAGAAGTATAAAAAAAATGGATCTGTGGCCAATATTCCTGGAAGATGACGTAAAGAAATACTTGAGTACTACAGCGAAGAGGAAAATCATTCACTCAGTAAAGAAAGATCCGAGGGTGAGTGCCTCTAAACTAGCTTTATTGATGTCCTCTACCAATCGGGGAAAAGATTTCAGATGAAACAATTCGACGTACCCTTCACCAATATGGCTTTCATGGCCGTACACCAATACGAAAGCCACTCATCAAGTATGTGAATAGACAAAAGAGAATGATTTTCGCTAAAGAAAATCATTTAAAGCCTATTTCTTTCTGGAATACTAATATTTTCTGATGAAAGTAAGTTTAATCTTTACGGAAGCGATGGACGATTTAAAATATGGAGAGAAGCTGGGAAAACACTGGCACCTAAAAACACCATTAAGACAGTCAAGTTCGGGGGTGGATCTGTCCTCGTTTAGGGTTGTATGTCGGCTGGAGGAGTTGGAGAGCTTGCTTTTATTGATGGTATTATGGACAAACATGTATATTTGGGGATTTTTAAAGGATAACTTGGAAAAAAGTGCCAGTAAGTTGGGGCTTGGGTCAGGCTTCATATTCCAGCAGGACAACGACCCCAAGCATACAGCAAAGATTGTGCAGTTATACTTGCTGTACCACTGCAGGAAGCAATTACACACTCCAGCCCAGTCTCCAGACCTAAACGTCATAGAAAATTTGTGGTCGCAATTAGAGAAAGCTGTACATGAGCACGAAATCACAAGCAAGGAAGTTCTCAAGAAGGTTCTGAGAGAAGAATGGGCTAAAATTTCTGTTGAAACCACTAAAATACTGGTCAGACTGGTCTAATCTATGCTCAGAAGATTACAAGCTGTAATTCAAGCAAAAGGTTATGCAACAAAATATTAATTTGTACGTTAAAAGGAAATTTATAAAGGTGTAAACTTATTTTTGTTGTTTTTCCTCTCGTCTCGGATCTTTTATTTTTTTTCGTAAAAAATAAATAAACGTAACAATTTTATTAGTATAGTACGGTAAAGCATAGACTAAAGTATATAAGGTAAAAATTTCAATCATCTTAAAGGAATATTCAATTTGTAATTGCAAAAAGTCTTTAAGCTTCTAAGGAGTATACTCAGTTTTGTGGCTCACTCTGTATGTGGCTTATAGATAAATGCCTCACAACTAACCAAAGTGACATTGAAGCAATATTCTGTCTGAAAAATTGTATCAAATATGAGTTTCATTTCTAAGTTTTAGGGAAAACTCATCTTGATTTAAGAAACTAAACGTAGGATTAACTTGATATATTGAGGACAAACACAAAACAATTTTTACAAAATAGATTTTCCTCCATTCGTATGGTGAGATTGTTTAAGTTTGCTGATACACGTGATTAAAAATAGTTTGTTTTCATATGGGCCAGCTAGCCTTGAAAATTCCTGCAAGAAAACACCTCTTTCTCAATCCGCCTTTCCCTCCTCCAATTTCCTTTAAATATAATTTAAGATCGTTATCAATGAGATGCATATTGAAATAGAATGACGCTTGCTTCATTTCTCAGACAAATTACTTTACGTCACTTTTTATGCTTTCCGAAAACTGAATATGGATTGACAAAATTCTTATTTTTACCGTCTAATAATCTTCCTTTCAGATGCTTTGAAACACAACATTTCATAATTTATATAATAAGTAATAATGTAAATAATAAAAGCATACGACTGCATTCACCTGTTCTGCTCTTGTAAGAACGAAAGAAAAAAACCGAATGAAGAATCTTTGGTTGCAAATCCTTTCTGCGTCAAAAAATGAATTGGATTACTTTGATGCAGACGTCACATTATGACAGAAGATGAGAAAGGTCACTCAAGAATAAGTTTAAAAAATATATATACGTATTTCCTTCTCATGACTGCTTTACAAGTGATTAATTTACTTTTTTAAAAATTGTTGCTAGCAAAGTGTTGTAAAGAACA